>JAVJIF010001593.1:25000-47500 GCA_038442645.1 Agave tequilana
CTTACACGGGAAGCTGTTAACAAGGAACTTACTGAAATCAACTGGGATTGTTGAAACAGACACCTGTGTACTATGTAGATCAAGCTCAAAGAGTAACCAACACCTTTCTTTGCCTGCCACTATTCTGCAAACTTGAGGACATTGTGCAGGTTAAAATTGGGAATTCCAGGCTCAATTGAAACCTTGCAAGATGAAGCTTTACTCATCCAGTCCAAACTCAAGAAGAAAACCAAAGCTACAATTTTAGCTAAGGTTACTTTTGTTGTATACTAGTCTACGGACTAATATACTATAATCTAAAATTTTAAGTGGAAAACAGATCTTATTCAACTTTTCTTTCTTTCTTACTTGCTTGCTTGCTTAATAACAAAGAGATACACTAGCCTTTTATAGGCAAAATACATATATGATTCAATTCTCCTAATTGATGATGATGACTCTTTATTTCTCCTAATTGAAGATAATGACTCATCATTTCTCTAAATTGATGATGATGACTCATTTCTCCTAATTGAATATGATGACTCATCATTTCTCTAAATTGATGATGATGACTCATTTCTCCTAATTGATGATGATGACTCTTCATTTCTCCTAATGATCTCATATTCTTCCAAAATTAATGTCATAAAGACATTTTTATTTGATATTCTAACACACCCCCTCAAATCAAAATGTTTTCATACCGAGCATTTCTTTTAGCCTTCTGAAAGGTTCAATAGGCAATGGCTTGGTGAAAATATCTGCTACTTGCTCCATGGTATGACAATACTCCAGCTCCACAGTTTTCTGCTTTATATGGCCTCTGAGAAAATGAAACCGTGTATCTATATGTTTGCTCCTCCCATGATGTACTGGGTTCTTTGCAAGTTGGATGGCTGATTTGTTGTCCACAAATATTACAGTCGCTTCTTCTTGTGGATGATCCAATTCCTTTAAAATGTTCCGCAACCAAATAGCTTCACATACAGTAGATGAAGCTGCCACATACTCTGCTTCGCATGAGGATAAGGCCACAACTCCTTACTTCTTTGAGGTCCATGAAAATACAGTTGACCCAAGATAGAAGACATAGCCAGTGGTGCTTTTCCTTTCATCTTGGTCACCTCCCCAGTCGCTATCTGAATAGCCTACTAACTCTGCAGTTTCACCATAAGTATAAAATAGACCAAGGTTGAGTGTGCCTTTGATATACCTTAGAATTCTCTTTGCAGCTAGCCAATGAGACTCCTTCGGTGTCTCCATATAGCGACTCACAAGTCCGACTCCGTAAACAATATCAGGCCTTGTGATCGTTAAGTACCACAGGCTACCAACGAGACTTTTGAAAAGAGTCGAGTCTACAAAATCTCTAATTCCTTCTCCTGATAGCTTCATTCCTGTGGCTATTGGGGTGTTTACTGGGTTGCAGTTACTCATCTTGAATTTCTCCAAGATCTCCTTCATGTACTTCTTTTGAGATATAAATATCCCATCTTGTTGTTGCTTCACTTCGATACCAAGAAAATAGGACATCAATCCATTGTCCGTCATCTCAAATTCATTGAACATCGCCTCCTTGAATTCAGCAAGCATCTCGACGCAACTTCCTGTGTATAATAAGTCATCAACATAAAAACAAATTATTAGAAATTCGCCTTGATGGTTCCTCTTCATGTAGATGGCATGCTCATAAGGACATTTGGTGAAGCCGTTTTGATGAAGATAACCATCAATTCAGGCATTCCATGCCCGTGGTGCTTGCTTTAAGCCGTACAAGGCTTTCTTTAGGTGATATACTTTGTCTTCTTGCCCTTTTACCAGAAAACCTTCTGGTTGTTGTACATAGACCTCTTCTTCAAGAATACCATTGAGAAATGCTGACTTGATATCTAGATGATATATCTTCCACCTGTGATGAGCTGCAAGTGAAATTAATAGTCTCACCGTATCTAATCGAGCAACTAGTGCAAAGACTTCTTCATAGTCGATGCCGTATTTTTGTTTGTAGCCTTTCGCCACAAGCCTCGCCTTGTACCAATCAACCTCACCATCTGCTGTGCGTTTGATCTTGTACACCCATTTGACACCTATCGCCTTGTGATTTTGTGGATGTGTTGTCAACTCCAATGTGTCGCTCTTCTGGATGGCATGCATCTCCTCCTTCATTACTGATCGCCAACATTCTTCTTCCTTAGCCTCTTGGAAAGTGAGAGGCTCATGATTGGCATATAAACAAAAGAGATTAGTTTCTCCATCTTCTTCTATCTGCTCATAGATCTCCCTGAGGCTTCTCATTTTGATTGGACCTCATTGCACGGAGGATTCGCTACTACTACCTTCCCCAGAAGATGGAGAACCTCTTGCAGGAGACGGTGTAGCATGTTGAGGAGATGGTGGTGTAGTTGGTGGTGGAACCTCTTGTAGGGGCTCGTCAGGTTCATTCACCATGGGTTGCTCTTTGACAGTCTCTTCATTGCTCCAACTCCATGCTTCAGCTTCATTGAAGACAACATCTCTACTAACCACTAGTTTCTTAGTTAGTGGATTGTAAAGCTTGTATGCCTTCGACTCCTCGCTATATCCGATGAAAATGCATTTTTCACCATGATTGTCAAGCTTTTTCCTTTTGACTTCAGGTACTTGAGCATATGCAACACACCCAAAAATTCGTAGGTGTGTGATATTAGGCGTATAGCCGCTCCATGCTTCTTGAGGCGTCTTGCCCTTCACTTGCTTCATCGGGCACCGATTGAGCAAGTAGGTTGAACATGCCACAGCTTCCGCCCAAAACTGCTTCGGCAGTCCCTTTTCTTTAAGCATGGTTCTTGTCATGTCAAGAATAGTGCGGTTCTTTCTTTCTGCGATGTCATTTTGCTGTGGTGTATAGGCAGTAGTAAACTGCCTCTTTATGCCTTGCTCCCTGCAATATTCTTGAAACATATTTGAGGTGTACTCACCACCTCGATCAGATCGGAGAGTTTTTAGCTTATAGCCACTCTCTGCTTCAACAAGAGCTTTAAAATTATTGAAGGTAGTAAATGCAGCAGATTTTTCTTTAAGAATGTACACCCACAACTTTCTACTGAAATCATCAATGAAAGTAATAAAATATCTATTACCTCCTAAAGAGACGGGATCTAGCGGTCCGCAGATGTCAGTATGAACAAGTTGTAATGGTTCCTCCGCTCTCCACGACTTTCCATTGGGAAAAGGAAGTCGTGTTTGCTTGCCAATTATGCAAACTTCACAAGTATGACTTGGTGGATCGATTGTTGGTAAACCTCGTAACCATACTGGCTGTAGATAGTAGCTTCAGGCCGCTGAAATTTAGATGACCGAAGCGAAGATGCCACCTCCATGACTCATTCTTCATGAGTCCTTGAAACACTTCTCAACTTTTGTGTTTAGATGCAAGGGAAACATGCGGTTCCTTGTCATCTTAATACAAGTTATAAGACCTCCTTTTGCATTTTTCAACCAAAGATGGTTGATACCACTTGAAGGACTCGGGGCACCATCCCAAAAGACTAGTCTGTTAGGTAGAGTTGCCCAAATCCTTATAAACTCAAGACCATCCCCACGTCTAGCCGATGTGGGACTATTTGTTCGACCCAAATCCCCCATTGCAAAGGAGCACCACTATCAAATTTCTCGAGAGCCAAACATTAGCTTCACAGGGGCCTACTGCGCCTTTTTGCGCCAGTGAGGTGGGCAAGCCCATTGCGCCTTTGTGCCATTGGGGGATCTATATCGTCAAACATCACCCACACACACGACTAAGTTCAGGGCATGGCTCTGATACCACTTGAAGATATGGCCACAACTCCTTGCTTCTTTGAGGTCCATGAAAATGCAGTTGACCTAAGATAGAAGACATAGCCAGTGGTGCTTTTCCTCTCATCTTGGTCACCTCCCCAGTCGCTATCTGAATAGCCTACTAACTCTGCAGTTTCACCATAAGTATAAAATAGACCAGGGTTGAGTGTGCCTTTGATATACCTTAGAATTCTCTTTGCAGCTAGCCAATGAGACTCCTTCGGTGTCTCCATATAGCGACTCACAAGTCCGACTCCGTAAACAATATCAGGCCTTGTGATCGTTAAGTACCTCAGGCTACCAACTAAACTTTTGAAAAAAGTCGAGTCTACAAAATCTCCAATTCCTTCTCTTGATAGTTTCATTCCTGTGGCTATTGGGGTGTTTACTGGGTTGCAGTTACTCATCTTGAATTTCTCCAAGATCTCCTTCATGTACTTCTTTTAAGATATAAATATCCCATCTTGTTGTTGCTTCACTTTGATACCAAGAAAATAGGACATCAATCCATTGTCCGTCATCTCAAATTCATTGAACATCGCCTCCTTGAATTCAGCAAGCATCTCGACGCAACTTCCTGTGTATAACAAGTCATCAACTTAAAGACAAATTATTAGAAATTCGCCTTGATGGTTCCTCTTCACGTAGATGGCATGCTCAAAGGACATTTGGTGAAGCCGTTTTGATGAAGATAACCATCAATTCGGGCATTCCATGCCCGTGGTGCCTGCTTTAAGCCGTACAAGGCTTTCTTTAGGTGATATACTTTGTCTTCTTGCCCTTTTATAAGAAAACCTTCTGGTTGTTGTACATACACCTCTTCTTCAAGAATACCATTGAGAAATGTTGACCTGACATCTAGATGATATAACTTCTACCTGTGATGAGCTGCAAGTGAAATTAATAGTCTCACCGTATCTAATCGAGCAACTGGTGCAAAAACTTCTTCATAGTCGATGCCGTATTTTTGCTTGTAGCCTTTCGCCACAAGCCTCGCCTTGTACCGATCAACCTCACCATCTGCTGTGCGTTTGATCTTGTACACCCATTTGACACCTATCGCCTTGTGATTTTGTGGAAGTGTTGTCAACTCCCATGTGTCGTTCTTCTGGATGGCATGCATCTCCTCCTTCATTGCTGATCGCCAACAATCTTCTTCCTTAGCCTCTTGGAAAGTGAGAGGCTCATGATCGGCATATAAACAAAAGAGATTAGTTTCTCTATCTTCTTCTATCTGCTCATAGATCTCCCTGAGGCTTCTCATTTTGATTGGACCTCATTGCACGGAGGATTCGCTACTACTACCTTCCCCAGAAGATGGAGAACCTCTTGCAGGAGACGGTGTAGCATGTTGAGGAGATGGTGGTGTAGTTGGTGGTGGAACCTCTTGTAGGGGCTCGTCAGGTTCATTCACCATGGGTTGCTCTTTGACAGTCTCTTCATTGCTCCAACTCTATGCTTCAGCTTCATTGAAGACAACATCTCTACTAACCACTAGTTTCTTAGTTAGTGGATTGTAAAGCTTGTATGCCTTCGACTCCTCGCTATATCCGATGAAAATGCATTTTTCACCATGATTGTCACGCTTCTACCTTTTGACTTCAGGTACTTAAGCATATGCAACACACCCAAAAATTCGTAGGTGTGCGACATTAGGCGTATAGCCACTCCATGCTTCTTGAGGCGTCTTGCCCTTCACTTGCTTCGTCGGGCACCGGTTGAGCAAGTAGGTTGAACATGCCACAGCTTCCGCCCAAAACTGCTTCGGCAGTCCCTTTTCTTTAAGCATGGTTCTTGTCATGTCAAGAATAGTGCGGTTCTTTCTTTCTGCGATGCCATTTTGCTGTGGTGTATAGGCAGTAGTAAACTGCCTCTTTATGCCTTGCTCCCTGCAATATTCTTGAAACATATTTGAGGTGTACTCACCACCTCGATCAGATCGGAGAATTTTTAGCTTATAGCCACTCTCTGCTTCAACAAGAGCTTTAAAATTCTTGAAGGTAGTAAAGGCAGCAGATTTTTCTTTAAGAATGTACACCCACAACTTTCTACTGAAATCATCAATGAAAGTAATAAAATATCTATTACCTCCTAAAGAGACGGGATCTAGCGGTCCGCAGATATCAGTATGAACAAGTTGTAATGGTGCCTCCGCTCTCCACGACTTTCCATTGGGAAAAGGAAGTCGTGTTTGCTTGCCAATTATGCAAACTTCACAAGTATGACTTGGTGGATCGATTGTTGGTAAACCTCGTACCATGCCGGCTGTAGATAGTAGCTTCAGGCCGCTGAAATTTAGATGACCGAAGAGAAACTAGTATTTTGGGATGGTGCCCCGAGTCCTTCAAGAAAAAAGAAAATTAGGTATTTTAGAATACCTCTTCCTTTCTTTCTCTCTCCCCTGCCCTTAACACCACTCCTCGAACCCCAGTGCTTTTGAGCAAATTTCAGTTTGCTCTACCGCACAAGCTACAAGAGAGTGGTGTTAAGGGCAGGGGAAAGAGAAAGAAGAGAAGAGGTATTCTAAAATACCTCATTTTCTTTTTTTCTTGAAGGACTCCGGGCACCATCCCAAAAGACTAGTCTGTTAGGTGGAGTTGTCCAAATCCTTATATACCCAAGACCATCCCCACGTCTAGCCGATGTGGGACTATTTGTTCGACCCAAATCCCAACAACTTTATCTGCAGCTGTATGGCATATCTGAAAGGAAAGAAACCAAAGAATCTTTCAACTCCAAGAGAAGCACAAGATATTGGTATTTCGGAGATTGTATGAGGATATTAGATTACTCTTGAGGACTTCAGCAGTTCTTTTGTCGATCAGTGAGTGTGTTGATGATCAGCAGATCATTGACCACTTGCAGACTTGAGTCATGATCAGTCCTGTGCTATCAAATCTTATTCACTAAGTTTCCTGTTAAATTATGTATCATTAATTATAGGAGTATTAATTATAGGGATACTGTTCATTTATTAGTAGGCTTTTGGTCAATCCTTCATTCTTCCTTGGAATTCTACAGTAGAGGGTGATGGCTATGGTCCTCTCCCATCTCTATAGCATTCTAACATTAGGAGCTGGAGTAGCCTAGCTATTTTTTCGTACTCTTGTTTTGGATATCAATGAAACTTTACTCATTTTTCAAAAAATATATATACACGCGCGCGCGCACACTGTGTGTGTGTGTACGCACACATACTTATATGTATGTATACATATTTATGTATATACATATATGTATTACTTATTTTTCAAAAATATATATACACGTGTGCATGCACACCCACGCGCGCGCGCTCGCGCATGTGTCTGCATATGTGTGTATATGTGTGTGTGTGTGTGTGTGTGTGTGTGTGTGTGCGCGCGCTCGCGCGCGCGCGCGTATATACACACACCCCCCTCAGCTGCTAGCTGAGAGACTCTCTCAGCTGAAACTGTGACCCTGATCGCAGTCCTAAAATATTTCAAATATTCTTAGTCTCATTAGCACAACGATCATGATAGCAGTCCTCATAAAATACTACGATCATGATAGTAGTCTTTACAAAAAATATAGCGATCATGATAGCAGTCCTCATAAAAATACTGTGACCATAATAGCGCTGCAAGCAGGATCTGTGCTTGAGATTCAGCCACGTCGTCGCCAGCTGAGAGTCTCTCAGCTGGTTGCTGAGATACATTTTTCTCATATATACATATACATATACATAAATACATACATATGTAGATACACATACATATAGATACACACATATATAGAGATAGACTAGGATTCTTCCCACTCAAATAGAAACTCATGACATCCAAATATAAGATTCACTCCATTGAAGTTGATCCATTATTTAAAGTAGGTGTAAACAAAAAAAATCAAATGTTTTAAATACCTTTTGTCCATGCATCAAGTAGGGGCAAAATGGACAGTCGAAATAGTGATTTGGTTTGTTTAATGGTGTAAATATTTGAAATCTAAAAAAAATTAGTGTGTGAGGGTTTTTAAGTGTTTAGATCATAATAAAATGGTCTGATAGTGAATTTGTATGTCTAAAGACATAGATCTAAGTAATATGCTATTTTCGGCCATCCATTTTGTGCCTACTTGATTGCTGGGTAAAAAGTATTAAAAATGCATAATATTTTTTTTAGTTACTTGAAATAATTTAGATCAACTTCAACAATGTGGATCTTGTTTTCGGACGTCGTAGGGTTATATTTGAGTGGGAAAGCGTTCAGCCTCGAATCTTTAAGTAATGACACAGGTCTCTCTCTCTCTCTCACGCCCTGCTTCCCAAAATACGTGAAAACGGGGTCGCGACGAGGGTTGGCGATGTATATACACGAGAAAAATACCCCACGTATACACGCTAAGCCGAAAGTAACCTGAACAAGTTATAGATCTGAGCCATAATAATCAACGATCACTGCAATGTCACATTTAAGCATCCACGCATGATATCACATAAAAAGAACTAGAATAAAGACTCTACATGAAATCAAGAAGAGTACAAAAATAGGAATAACAAGAGGCAAGAATACCAGAATCAAAAGAGAGAAACTCCAACTTCTCGCGAAGCGTACGATCACACAAACACCTGAACAATATAAGAAAATGTCTAATACGCTGAACGTGCGAATATAGGGTCGTCAGAAGCGACCAATGAGTGTGTGTGTAAAGAGAAAGGTGCTCGTGCATAATAACACCATAAGCAATGAAAACATGATAACTGAAATGAAGGATAATAAGATAATCAATGCCAAGAACAAGATATGAACGATGTATAACGGATCTTATGAAAAAAGGAAATAACTAATGTCAAAATGTATAATCTAGCATATGTCACTAGTTTGGTATACAAATCTGGTCATGTGTATAATCATATGTCTAACCTAGATATATGTACATACAGTCAAGTGATTATGGTCAGTCACAATACATTATAACAGTTCATTATTATTTATTATGTCAGTGAACACCAATTGTCAGCTGTAACAGACGCATCCCATACTACGCCTATCACACGTGTCAATCGAAGTCCTAAATTTATTAAAACTGATTAGTTGGTGACATTATCCATGCTTTAGGTGGGTCCTGTAGCCTCAGTTTTCTAGCGCTGAACCAGGCCGTACCGCTAGATACTCAATAACAGTAACAGTAATCTCACTGTGAAAACAGTGGAACAATAACAGTACATATGGGATGTCAGTCATTCCCCAGGAACCCTGCAGTGGAACCTCAGTCGGCTGCGCAACCTGTATCCTAGGTCCACCCAAAATACGGACGATGTCTCCTCCATCAATTTCCTCAATCCCAGTATAAGTTGTCCATTTACATTATTAATTAATTCAGTTAAGAAAATCAATATCCATGTTACTTATAATGCTGGGATGATGCAGTAACAGTAACGGTACAGTATAACAGTCAATAGTAATTATATACACGGTGAACAATATCAGTAACAGTGAACGTAACCGTGTATACAATGAACAATAGGACTGTACAGGGTGTTACGGTCAAACAATCCTTTCCCAGTAACTTTCAGTAATATGAATTTAAACAGTAACAGTCATGTACCTCTAGTCAATATACAATCTCATATTAAACTAATCAAGATCACATCCACTGATATTATATCTGTAACTGATCCATCAACCCATAGTCTCAATATAATCACTGTGAATATCAAACATCAATCCATATCAAAGTAATCCGGTACAGTAAATCACACTCTCAATAATCATAATTAGTTCTCTCACCTTATCAATCAATTATGAATCTGTAAGTCACCAATAGTTGAGATCAAACAATATCTGTTATCAAACTCTGAATATATATATTAACACCGATATCAATAAAATCACACTCATAATAACCCAAACTCTGTAACCGAATAACTATAGTCAAGAACCAATCATGAAACACTGAATATATCCTCGAGATCAACAACGAATACCGAGTTCACAAATAAAAATGGAATATCCTCAAAATCGGACTTATCAATCATAATTAAGATCATAACTAAAGAGTATAATATTCTTGATCAACATGACATCTCAATCATCTCTACATCTAGTATCCAACATCGATAAGATCATCAATGCTCAATCAATATCATCAGGGTAAATTCGAAGTCCTTGTTTCAACAATCCAAAACCAGAGTGCCACATCCTCGATCAATATGAAATCTAGATCGTTTAAAATATCAATCGTGAATCCACCGAAAAGAACACGAAGTTTAGGTCAACTCTCATTTTAACTATGGCATACACAATCTAAGCATCAACGTAAGATCACATCTAATATGACCTCAAATACCTGAATAAATTCTTAACTGAATTACCACCGAATAAGGAATATCAAGTATGTAATTGTTCAGATAAAATATAGATCTTAAACCGCAATCACGAACTCATCCAACATAAGATCAATCTACTATACAATCCAAGCTCCTATACAATTAGTCCCAGTCTGACACGGTAATCAACTATTCATGAAATGATATAACTCTAATATCTCAAAGCCCAGCTACCAGATCCAATATACATCTGATGCTCAAATATAAACTAATCCATCCAACCAATAGATTGAGTCGAGTTACAGTCTAAGATGTATCAATACAAGGCTTAAGCCAACAACAACAATATACCAACACATGGAATAATACTGAGACAAGCCCATATTAACTACACAAATAAAATGAACAATCAATAATGTCTCGTGAAGTGATACAGCAAGTCAAACTGGTAAAATATAATATAAAGTTACATAAAATAATACGAATAAAACACAATAACGGTAAAAAAGAAAATGACATAAGAACAAACACTCACATGAAATGACGCGGTTTTGGAACCGAATCGCCGTCTAGTCTTCACTACACGAAACAGTACTGATCTATGGATCATCCCATTAGTCGGCCTTCAAATCGCCAGTGTATCAAGTCCAGAACGGGCACAAATTCGAATCGAGCCCGGGTCTCCTGTTATTGGCTCGAATCATACGAATGAGTTCACATTACTGCAATACACAATCGTACACATGAACTCACGCGGACATACACCCGTACACATAAATACACAGTACATACCGGTTGGCCCCAGAGGCCTTCCACTCTAGTTTTGATGATGATTAACTCATGTAGTTATGTTTACTAATAATCTTGTGATGTTTAGTTTCAGATCATTAACCAAGATATTAGTTGGTGATTGCTTCAACAAAGGAGTTTTAAAGCCTTTCACGTGGTGATTTCAGAGCCCGAGCATCAAGATCATATATAGCACTCGTTGGAGTCTAGCTCGGTGGATCACGGTTTGGATCGAGTAGACTTGAAGACGGAGTTCGTCAAGAAGATATCGGTACCATAGTTTTTAGTTTGTTTTAGATCCATGTGTAAAGATTAGAATAGTGTGATATGCTCAAGTTCACAACACACACACGTTTCATGTTTTGGTTTTGGTTTTCGGTTTGATTGGTTTAACCGATCTTGGTTTTCATGAGTAGATTAGTATCAAAACAAGTTTACATGTTTTTATGTATATTAGATGTGTTCTATATACATACATGCTTCAACTATTTAAACAAACTTAGTTTGATAGTCTATTTCATGAGTTTGGTGTTTTGGTATTTTTAACAAAACATATTTTTGAATTAAAGTCATAAACATGGATATGTATATGTTTCATGTATATTGGACTTATGTCCATATACAACATGCTTCAAAGTGTTTAAGTATTATGTTTTTGTATTTAAAAGAGTTTTGAAAAAATCGGATTTCCTATTGGAATATTCAAGTTTGGAAAAATACAGGTTTTGATTTTCGGCAATATTTCCTTAACACAAAAATGGTTCAAAATGTTTGAAATTTGTGTTGAAATTTTTAACACAAGTTTGTATTTCAAGGTATAATGATAAAACTATTTTTGTTGAATTTTAGAGATTTTATGGGAATTTTTAAGCCATTAAAAACCTATGTTTTCTGTCCCATAATATAGCCTGCCAGGCTCTGGCGGTCGACCGGACCGGTCGACTGGACCCAGAGTCGGTCGACCGGACCGGTCGACTGACGTGCACAAAACGTGCACGCTGGCCTGCCCATTAAGCCGGTCGACCGAGCGGTCGACCGACTGAAAGCAACCCACTCTCGGGTTGCTCCGGTCGACCGGTCAGAGAGCCGTTGCTCTCTGGTTCAGGGCCCGGACGACCGGGCGGTCGACCGGTAGCAGCTAACGGTCAAAAATCGACCGTTGGCCGGTCGACCGGATGGTCAAATCTGACCATTATTGGCTGCAACGGCTAGTTATTTGAAGAAGCTATAAAAAGGGTTTTCTCTTAATAGTTTTAGACAAGTTTTTAGAGAGCTAAATTTCTGATCTCACTAGTGTTTTCACAGCAATCAAAAAAAAGTTTTTGGGCTCAAATATTTACATTCTATTTGGTGTTTTCTAGGGTTTTGGAAAATCAAAGAAAAGTGATTTTTGGGAAAAGTGTTTTGATTCAACTCTTCATCTTTACTTCTAGTTTTTCCCAAGGATTTTTCTTTGAGTATTTGTTTTCCATTCCTTCGGTTCTTCACACACTGAGTTTCATTCTATCCTATCTATAGGATCTTTGTGTTTGTGAGAAAAAGAGATTGGTTTGTGATCTTTTGATCACCAAGTTGTAAACCCTAATTATTGCTTGGCTTTGTGCCTTTCCCTCATAGTATTGAGGAGGTTGTACAATTGAGTTGTATCCCTCAAGTTGTGAGGTGATCCTTGCTTAGCTTTGTGCTTATCCTTTAAGTTGTGAGGTGATAGTTTTGTTGGCTTGGTGCTTAGCCTCTAGTGAGAGGTTGTGGTTGTAAAGAGAGGAGTTGGGTACTCCTAGTTATTGTATTGCCCCAATCCTCGGTGGAGGTTCCCTGTGTGGACAAGCTAGTGGATTCGAAATCCTTCTGGGTGAAGGCGGGGATGTAGAGCTGGGTGCTCGAACCTCGAAACAAATCTTGTTGTTTGCGCTTGATCCATTGACTCTTACTTTCTCTCTCTTTACTTTGTGCATTGATTCATATTGCTATATCATATACATTCTTGTGTGTTTGTGTGCCTCACTTATACTTAACCACAAGAGCTTTACATAGCGCCTCAACTCTTATTCAGAGGAATCAAGAGGAGTTAGTCCAGAGCCCTTCACCGGAAATTCGGCTACACTCGTTGGTTGTATTAAGTGTTGTTGCAATTAGTTTTTTAAAATCCGCATTTAGTTTATTAGATTAGCCTATCACCTATTCACCCCCCCTCTAGGTGATTTCAATTGGTATCAGAGCCTACGCTCCTGATATTAGGTTTAACCACCTAGGAGTGAGATCTTGGTTTGCTAATCTATCATTTGCATTTGAACTTGCACACATATAGTTTGCACTCATGGATAGCCCTCCTATGTTTGATATTTATAGACTTGATATTTGGAAGGCCAAGATGAGTTGTCATTTGAAAGCATTAGGATATAAAGTTTATCAAGCTATTACCAAGGAATCCTACCCCAACGATAGCAAACATAAAAAGGCCAATGCATTAGCCCTTAAAGCACTCAGAGAATCTCTTGATAAAGATTTATTACATGTCTTTGCTCACTATGATTCGGCTTTTGCATTATGGAGCATTTTAACTTCTCCCGAGCTACCAAAGATCATCGATAAGATGAGGAGATATAGGAGAGACAAGTCCGACGAGTGTTGCCTCATGGTCCAAGGGAATGACTACCTTGAGGTACAATCGGAATCTCAACTAGATGATAGCACTAGTTCCTATTGCTATGGGTGTTTAGAAGTTCAAACCTTAAATATGGAACTTGCTACAAAGTTTGAAATTTTTTTGGAAAAACTTGATCTTTTGAAAATGAAGAATTTTGAACTAAAAGAAGAATATAAGGATTTGTGTTCAAAATTTGATTTGATTTTGCAAGAGAAGGAAGAGATTTGTAGTGAACGTGACTCACATAAATCTCAACTAGACCTTGCCATAAAGGAAAATGAATTTTTGAAAAGTAAAAATGATTGTGATGATGTTGTGAAAAACAATAAGGTCTTATCTTCAAAATTAGATTTTATTTTAAAGGACAACCATTCTTTGAAAAATGAAATTGAGTTTATTTCAAAAGAATTAGATTTAGTTTTAAACAAAAATAAATCTTTAAAAAATGATATAGATTCACATGTTTGTCATGCTAGTGTAGCCTCACCTAGCACATCTATTGCATGCTCCACTTTATCTTCAAGTATTGAAAATGATATAAATATTTTGAAGAAAAGTGTTGATTGTTTGGGCTCCACTTTGAGCCATTGTGTTGTGAGTTATACACGCTTGGAATCTTTATTTCGAAAGAAACAAGTTCCATCTTTGCATGCACACCCTCCACGGCATACACATGCTACTCACGGTCACAACCATCACATGTATGCTCATGTGTACACTTGTACACATTGTGGACGTAAGGGCCACCTTGCTAAATTTTGCTATGATTGTATACATGATGTTAATTTAGCAAATAAATTTGTTTGGGTTAGAAAAGGTATTAACCCCCATGGACCCAAAAGAGTATCGGAACCAAAGACCACCCCTATTGTATTTGATATTGGTGTGGGCTCTCGCATGACGTGAGAGTTGCGGTACCTTGAAGTGGATGCGTTTCGAGCTTCATAAGGATCATTTGGATGCATCACTTTCAAGGGAAGTTTGGTGGGAGGACCACCTTGGTTTGAAGAGCTAGAGAGGTGCCTTCATCGGTTTTGGTATCGATCTCTAACTCCCGTTTATATTTGCATGCTTTTCATGTCCTTGATTTATAACATGTCTTGTTTTATTGTTCATTATGCTTATGCCATGTTTATTAGATTAGTGATATACATGTTTAGTTATTTGAAACACCCATGTTTAATATGGACTTCTATCTTTGTGTTCTCACTTTGTTTTAAACTAATATGTATATCCTAGATCTAATGCATATGCATATACATAATGATCATATGGATGTTTGTGATTTTTGTTTTGATGCTTCATGTTTGTAGATTATTGTGTTAAACGCCATGATTATTAGACCATTTACATGCATGTATAGCTTTTGAGATCACCCATGTTCATATGGATCATTCTTTGTGTTCTCACATATGTTTAGCTATTATGTATATCATAGTTCTAATAGCATGTGGATTTACATTATGATCGTCTTATGATTATCATGTTGATTTATGTCTCGTTTTATACTTCATAATTTGATTACTTGTTTAAATGTTAGTTTTCATTAAAACTAGGATATATACTTGTACATATAGTGGGCCACAAATAAATTCTTATTTGTTTGTGCTTGAACGCTTATTTGTACCCATTAGATGTGCTAGTATAGTCTAGTTTTGATGATTCATGCATTTTAACTTGTATTCCCCATTTTGGACATATTTTTATGATTATGTGTTTTCACTTCATGTATATGTTTATTTTGCCAAACTTTAAGATATACATGTATAACCCTTGAGTCATTTGCTTTTCATGCAAATCTTTATTATGGACTCAAATTGTGTTTAGGGATATGTATGTATACTTCTCGTTTTGTCAAAACATACATATGCCTTGAAGTATAAATTGTTTCTAATAAAAATTTAGTGTTTCATGTTTTCATGTTTAAAGGAATTCCACATGAGCTTAATTGAATATTTTCATGATGCCATGTTTCACATTACACTTTTGCACTCACTTTATTTAATGGTTTCTCATGATTTTATTTTCATGAGTATGATATGCGCCTTATTGATTTCGAGTGTTTAGTGACATGTGATTTACATGTGTTTTATGAAAAATACTTTTGTTTTATTCCTTACTTGAAGGATTTCGTACTAGTTTACAAGTTTTTCCATTTAACTAGTTTCGATATTCTTCATTTTGGTAGAGTTTTTCAAACATTCAATATTTTCAAACCTATTTTGAAAACCCCTACCCTCAACGGGCGGTTGGATGGGAGACCATGCACATGTTTGCTTTATAGTGAAAATCATTTTAAACTTGAGCATGAAATGGGTGGTAGGTTATATGAGTTATACACTTGATCTTATTATTGTTGTTTCAATTGGTATCATTGGATCTTTTCAATTGGTATCAATATTGACATTTTTGTATACTCATATTTTTTTTGTGTATGTATGCTTTCAATTGGTATCATCTATTTTGATTGGTACTCATTTTTCATACACTTATATATGTTTTATTTGTGCTTACTATATTCTTATATTTTTAAGCACAAATGTTGGATATGCTAAGCTTGAGTTTTTAATGAATATCATATTTCAATTGATTAGTTTTCAATTGGTTTACTAATACAAGCTTATGAATGGTTTTATTTGGTATTTCATAAAGGGGGAGAAAATTCATATTTTGCCTTTCAATTGGTATTTTGTCTACCGATGATTTCTACTCCCATACTTTATGATATAAAAAGATTAAAAAAATGAATATTTATCTTATTTTGGTATCATATGTTCTAAATGACAAATTCTTACAATTGGTATCAAGATGTTTATTTGAATATTTTCAATTGGTATCAAGATTTTATTTGTTTTCTCACAATTGGTATCAATGCCTTTATTTACTTTCAATTGGTATCAATTCTTAAATGTTTTTATGTTTCCTTTCAATTGGTATCAAAATGTTCTACATTGACATATTTTAATTGGTATCATATTTGATTGCACCCCTTATTGATATCATTTTTTAGACAAAAAAAAGGGAGAACATTTTTTATTGACCCCTTTGTTGATGATTGACAAAAAAGGGGGAGAATTATTTGAGTTTATATGCATGTTTTTATATGCATGTTTTGTTTATCTAGAAACATAGTTTGTTTTTATTTATTAGTTTGTCCTTAGTTTGTCGTTTAATTGGTATCAAGAGCATTTTTCGTTTATTTGTTGATATCAAGAGCTTTATTTAAAGATCATGTTTTTATTTTGATATCAAGAGCTTTAATAGAGTTTTACCGTTATGGTTCATTGTTTTATGCATATCTGTGCATTTTCATGTTTAATTTTCATTGCATATTTATATGTTTATTGTGATGCATGAGTTAAGGGGGAGCTTCTTTGAAGCTTAACTTTAATCCATGCATATATAACTCCATGAGTTTTGTCATCATCAAAAAGGGGGAGATTGTTGGCCCCAGAGGCCTTCCACTCTAGTTTTGATGATGATTAACTCATGTAGTTATGTTTACTAATAATCTTGTGATGTTTAGTTTCAGATCATTAACCAAGATATTAGTTAGTGATTGCTTCAAAAAAGGAGTTTTGAAGCCTTTCACGTGGTGATTCCAGAGCCCGAGCATCAAGATCATATATAGCACTCGTTGGAGTCTAGCTCAGTGGATCACGGTTTGGATCGAGTCGACTTGAAGACGGAGTTCGTCAAGAAGACATCGGTACCATAGTTTTTAGTTTGTTTTAGATCCATGTGTAAAGATTAGAATAGTGTGATATGCTCAAGTTCACAACACACACACATTTCATGTTTTGGTTTTGGTTTTCGGTTTGATTGGTTTAACCGCTCTTGATTTTCATGAATAGATTAGTATCAAAACAAGTTTACATGTTTTTATGTATATTAGATGTGTTCTATATACATACATGCTTCAACTATTTAAACAAACTTAGTTTGATAGTCTATTTCATGAGTTTGGTGGTTTGGTATTTTTAACAAAACATATTTTGAATTAAAGTCATAAACATGGATATGTATATGTTTCATGTATATTGGACTTATGTCCATATACAACATGCTTCAAAGTGTTTAAGTATCATGTTTTTGTATTTAAAAGAGTTTTGGAAAAATCGGATTTCCTATTGGAATATTCAAGTTTGGAAAAATACAGGTTTTGGTTTTCGGCAATATTTTCTTAACACAAAAATGGTTCAAAATATTTGAAATTTGTGTTGAAATTTTTAACACAAGTTTATATTTCAAGGTATAATGATAAAACTATTTTTGTGGAATTTTAGAGATTTTATGGGAATTTTTAAGCCATTAAAAACCTATGTTTTCTGTCTCATAATATAGCCTGCCAGGCTCTGGCGGTCGACCGGACCGGTCGACCGACGTGCACAAAACGTGCACGCTGGCCTGCCCATTAAGCCGGTCGACCGAGCGGTCGACCGACTGAAAGCAACCCACTCTCGGGTTGCTCCGGTCGACCAGGCGGTCGACCGACCAGAGAGCCGTTGCTCTCTGGTTCAGGGCCCGGTCGACCGGGCGGTCGACCGGTAGCAGCTAACGGTCAAAAATCGACCGTTGGCCGGTCGACCGGCCGGTTGACCGGATGGTCAAATCTGACCATTATTGGCTGCAACGGCTAGTTATTTGAAGAAGCTATAAAAAGGGTTTTCTCTTAATAGTTTTAGACAAGTTTTTAGAGAGCTAAATTTCTGATCTTACTAGTGTTTTCACAGAAATCAAAAAGAAGTTTTTGGGCTCAAATATTTACATTCTATTTGGTGTTTTCTAGGGTTTTGAAAAATCAAAGAAAAGTGATTTTTGGGAAAAGTGTTTTGATTCAACTTCTTCATCTTTACTTCTAGTTTTTCCCAAGGATTTTTCTTTGAGTATTTGTTTTCCATTCCTTTGGTTCTTCACACACTTGAGCTTCATTCTATCCTATCTATAGGATCTTTGTGTTTGTGAGAAAAAGAGATTGGTTTGTGATCTTTTGATCACCAAGTTGTAAACCCTAATTATTGCTTGGCTTTGTGCCTTTCCCTCATAGTGTTGAGGAGGTTGTGCAATTGGGTTGTATCCCTCAAGTTGTGAGGTGATCCTTGCTTAGCTTTGTGCTTATCCTTCAAGTTGTGAGGTGATAGTTTTGTTGGCTTGGTGCTTAGCCTCTAGTGAGAGGTTGTGGTTGTAAAGAGAGGAGTTGGGTACTCCTAGTTATTGTATTGCCCCAAATCCTCGGTGGAGGTTCCCTGTGTGGGAGTCCTGTGTGGACAAGCTAGTGGATTCGAAATCCTTCTGGGTGAAGGCGGGGATGTAGAGCTGGGTGCTCGAACCTCGAAACAAATCTTGTTGTTTGCGCTTGATCCATTGACTCTTACTTTCTCTCTCTTTACTTTGTGCATTGATTCATATTGCTATATCATATACATGCTTGTGTGTTTGTGTGCCTCACTTATACTTAACCACGAGAGCTTTACATAGCGCCTCAACTCTTATTCAGAGGAATCAAGAGGAGTTAGTCCAGAGCCCTTTACCGGGAATTCGGCTACACTCGTTGGTTGTATTAAGTGTTGTTGCAATTAGTTTTTAAAATCCGCATTTAGTTCATTAGATTAGCCTATCACCTATTCACCCCCCCGCTAGGTGATTTCAATACCCACATAATTAACCCACACATATTCAATTTCACCTATATACACTTGCACATTGTATATATTCATATAACATACATTAAATACATGATTATAACACACATATTACTATACACAAAATAAATAATGAACACAATGTCCACTCAACTTGATATACTCACAGCATACCATGCATACAAAACTCAACAGAAAGAAAATAAGGAGGCAGGGTAAAGGGAAACTCACCCACAGCTAGTGGCACGGCCAAGGCTCGGCCACGGGGATGGTGCGGGTGCAGTCCGAGAGGGGAGGAGTTCTGGGGCTGGCTTGGAGGCGTGGTGGGGATGTCGCGCACTAGGAGGCGTGATGGAGAGATGCTTGGGCAAGATAAGGTGGGGGAGGTTGTCGTGAGGTGCTTGTGGCAGAGTACCGAACTGCCGAAGAGGAGCTCGCCAGCCTCGATCCTCGGCTAGGCCTGGCTGGGCGCTGCTGCCATGAGGGGGCTGAAAGTACACCTAGAGGGGGGGTGAATAGGTGTACCGCTAATCTAATGAACTAAATGCGAAAATTAAAACTAATTTGCAACAACACTTAGTGCAACCAACGAGTGTAGCCGAATTCCCTGTGAAGGGCTCTGGACTAACTCCTCTTGATTCCTCTGAATGAGTTGAGGCACTATATGAAGCTCTCGTGGTTAAGCACAAGTAAGGCACACAAACACACAAGCATGTATATGATATGACAAAGTAAAGCAATGTACAAATAAAGAGAGAGAGAGAGAGAGAGAGAGTTTAGAGTCAATGGATCAAACGCAAACAACAAGATGTGTTTCGAGGTTCGAGCACCGAGCTCTACGTCCCCGCCTTCACCGAGATGGATTTCCAATCCACTAGGAGTACCGAACTCCTCTCTCAACCAATACAACCTCCACCGAGGCAATACAAAGGGTCTACCGAAGACCGAAGTACCGAACTCCACCAATCCAACCAATACAACCTCCACTGAGGCAACACAAACACCACCTCAGACAAGAGGGGTAGGCCTTTAGCCAAACAACCACAACCTTAACCTCTACCAAAGAGGGAGCTAACCACAACCCAAATCAACCTCTACCAAAGAGGGATACAACAAGAAAGGGTTTACAACTTGGTGGTTTCCTCAACCACAAACAGTTTTCCCACAAATAAATGATCCTATAGAATAGGATAGAAGATATAGCTCAAGTGTAGAAAACCAAGTGTTTGGAAATAAAAATACAAAGAAAAGTACTTGGGAGAACAACTTGTATTTGATAGAAATGAAGAACTAAGCAAATATCCCAAATCCAAATTTTCTTTGATTTTTTCAAACCCTAAAAAACAAATAAGATGAATCCTTTTTGGCACTAAAACACTTTTGAAAACAAGTTTAAAACACTAGAGAAACTCTGTATATTTGGCTCTTAAAATCTTAGAGGAAAACTCAAACCAATGGGGTATATAAAGCCCCAATAAAAAACTAACCGTTAGGCTGAACTGTCAGCCTTGGCGGCTGGCGGTCGACCGCCCGGTCGACCGCCAACGGTCAAATTTTTGACCGTTGGAAGCTAGCGGTCGACCGCCCGGTCGACCGTCCCAATCCAGAGAGCAAATGCTCTCTGGTCGATCGACCGCTCGGTTGACCACCCACACCTTACGGTCGACCGGTCGGTCGACCGCCCCCACCCGAGAGTGGGGTACTTGCAGTTGGTCGACCGCTCGGTCGACCGGCCCAAGTGGCTGGCCAAGCGTGCCCGTTTTGTGCACGTCGGTCGACCGACTCTGGGTCCGATCGACCGGCCCGATCGACCGCCAGAGCCTGGCAGAAGGCATTCTGGGACAGAAAAACTTGATTTAAAATATCTTCAAAAATCTCATAAAACTTCTAAAATTCCACAAAAATAGTTTTATCATAATACATTGAAATATAAACTTGTGTGAAAAATTTCAACACAAATTTCAAACTTTTTGAACCATTTTTGTGACTTATAAATTTTGCCGAAAAACAAAACCCGTATTTTCCAAACTTGAATTTTTCAAATGAAAATTCGTTTTGTCCAAAACTCATCCAAATACAAAAACATGATACTTAAACACTTTTAGGCATGTTGCATATTGACATAAGTCCAATATACATGAAATAGATATATATCCATGTTTTTGACTTTAATTTCAAAAATATGTTTTGTTAAAAATACCAAAACACCAAAACTCATGAATAGGCATATCAACATAAGTTTGTCTAAGATATGAAGCATGCATGTATATAGAACATATCTATTATACATTAAACCATGTAAACTTGTATTGATATCTATCTATTCATGAAAATCAATATCGGTTAAACCAAAAAACCGAAAACCAATATCCAAAACATAAAACGTGTGTGTGTTGTGAACTTGAGCATATCACACTATTCTAATCTTTAAAAATGGATCTAAAATATAATCTAAACTAGGTACCGATGTCTACTTGACGAACTCCGTCTTCAAGTCGACTCGATCCAACTCGTGATCCACCGAGCTAGACTCCAACGAGTGCTATATATGATCTTGATGCTCGGGCTCTGGAATCACCAAGTGAAAGGCTTCAAAACTCCTTTGTTGAAGGTAATCACCAACTAATATCTTGATTAAAGATCTGAAACTAAACATCACAAGATCATTAGTAAACATAACTACATGAGTTAATCATCATCAAAACTAGAGTGGAAGTCCTCTGGGCCAACATGGGCAGGCCAGGGCTGGGTGAGGTTGTGGCGTCGCCATGGCAAAGGCGAGCGCTCGCACTGAGGCTGCCGTGAGGTGTTGCCAAGTGCCATGGAGTGGAGGGACGGGTGCAGGCTCAGGGGAAGAGAAGGCGGCAAGGCCTGGCTGCCGTACCCTGCCCCCTTGGCGTGGGCGTGGCTGCTGCGGCCATGGAGGGAAGTTTGCGCGGCGAGGACTCGGATTCCGGCGGAGGGAGAAGCTCAATGGGTGATGGTAATGGCTCGCCGGAGAGGGGCTAGAGATGGAGGTGTCGGGGGCCGCGGAGGATGCTCGGGTGTTGGGAACGAGCAGAGAAGAAGATGGAGATTCGGGTTGATGATGGGGAAGGAAAATTTAGATTAGGATTAATTAGTTAAGATTCTTGGGATTTAGTTAGGATTAGGATTTGGTGGTTTGGATTTGGGATCATAGGTTAACAGTTTATGGGTATATGGGTATAGAAATGGGTTGGATCAAGGCTAAAGGGTATAAGAAAAAATAAGAAACCATAAGAATATTAATATCCAAATAATAATTCATAACGCATATAATAATTACAATAATAATAATAACATTATTAACAATA
>JAVJIF010001593.1:50000-100000 GCA_038442645.1 Agave tequilana
TTACATCATATTGTTTTATTCTGTCTTCCCTGAAACTCAAGTTTTTGGGAGACTGTTGGAATTTTGAATTAAATAAAAGGAAAAAAGCTTTTATTTCAAATTTTGTTTTACCAAGTTAACTTTTACCAAGTCTCAGGATCTAAGTCAGTTGAGAAAATCTCTCAATTGTTCGGATTTTCTGATGGAGTTGTTATAACAACTGGGGTTCTAAGGCTATAAATAGAATCTTAGCTCAGTTCGTAACAGTTAGTTCTTATTTTCTCTTCTTTTCCGATGAAATTTCTTTTGAAGCCTATTCTTTGTGAGAAGAGTTTCAGCTAAAATTAAATTTTCTTCTCCTTTCTTTATATTTTGGGCAACTGTTTTGAATCTGAGCAGAGGCATGGTGTTAGCGTCTGAACCCAGGTGCTAGTAATTTCGGGGGAGTTTTTACCTGCTAGTTGACAGGGTTAATTCAACGTCCGGACGAGATGAACGACCATTTATCTTTTAGGGCAATGCATTGCACCACTACATCTCGCAGACCAGCAACCTTAATCTTTGTTTTAATTTTATTGTAATTAATACACGTTTAATTTGATTTGTGCTAAGTTTTAATTATTGCATGTTTTAATTTAAAAGAAAATAGGAATAAAATTTGCAACAATTCCTTGAACCTTGAGGATCTCTTCTGTTTTCCTATAGTTCCCTCCCTAGTGATGGGAGAAGGCCCAAACAAAACATATTGATAGTGGGATGACTCCAATATGACTTGAATCCTTCTTCCATGACCCTACAAGCTCACATATGTGGCAAAAAAGCAGCCCTTGGCATGTAAAACGTTTATATACTTTATTATAATCTCTTAATGAAACGGTGTGGATTTGCCATCTTTCACTTAGAAAGAACGTTTATATTATTATTTCCTCTCTTGTTTGTTTGTTTCTGTTTACATTACACCTTACACTGTGGTGACACTTCAAAGGGAAGAGACAAACCCCCAGTCCCATCACCTTCAATAATAATGGGTAAACAACTGCTTAAAGCTTGAGAAAGAGAAGGGAGCCATATTCTCACGAGGGGTGGTGACGAGATTCTGCCTGCCAAGAACATAATGACAAATTAAAGTTTGACATTAATTTCCCTCTTTTGTTTTTCTGCAGCTCTGAATGATTTCTCTGCTTGCACTGATGGTCAAGATGGTTGCTTGTTTGACCCTCTCTTCTCATAGAATTAACGAGAGAAGCATGAAAAGTGCTCCCTGAAACCGAGAACCTCACTCAAAGGCACTGCAGTTGGCAGAAGAGACAGAAGGCTAGTTGTGCTCTGAGCCCATGCACTCAGTGAGAGGTGAATATGGAAACAAGTTTACCTTTTTATTTTTGGGAGTTGGGTCGAACACATAGTCCCACATTAGCTAGACGTGGAGATAGTTTTGAAAATATAAGGATTTGAGTAACTCCATCTAAAAGTTAGTTTTTTGAGATGGTGCCCAAAGTCCTTCAAGTGGTATCAAAGCCATGCCCCGAACTTAGGAACTTAGTCGTGTGTGGGTGATGTTCGACAATGTAGATCCTCTAATGACGTAAAAGGCGTAATGGGCCTGCCCCACCCTACTGAACCAAAAAGTGTTGGGCTCCACACGCAGGATTTGGGCAACTCCACATAAAAGTTAGTCTTTTGGGATGATACCCCACGTCCTTCATTTATTCATTTTTCTCTTTAATGTAAGATCAATAACATTTCAAAACACTCAAAAAAGACAATCAAGAAGAAGATACATACGGTTTGATCTCCAGCAGTGTACATTTTAATGTTGGTATTCTCTGCTTAACAGGAATCAATCTGACAACTAATAAAGATTACTGAGATATCAACAATCTAATTGGCCAGGTCGGCAAATATCAGGTGGGAGATTTTAAGAACCACCTTACAATTTCCTTCCTTGGTTAAACACTAATTAGACTGAATCTAAATCAGTCTCGATATACAGTAAAGTATATCCCCTGTATAAAGGACTTAATCCACTTATACAGTATTTGGAGTGAGGTACGCTTAGAGCGAATCTCCTTAAGACAATTACGTCCCCCGCACCGATGCTAACGGGATAATGGACGCTGGTCTCCCAAGATACAACACTCCTTCACGGTATTTGGATAGCACTACCAAATCACCGTACGGTCGAACCGTAGTCAACCAGTACCTTCCACAAGATCGTTGAAGCAGCGGTACAAGGACAAATTTCGGATGAATATTTGCCTTTACTTTTGGAGTAGCACCCACTGTTGAGGATGAAGGAAGGTGAAGGTTCACCTAGAGGGGGGGTGAATAGGTGAAGGCTAATCTAATGGTCACTTAATGATGAATGATGCAAATAATGTGGAAGCTAAAAACAATTATGACCTAATTAAAACTTTTACACTGAACACTATGTATAACACAAGAGTGTTGCCGAATTCCCCGTGAAGGGCTCTGGACAAACTCCTCTAGATTCCCCTTGAATGGGTTGAGGTGCCGCGTTGGCTCTCTTGGTTGAATACAAGTGTTAGTCAACAAACCCAAGCAAGTATACAATATGAGCACAATATATCAAGCATGTAAAGGTAATGCCAATATAAGCTATGCAAGATATAAAAGAGACAAAGAGAGAGAGAGAGTAAGCAATCGCAAACACAAGGGTATGTTTCGAGGTTCGAGCACACTTGCTCTACATCCCCGCCTTCGACACACGAAGAATTTCCACTATGCAAGATCCCAATGGATCTCTCCTCGGTGCCGCAACACCTACAAGCCCTCGGACTCCCTATTCCCGTACACACCGCAAGCCCACCGGCTCGCCGAGGCCGCACCTCAAACAATAAGCTCGCACCCGAACTCAAAACACCGAGTCCACACTAGGACCCGAAACAATCACGAGCACACTTGCCTGTCTCCTCAAAGAATCAAGTAGAACTTTGGTGATCACAACTCTTGATCACCTAAAGCACTCTCACTACAACACACCTATAGGATGTATAATCAATGGATAGCTCAAGTGTGGTGTGAGAAAAACAAGGATGAAAGCTATGGTGAAAAGCTCAAGAAATCTCTTTTAACACACTCTAAATAAAACTCCCTTTAGATTGGAAGTATTAGCTCTCTATTTTGTGGAGAAAAACTTCTGAAAAGAGTGGGAAAAACTGGCTCTAAAAACTTCTCCAAATCTTGTTGAAAACAGTCCACAAACCCCCAAATATATAGGCTGTCAAAAACTAGCCGTTGGGGCTTTGTCAGAACTGCCGGTCGACCCGTGCGGTCGACCGCCAACGGTCAGAAATCCGACCGTTGGAGCCACGGTCGACCGCCTGGGTCGACCGACCCACTGGAGCTGAGAGTCCAACTCTCTGTCGGTCGACCCGTATGGTCGGCCGAACTTTCCAAAGAGCAGAGCTCTCTGGAGCGGTCGACCGGCACGGTCGGCCGTCCTCCAGTACACAAAGGCGTGCACATCTGTGCACGTCGGTCGACCGGTCCGGTCGGCCGACTCCAGAATTAGTCGACTATAAATGTAGTAAGTCGACTTATCCGAAACCTGAAACAGTTTTCTGGGATTTAAAACATGGTCTTTTTGACTCAAATAAAATCCCATAAAATACATAAAAATCTACAAAAATAGTTTTACCAATATACTTTGATATACAAATATGCTTGCACAAAATCAAGGCATGTTATAAAAGATTGGACTATTTTTGTAACTTGAAAATATTTGGCTCATAATAAAAACTGTATTTTCTAAAACAATATTTTTCCAAAACATGTTTTTCCAAATCTTCATCAAATACAAAAACAAGATATACTTTTAAGGCATAGTGTGTATGGATATGATCCATTACACAATCATAATGAAATATCTATGTTTTTGTCATAAAGCTCTAAATTTGGTTTTGGTTAAAAGATAAGACATGAGAAATACCAAAAACCAAAATAATATTTTGTCACAAAGAAAAAATCTTTTTTAAACTAAAAATCTTTTATGAAAACAATTCTATCAAGAATGTGTGTGTGTATATGTACTTGAGCAATCCACCAACTATCTATCCTTTACATTTTTAACTAAAACAAAAACAAAATCTTATACCTAGACACAAGTCTTGATCTTGAAGTCTTCCCTTGAAGTCTTCTCATCTTCTTGACTTGGTCCAAGCTTAATCCAAAGCTCCTTGGATCACACCGTGCTAGCTCCAAATCTTGACATTTTATCCTTTGTTGAGCTATGCACCTACTAAGATCTTGATAATGAATCTGTCACTAATTAAACACAAGATCATTAGTAAACATAACTTCATGAGTTGATCATCATCAAAACTAGGGTGATAGGCCTTTGGGCCAACAATCTCCCCCTTTTTTATGATGACAAAACACATGAAGTTATATATGCATGGATTAAAGTAAAGCTTCAAATAAGCTCCCCCTTAACTCATGCATAACAATAAATAATAAGATATGACAATAAAGCTCATAGACATGTATGCAAATGAATGGAGATAAAACAAAATAAATCTTTTTCTCCTATTTGCAAAACAAAACATATATGCATAACATACAAGGAAGACAAATACTTCTCCCCCTTAAGCAATGAAAACATGCATATAAACTCAAATACTTCTCCCCCTTTTTGTCAATCATCAACAAAGGGTTCAAAGTAAAATCAAATCAAACAAATATTTCTCCCCCTTTTTGTCAAAAATAAAAAGATCAAGAAGGGGTTAAACAAATCAATCAATAAAGATTTATATGCGATATACATTCATGAAGAGGAAGACGCTAAGTTAGCTTCCCTACACATATGCATTACATGAAGAAGAGATGACAAGCCCTAACTCACATAACACATATTATGTAATGCATAAGAGGATATGTGAAGCTCCCCCTACACACGTATATCATATAAAGAAGAGTTGTCAAGCTCCTCAATTTATAATATACTCAACATGAATCTATATGTAGAATAGATGTTAAGCTCTCCTTGCATATAGGAGATACATATCAAAATATTTAAAAAAAATTTTTAAGGTATCAGAGCTCTTGTAAAACAAACAAATTTTAAGATACCAAATTGAAAGTAATCATTTTTGAAAAACATATTGATACCAATTGACATTTAACAAATATGAAGTTGAAGCATTTTGATACCAATAGTAAACATAATGATCAAAAAAAAATTTTATTTTTCATCATAAACTTTGTGCTTTTAAAATGTGAACCAATTGAAAGTTAAGCACATGAAAATCATATATATGTATGAAAAATGAGTATACCAAGTGAAATTGATACATACATATATAAGAAAACAAAATATGAGTATATACAAAAATTATCAATTTAGATACCAATTGAAAGAGTCCAATGATATCAATTGACATAACAATAAGATCAAGTGTATAACTCATAACCTACTATCCCTTGATATGCACAAGGTAAAAGATTTGTCAATTAAGCTTACAAGGCATACACGCCCATCCATCCGCCCATTGACGGTAGGGGTTTTCAAAAATAGATTTGAAAATATTTTAGCATTGAAAATCACTACCAAATGAGGAACAATAACTAGTTAAAATAATTTTTGAAAAATTAGTTAAAGATCCTTCAAAAACATGAAATCAAAGCATATGTATTTCATGAATCATGCTAAGTACATAAAAGTTCAAGCACTCATAGTCCATAAAGCTCAAAATTATCTTGAAAAGTAAAAGATGAGTGTTCAAAGGTTATGTAAATGGCATTTTCATGAAAATGGTCAATGAAGCTCAATCAAACATGAATCTCATTTTTTAGACAAGACATGAAATTTTATTTTCATTAAAAACAAATCATGAAAATTTTTTATTTCTCATCTTAAAATAAACTCCAAGGTATATGTATGATTTATCTAATCCTAACAAAACACATACATATCCCAAATATAAAAGAGTCTATTAAATATATTTGCATGAAAGCAAGAGACTAACTGGTATACATGTATATTTATTAGATTTGAATTAAAAATACATATACATGAAGCAAAGCATAAAAATAAGGCAAAAATATGTATAAAAGAGAATCATCAAAACTAGACTATGCATATGCAAATAATGGGTACAAATGAGCATGAAGTTCAATCATATATGAATCAATTGTAATTCACTATTTGTATATGTATACTGTTGGCCCAAGGTTACAATCAACCCATGTTTAGTGTATTTTGATGATTACAAAACATATTAGTTATTGGTACTAATATAAATTGTTGTTTAAGTGTGTTTCAGGTTTATATATTAAAGAGATGGATTCTTCCCTAAAGGAAGGTACATTGGACTCAAGACAAGTCAAATTGGGCTCAAAGTGCAATATTGAAGATCAAGAGAAGATAGCTCAAGTTGAAGTCTTGAAGACCATTGTAGTTTGTAAGTTTAGTTTTGTAAAGATAGAATATGTGAAATTTGGCTCTAGGATTTGCACACACATTTGTTTTGTATGTTTCTATGTTTTCAAAATATTTATTTCTAGGTTTATGCCTTAGTTTATACATACATGTACCCAAAAGCTTTACATCTTCAAAAACTTGTTTAAATACATGTATATAAACTATTTTCAGCATAAAACTTAGCTTCAGATTTTTAAAGATTTTATACAAAATTTTCTATCTTAAAATCTGCCCAGAAAAACAGTTTTCCAGGCAGACCGGTCGACCGGCCCAGTCGACCGGCTGCTGTGTCCAGACATGCACAGGCTGTGCATGTCTGTCGGTCGACCGACCTACATATCGGTCGACCGGTAAAAAGATGTTTGCTCTCTGTATCTTTCCGGTCGACTGGGTCGGTCGACCGGTAGAAGGAAACTGTGTTTCCCTTCTTGAGATCGGTCGACCGGCAGTCGACCGGAGCCACAACGGCTCTTTTGCCAGCAGAGTCCCGGTCGACCGGCAGTCGACCGGTAGGCCTGCAACACCTCCAACGGCTCTTTCCTCTTTGGGCTGTTCTGAAAAACTGTTTTATTTTCTGTTTTAACAGACTTTTTAGAGGGTTGTTGGGGTGCTTTTGCAGGTGATATTAGCTGGAAAAATCAGAGTTTTTAACCTATTCTCTCCCTATAAATAGTGGGAAATAGGCCTTAGTTATTTACCAAGAAAAATACAAGTTTTCATAGTTTTCAAGAGAAAGAGAAAAATAGTTTAAAGCTTTCATTTCCATTCTTTTAAGTTTGATTTTCAGTTGTTGTTTGATTCTTAATATCACTCTACAACTGAAGCTTTTCTCACAAACACTTCATAGTGCCAAAAATTTCATATTCTTTCTATAGGTGAAGTTGTAAAAGTGTGAGAGTGTTTGTAAAAGAGAAAGAGTGTTGTGGTCTAGTTGAGATCACCAATTTGTAATCCTTTGTTCTTGTGGAGACAAGTTCCTAAGGGGAATTTCTTTGTAAGGTGAAGCTACGGGCTTGAGGTCTTTGGAGGCCTAACTTGTACGGGATCCTAAGGGGATAGTGGAAACCCTTCACGGAGGTGAAGGCGGGGACTAGAGCTACGGGCTCGAACCTCGAAACAAATCACTTTGTTTGCGATTGGCTTGGCGTTCTTCTTGCTTAATTTCTTGCTTTAAATTACTTCCAATCTATTGCTTGTGAACTAACTTTTATTTGTGATATCCTTACTTGTTTATTTTACTTGCTTTCAATATTTCTTGCTATATTACTTGTGTACATTTCATCATCGCATTTCATACTTGGAATTGTTCGATCACACCTCAATACAACACGATTGCATTGCGCACCTCTAACCCATTTTAGGGGAAGGAAGGAGTTCAGAACCTCGCAAGGGGTATTCGGCTCTTAGTCGTGTTTTGAGAGATCGTTGCATCACTCACTTAAGTAAAATTTAAAAAGAGCATTAGATTAGCAATTACACCTATTCACCCCCCCTCTAGGTGTATTTCAATTGGTATCAGAGCTTGGACTCTAGGATTTGGCTTAACAACCTTAGAGAGATCCTCATTTTGCTAATCACTTCATTCATTTCCACATTGTAAACATGGCCGATGGTATTAAGACACCCCCTAAGTTTGATGGACTTAACTTTCCCATATGGAAGGTTAAGATGACCGTTTTCTTGCAATCTCTAGGTAGTCGAGTTGCAAAGGCCGTGACTAAACAATTTAGTGTACCCCCCGGTGATGAATCTACTTGGTCCGAAATTGAGACCAAGGAGTTTGATGCCAATGCTAGGGCACATTATGCACTCCTACAAGCCCTCAATGATGATGACATAGCTAGAGTCATCCATTGCAAATCCGCCTATGAGATTTGGACCCATTTGCTAGTAACACATGAGGGGACATCACAAGTGAAGAGGGCCAAGATAGACCTTCTTCGGTCCCAATATGAAAATTTTTGCATGCAAGAGAATGAAACCATAGATGATATGGTTACTAAGTTTACAAAGATTACTAATGGTCTTGCTTCTCTAGGTGAAGAAATCAACAATGATCAAAGGGTGAGAAAGATCATCCGGGCTCTTCCTCCATCATGGGAAGTGAAAGCTACAACATTGAAGGAACTCAATGACAAAGATGAGATTGAGCTCATTGGACTCATTGGGAACTTGAAGACCCATGAGATGGAGAGAAAGGCAAGGGAGGACATGGCACCTACCAAAAAGAAGACCATTGCCTTCAAAAGTCATGCTACCTACTCCGACGAAGATGACGAAGAAGAAGATGACGAGGAGCTCTCACTTCTTGTCAAAAATGTCCGGAGGATGTACAACAAGGCAAAGTACCAAGGAAGGAGGAGATGGCAAGGAGGCAAGGAAGAAAGGAAGATCATTTGCTTTAATTGCCAAAAGCCGGGACACATAGTAGCAGAATGTCCGGAACAAGTGAAGCCATCTTCATTCAAGAAGCCATACAAGAAGAAGGCTATGAAAGCAACATGGGATGACGAAAGTGAATCCGAGGAGGAGATCGACACCGCCAATATGTGCTTCATGGCAAATGAGAGCACAAGCAAGGTAACCCCCTCAACTCCTTTTGATGAAGATTTATCCATGGATGAGCTAGGAGAAGCTTTTATGGAACTCTCTAGTAATTATGATTTCTTAAAGAAGAAATATTTAAAAATGAAAAAGGATAATGAATCTCTTAATATTCAAATTGTAAATCTTTCTAAAGAAAATAATGATTTACATTCTTCTTTAGTTTCCACTAAAAATGATTTTGAAAAATATAAGATTGCTTGTAAAGGAAAGACCCCATTTGTAGACTCTAATGAGATTGCCATGCTTAAGGAAAGATTAGACTCATTAGATGTTGTTTTGAAAAAGTGTAGTGAATTTGATAAGAAGAAGATGGAGAATATGTTTCCTAAGAAACAAGCTCCTAAGAGAAATATTCATCATGCTCATGCTCATGCTCATGTACATGCTACACAACCTATGCATCATGGTAAACCCCCAAAGCATGCTCACACTTCACATACACACCATGCATTCATGTATAGAAAAGTGTATTCATGTTCACATTGTGGACGGAAAGGACACTTAGCTAATTTTTGTTATGATAGACTAAGTGCATCACACCATAATGTTTGGGTTCGTAACACTAACTTTCAAGGACCCAAGAAAGTTTGGGTACCAAAGTCAACTATTGTTTTAAATGATGTAGGTACTTTCCAAAGCTCAAAGACGTAGAGGTTTATGGTATCTTGATAGCGGTTGCTCAAGGCACATGACTTGGGACATCAACAACTTTGCAACCCTATCAAGATATCATGAAGGTGGCACCGTCACCTTCGGAGATGACGCCAAGGGTAAAATCATCGGTATTGGTAATGTAAAACTTGGCACCTCTCCTTTAATTGAAAATGTAGTTTTAGTTGATGGCCTCAAGCATAATCTCTTGAGTGTTAGTCAACTTTGTGATAAAGGTTTTGATGTTGTTTTTGATAATGTTTCTTGTAAAGTGATTGATAGAACTTCTAATGTTTGTGTATTTTCCGGTTTTCGTGAAAGCAATGTTTATATGATTGATATGTTAAATATGTCTTGTAATATAACATGTTTAAAAGCCCTCGATGACGACTCTTGGTTGTGGCATAGGAGATTAGGCCACGTTTCTTTTGACCATATTTCTAGGCTTAACTCTAAGGAAATGGTGAAGGGTATTCCTTCATTGAACTTTGAAAAGGACCGAGTTTGTGACGCATGTCAATTTGGGAAACAAACTAAATCCTCATTCAAATCAATTAAGGATATCATGTCATCACGTCCATTGGAGCTAATCCACATGGATTTATTTGGCCCAACTCAAACCAAAAGTTTAAGTGGGAGTAGATTTGCTTATGTTTTAGTAGATGATTTTTCGCGTTTTACTTGGGTTTATTTTCTTGAACATAAAAGTCAAACCTTTTCACATTTTCAAGCCTTTAAGAAAAGAGTTGAAAAGGAAAATGGCTCCTCAATAATTAAAATAAGAAGTGATAGAGGAGGTGAGTTCATTAACCTTCCCTTTACCACTTTTTGTGAGGAACATGGAATAAAACATGAACTTTCTTGTCCTAGAACTCCACAACAAAATGGAGTAGTTGAGCGGAAAAATCGTACTTTACAAGAGATGGCTAGGACAATGTTAAATGAATATGGTCTACCACATTATTTGTGGGCCGAGGCCGTTCATACTTCATGTTACATTGCAAATCGTGTTTTCCTATGTAAAAATACTACTAAGACTTCTTATGAGATGTATTTTTCTAGAAAACCTAATGTTTCTTATTTCAAAGTGTTTGGTTGCAAATGTTTTGTTTTAAATACAAATATTAATTTGGGAAAATTTGATGCTAGATCATATGAGGCTATTTTTGTAGGTTACTCAAATACTAGTAAAGCTTATAGAGTCTTCAATAGGTCAACTTTGACTATTGAGGAATCTATTCATGTTAAATTTGAGGAATCTAACAAGTTTGTTAAGAATTGTGTAGAAATCGATGCTTTAGATGAAGGCTTGGAGAAAGTGACCTTGGAGGATGCTTCTACCATGGGAGACAAGCCAAAGGATGGTGATGGAAGTGAAGCCAAAGTGGAAGAGGCTCAAGGAAATAAACATCAAGCAAATGAAGAGGAGCCCTCTCAACCACTACCAAAGGATTGGAGATTCAATCCTCATCATCCCAAGGACCTCGTCATAGGTGAAGTATCAAAAGGGGTAACCACTCGCTCTAAGATTCAAGATTTTTGTGGTAATTTTGCTTTTATTTCACACATAGAACCTAAAAATGTCCTCGAGGCCGAGGCCGATTCATATTGGTTGCTTGCAATGCAAGAGGAGCTCAATCAATTTGAGCGCAATCAAGTTTGGCACCTTGTTCCTAGGCCCCAAGATAGACCAATTATTGGCACTAAATGGATCTTTAAGAACAAGTTGGATGAATCGGGTAATGTAGTTAGAAACAAGGCTAGGTTAGTTGCCCAAGGTTACACTCAAATCGAAGGAATCGATTTTGAAGAAACCTTTGCACCCGTAGCACGGCTCGAAGCCATACGGATGACCTTAGCATATGCCTCATTTAAAGATTTTAAGTTATTCCAAATGGATGTAAAGAGTGCTTTTCTTAATGGTTATATTGATGAGGAGGTGTATGTTGAACAACCCCCCGGGTTTGTTGATCCTACACACCCTAATTATGTTTATAAATTAGATAAAGCACTATATGGTTTAAAACAAGCCCCTAGGGCTTGGTATGAAAGATTGTCTTCATTTTTGATTTCAAATGATTTTAAGAAAGGAAAAGTTGATAAAACATTATTTACCAAACATATAGATCAAGATATCCTCATAGTTCAAATTTATGTTGATGACATTATTTTTGGATCTACTAATGTTTCACTTTGCAAGAATTTTGAATCATGCATGAAAAAGGAATTTGAGATGTCTATGATGGGGGAGCTCAACTTCTTCCTTGGACTTCAAATCAAGCAACGTAGTGATGGGACATTCATCAACCAAGCCAAGTACACCAAAGAACTCATCAAGAGGTTCGGGCTTGAAGGATCCAAAGTAGCAAAGACTCCCATGGCAACCACTACGAAACTTGACAAGGACGAACAAGGTAAGGAAGTAGACATCAAATTATTTCGTAGCATGATTGGTAGTTTACTCTATCTTACGGCTAGTAGGCCGGATATAATGTTTTCCGTATGTTTATGTGCACGTTTTCAATCATGTCCTAAGGAATCACACTTAATAGCGGTAAAACGCATAATTAGGTATCTTAAGGGCACAATTGATTTAGGTTTGTGGTATCCGAAAACTAACCAATTTACCATGACTAGTTATTCGGATGCCGACTATGCCGGTTGTAGGGTAGATAGGAAGAGCACAAGTGGCACTTGCCAATTCTTGGGCAATTGTCTTGTGTCTTGGTCTTCCAAAAAGCAAAATAGTGTAGCCCTTTCAACCGCCGAGGCGGAGTATGTAGCAGCCGGAGCTTGTTGTGCACAAGTACTTTGGATGAAACATACTCTTCTCGATTTTGATTTACATTTTGATCATGTTAAGATCTATTGTGATAATACTAGTGCTATTCACATGACCAAAAATGCTAATCAACATAGTAAAACCAAACATATAGACATTAGATATCATTTTCTTAGAGATCACTTTGAAAAAGGTGACATAGATATTGATTTTGTTTCCACCGATTTTCAACTTGCGGATATTTTCACAAAACCTTTAGATTATGCAAGATTTTCATTTATTTGTGGTGAATTGAATGTATGTAAGATTGATACTTAAAATATCTTAGTTTGTTTTGTTTTGGTTTCTAATATGTTTGTTTTTGTTTTGTCTTAACTTTTTTTTAACCCTTTTTGATGTATGACAAAAAGGGGGAGAAATATAAACATATATTAGTTTTGGGAGAAAATATATGGAGAAAAATATGTGGTTTTGTTTTAAATTTTGTTATTCCTTATGATAGTTTATTTTTTTTGGTGATGATATTTTTCAATGCTTTATGTATGTTTACATAATGTTCATATTCATGTTAAATACATAGCATTGTTTAAGGGGGAGCTTTCCAAGCTCTTTCTTCTTTTATTTGTTTAATAACTCATATGTTTTGTCATCATCAAAAAGGGGGAGATTGTTGGCCCAAGGTTACAATCAACCCATGTTTAGTGTATTTTGATGATTACAAAACATATTAGTTATTGGTACTAATATAAATTGTTGTTTAAGTGTGTTTCAGGTTTATATATTAAAGAGATGGATTCTTCCCTAAAGGAAGGTACATTGGACTCAAGACAAGTCAAATTGGGCTCAAAGTGCAATATTGAAGATCAAGAGAAGATAGCTCAAGTTGAAGTCTTGAAGACCATTGTAGTTTGTAAGTTTAGTTTTGTAAAGATAGAATATGTGAAATTTGGCTCTAGGATTTGCACACACATTTGTTTTGTATGTTTCTATGTTTTCAAAATATTTATTTCTAGGTTTATGCCTTAGTTTATACATACATGTACCCAAAAGCTTTACATCTTCAAAAACTTGTTTAAATACATGTATATAAACTATTTTCAGCATAAAACTTAGCTTCAGATTTTTAAAGATTTTATACAAAATTTTCTATCTTAAAATCTGCCCAGAAAAACAGTTTTCCAGGCAGACCGGTCGACCGGCCCAGTCGACCGGCTGCTGTGTCCAGACATGCACAGGCTGTGCATGTCTGTCGGTCGACCGACCTACATATCGGTCGACCGGTAAAAAGATGTTTGCTCTCTGTATCTTTCCGGTCGACTGGGTCGGTCGACCGGTAGAAGGAAACTGTGTTTCCCTTCTTGAGATCGGTCGACCGGCAGTCGACCGGAGCCACAACGGCTCTTTTGCCAGCAGAGTCCCGGTCGACCGGCAGTCGACCGGTAGGCCTGCAACACCTCCAACGGCTCTTTCCTCTTTGGGCTGTTCTGAAAAACTGTTTTATTTTCTGTTTTAACAGACTTTTTAGAGGGTTGTTGGGGTGCTTTTGCAGGTGATATTAGCTGGAAAAATCAGAGTTTTTAACCTATTCTCTCCCTATAAATAGTGGGAAATAGGCCTTAGTTATTTACCAAGAAAAATACAAGTTTTCATAGTTTTCAAGAGAAAGAGAAAAATAGTTTAAAGCTTTCATTTCCATTCTTTTAAGTTTGATTTTCAGTTGTTGTTTGATTCTTAATATCACTCTACAACTGAAGCTTTTCTCACAAACACTTCATAGTGCCAAAAATTTCATATTCTTTCTATAGGTGAAGTTGTAAAAGTGTGAGAGTGTTTGTAAAAGAGAAAGAGTGTTGTGGTCTAGTTGAGATCACCAATTTGTAATCCTTTGTTCTTGTGGAGACAAGTTCCTAAGGGGAATTTCTTTGTAAGGTGAAGCTACGGGCTTGAGGTCTTTGGAGGCCTAACTTGTACGGGATCCTAAGGGGATAGTGGAAACCCTTCACGGAGGTGAAGGCGGGGACTAGAGCTACGGGCTCGAACCTCGAAACAAATCACTTTGTTTGCGATTGGCTTGGCGTTCTTCTTGCTTAATTTCTTGCTTTAAATTACTTCCAATCTATTGCTTGTGAACTAACTTTTATTTGTGATATCCTTACTTGTTTATTTTACTTGCTTTCAATATTTCTTGCTATATTACTTGTGTACATTTCATCATCGCATTTCATACTTGGAATTGTTCGATCACACCTCAATACAACACGATTGCATTGCGCACCTCTAACCCATTTTAGGGGAAGGAAGGAGTTCAGAACCTCGCAAGGGGTATTCGGCTCTTAGTCGTGTTTTGAGAGATCGTTGCATCACTCACTTAAGTAAAATTTAAAAAGAGCATTAGATTAGCAATTACACCTATTCACCCCCCCTCTAGGTGTATTTCAATTGGTATCAGAGCTTGGACTCTAGGATTTGGCTTAACAACCTTAGAGAGATCCTCATTTTGCTAATCACTTCATTCATTTCCACATTGTAAACATGGCCGATGGTATTAAGACACCCCCTAAGTTTGATGGACTTAACTTTCCCATATGGAAGGTTAAGATGACCGTTTTCTTGCAATCTCTAGGTAGTCGAGTTGCAAAGGCCGTGACTAAACAATTTAGTGTACCCCCCGGTGATGAATCTACTTGGTCCGAAATTGAGACCAAGGAGTTTGATGCCAATGCTAGGGCACATTATGCACTCCTACAAGCCCTCAATGATGATGACATAGCTAGAGTCATCCATTGCAAATCCGCCTATGAGATTTGGACCCATTTGCTAGTAACACATGAGGGGACATCACAAGTGAAGAGGGCCAAGATAGACCTTCTTCGGTCCCAATATGAAAATTTTTGCATGCAAGAGAATGAAACCATAGATGATATGGTTACTAAGTTTACAAAGATTACTAATGGTCTTGCTTCTCTAGGTGAAGAAATCAACAATGATCAAAGGGTGAGAAAGATCATCCGGGCTCTTCCTCCATCATGGGAAGTGAAAGCTACAACATTGAAGGAACTCAATGACAAAGATGAGATTGAGCTCATTGGACTCATTGGGAACTTGAAGACCCATGAGATGGAGAGAAAGGCAAGGGAGGACATGGCACCTACCAAAAAGAAGACCATTGCCTTCAAAAGTCATGCTACCTACTCCGACGAAGATGACGAAGAAGAAGATGACGAGGAGCTCTCACTTCTTGTCAAAAATGTCCGGAGGATGTACAACAAGGCAAAGTACCAAGGAAGGAGGAGATGGCAAGGAGGCAAGGAAGAAAGGAAGATCATTTGCTTTAATTGCCAAAAGCCGGGACACATAGTAGCAGAATGTCCGGAACAAGTGAAGCCATCTTCATTCAAGAAGCCATACAAGAAGAAGGCTATGAAAGCAACATGGGATGACGAAAGTGAATCCGAGGAGGAGATCGACACCGCCAATATGTGCTTCATGGCAAATGAGAGCACAAGCAAGGTAACCCCCTCAACTCCTTTTGATGAAGATTTATCCATGGATGAGCTAGGAGAAGCTTTTATGGAACTCTCTAGTAATTATGATTTCTTAAAGAAGAAATATTTAAAAATGAAAAAGGATAATGAATCTCTTAATATTCAAATTGTAAATCTTTCTAAAGAAAATAATGATTTACATTCTTCTTTAGTTTCCACTAAAAATGATTTTGAAAAATATAAGATTGCTTGTAAAGGAAAGACCCCATTTGTAGACTCTAATGAGATTGCCATGCTTAAGGAAAGATTAGACTCATTAGATGTTGTTTTGAAAAAGTGTAGTGAATTTGATAAGAAGAAGATGGAGAATATGTTTCCTAAGAAACAAGCTCCTAAGAGAAATATTCATCATGCTCATGCTCATGCTCATGTACATGCTACACAACCTATGCATCATGGTAAACCCCCAAAGCATGCTCACACTTCACATACACACCATGCATTCATGTATAGAAAAGTGTATTCATGTTCACATTGTGGACGGAAAGGACACTTAGCTAATTTTTGTTATGATAGACTAAGTGCATCACACCATAATGTTTGGGTTCGTAACACTAACTTTCAAGGACCCAAGAAAGTTTGGGTACCAAAGTCAACTATTGTTTTAAATGATGTAGGTACTTTCCAAAGCTCAAAGACGTAGAGGTTTATGGTATCTTGATAGCGGTTGCTCAAGGCACATGACTTGGGACATCAACAACTTTGCAACCCTATCAAGATATCATGAAGGTGGCACCGTCACCTTCGGAGATGACGCCAAGGGTAAAATCATCGGTATTGGTAATGTAAAACTTGGCACCTCTCCTTTAATTGAAAATGTAGTTTTAGTTGATGGCCTCAAGCATAATCTCTTGAGTGTTAGTCAACTTTGTGATAAAGGTTTTGATGTTGTTTTTGATAATGTTTCTTGTAAAGTGATTGATAGAACTTCTAATGTTTGTGTATTTTCGGTTTTCGTGAAAGCAATGTTTATATGATTGATATGTTAAATATGTCTTGTAATATAACATGTTTAAAAGCCCTCGATGACGACTCTTGGTTGTGGCATAGGAGATTAGGCCACGTTTCTTTTGACCATATTTCTAGGCTTAACTCTAAGGAAATGGTGAAGGGTATTCCTTCATTGAACTTTGAAAAGGACCGAGTTTGTGACGCATGTCAATTTGGGAAACAAACTAAATCCTCATTCAAATCAATTAAGGATATCATGTCATCACGTCCATTGGAGCTAATCCACATGGATTTATTTGGCCCAACTCAAACCAAAAGTTTAAGTGGGAGTAGATTTGCTTATGTTTTAGTAGATGATTTTTCGCGTTTTACTTGGGTTTATTTTCTTGAACATAAAAGTCAAACCTTTTCACATTTTCAAGCCTTTAAGAAAAGAGTTGAAAAGGAAAATGGCTCCTCAATAATTAAAATAAGAAGTGATAGAGGAGGTGAGTTCATTAACCTTCCCTTTACCACTTTTTGTGAGGAACATGGAATAAAACATGAACTTTCTTGTCCTAGAACTCCACAACAAAATGGAGTAGTTGAGCGGAAAAATCGTACTTTACAAGAGATGGCTAGGACAATGTTAAATGAATATGGTCTACCACATTATTTGTGGGCCGAGGCCGTTCATACTTCATGTTACATTGCAAATCGTGTTTTCCTATGTAAAAATACTACTAAGACTTCTTATGAGATGTATTTTTCTAGAAAACCTAATGTTTCTTATTTCAAAGTGTTTGGTTGCAAATGTTTTGTTTTAAATACAAATATTAATTTGGGAAAATTTGATGCTAGATCATATGAGGCTATTTTTGTAGGTTACTCAAATACTAGTAAAGCTTATAGAGTCTTCAATAGGTCAACTTTGACTATTGAGGAATCTATTCATGTTAAATTTGAGGAATCTAACAAGTTTGTTAAGAATTGTGTAGAAATCGATGCTTTAGATGAAGGCTTGGAGAAAGTGACCTTGGAGGATGCTTCTACCATGGGAGACAAGCCAAAGGATGGTGATGGAAGTGAAGCCAAAGTGGAAGAGGCTCAAGGAAATAAACATCAAGCAAATGAAGAGGAGCCCTCTCAACCACTACCAAAGGATTGGAGATTCAATCCTCATCATCCCAAGGACCTCGTCATAGGTGAAGTATCAAAAGGGGTAACCACTCGCTCTAAGATTCAAGATTTTTGTGGTAATTTTGCTTTTATTTCACACATAGAACCTAAAAATGTCCTCGAGGCCGAGGCCGATTCATATTGGTTGCTTGCAATGCAAGAGGAGCTCAATCAATTTGAGCGCAATCAAGTTTGGCACCTTGTTCCTAGGCCCCAAGATAGACCAATTATTGGCACTAAATGGATCTTTAAGAACAAGTTGGATGAATCGGGTAATGTAGTTAGAAACAAGGCTAGGTTAGTTGCCCAAGGTTACACTCAAATCGAAGGAATCGATTTTGAAGAAACCTTTGCACCCGTAGCACGGCTCGAAGCCATACGGATGACCTTAGCATATGCCTCATTTAAAGATTTTAAGTTATTCCAAATGGATGTAAAGAGTGCTTTTCTTAATGGTTATATTGATGAGGAGGTGTATGTTGAACAACCCCCCGGGTTTGTTGATCCTACACACCCTAATTATGTTTATAAATTAGATAAAGCACTATATGGTTTAAAACAAGCCCCTAGGGCTTGGTATGAAAGATTGTCTTCATTTTTGATTTCAAATGATTTTAAGAAAGGAAAAGTTGATAAAACATTATTTACCAAACATATAGATCAAGATATCCTCATAGTTCAAATTTATGTTGATGACATTATTTTTGGATCTACTAATGTTTCACTTTGCAAGAATTTTGAATCATGCATGAAAAAGGAATTTGAGATGTCTATGATGGGGGAGCTCAACTTCTTCCTTGGACTTCAAATCAAGCAACGTAGTGATGGGACATTCATCAACCAAGCCAAGTACACCAAAGAACTCATCAAGAGGTTCGGGCTTGAAGGATCCAAAGTAGCAAAGACTCCCATGGCAACCACTACGAAACTTGACAAGGACGAACAAGGTAAGGAAGTAGACATCAAATTATTTCGTAGCATGATTGGTAGTTTACTCTATCTTACGGCTAGTAGGCCGGATATAATGTTTTCCGTATGTTTATGTGCACGTTTTCAATCATGTCCTAAGGAATCACACTTAATAGCGGTAAAACGCATAATTAGGTATCTTAAGGGCACAATTGATTTAGGTTTATGGTATCCGAAAACTAACCAATTTACCATGACTAGTTATTCGGATGCCGACTATGCCGGTTGTAGGGTAGATAGGAAGAGCACAAGTGGCACTTGCCAATTCTTGGGCAATTGTCTTGTGTCTTGGTCTTCCAAAAAGCAAAATAGTGTAGCCCTTTCAACCGCCGAGGCGGAGTATGTAGCAGCCGGAGCTTGTTGTGCACAAGTACTTTGGATGAAACATACTCTTCTCGATTTTGATTTACATTTTGATCATGTTAAGATCTATTGTGATAATACTAGTGCTATTCACATGACCAAAAATGCTAATCAACATAGTAAAACCAAACATATAGACATTAGATATCATTTTCTTAGAGATCACTTTGAAAAAGGTGACATAGATATTGATTTTGTTTCCACCGATTTTCAACTTGCGGATATTTTCACAAAACCTTTAGATTATGCAAGATTTTCATTTATTTGTGGTGAATTGAATGTATGTAAGATTGATACTTAAAATATCTTAGTTTGTTTTGTTTTGGTTTCTAATATGTTTGTTTTTGTTTTGTCTTAACTTTTTTTTAACCCTTTTTGATGTATGACAAAAAGGGGGAGAAATATAAACATATATTAGTTTTGGGAGAAAATATATGGAGAAAAATATGTGGTTTTGTTTTAAATTTTGTTATTCCTTATGATAGTTTATTTTTTTTGGTGATGATATTTTTCAATGCTTTATGTATGTTTACATAATGTTCATATTCATGTTAAATACATAGCATTGTTTAAGGGGGAGCTTTTCAAGCTCTTTCTTCTTTTATTTGTTTAATAACTCATATGTTTTGTCATCATCAAAAAGGGGGAGATTGTTGGCCCAAGGTTACAATCAACCCATGTTTAGTGTATTTTGATGATTACAAAACATATTAGTTATTGGTACTAATATAAATTGTTGTTTAAGTGTGTTTCAGGTTTATATATTAAAGAGATGGATTCTTCCCTAAAGGAAGGTACATTGGACTCAAGACAAGTCAAATTGGGCTCAAAGTGCAATATTGAAGATCAAGAGAAGATAGCTCAAGTTGAAGTCTTGAAGACCATTGTAGTTTGTAAGTTTAGTTTTGTAAAGATAGAATATGTGAAATTTGGCTCTAGGATTTGCACACACATTTGTTTTGTATGTTTCTATGTTTTCAAAATATTTATTTCTAGGTTTATGCCTTAGTTTATACATACATGTACCCAAAAGCTTTACATCTTCAAAAACTTGTTTAAATACATGTATATAAACTATTTTCAGCATAAAACTTAGCTTCAGATTTTTAAAGATTTTATACAAAATTTTCTATCTTAAAATCTGCCCAGAAAAACAGTTTTCCAGGCAGACCGGTCGACCGGCCCAGTCGACCGGCTGCTGTGTCCAGACATGCACAGGCTGTGCATGTCTGTCGGTCGACCGACCTACATATCGGTCGACCGGTAAAAAGATGTTTGCTCTCTGTATCTTTCCGGTCGACTGGGTCGGTCGACCGGTAGAAGGAAACTGTGTTTCCCTTCTTGAGATCGGTCGACCGGCAGTCGACCGGAGCCACAACGGCTCTTTTGCCAGCAGAGTCCCGGTCGACCGGCAGTCGACCGGTAGGCCTGCAACACCTCCAACGGCTCTTTCCTCTTTGGGCTGTTCTGAAAAACTGTTTTATTTTCTGTTTTAACAGACTTTTTAGAGGGTTGTTGGGGTGCTTTTGCAGGTGATATTAGCTGGAAAAATCAGAGTTTTTAACCTATTCTCTCCCTATAAATAGTGGGAAATAGGCCTTAGTTATTTACCAAGAAAAATACAAGTTTTCATAGTTTTCAAGAGAAAGAGAAAAATAGTTTAAAGCTTTCATTTCCATTCTTTTAAGTTTGATTTTCAGTTGTTGTTTGATTCTTAATATCACTCTACAACTGAAGCTTTTCTCACAAACACTTCATAGTGCCAAAAATTTCATATTCTTTCTATAGGTGAAGTTGTAAAAGTGTGAGAGTGTTTGTAAAAGAGAAAGAGTGTTGTGGTCTAGTTGAGATCACCAATTTGTAATCCTTTGTTCTTGTGGAGACAAGTTCCTAAGGGGAATTTCTTTGTAAGGTGAAGCTACGGGCTTGAGGTCTTTGGAGGCCTAACTTGTACGGGATCCTAAGGGGATAGTGGAAACCCTTCACGGAGGTGAAGGCGGGGACTAGAGCTACGGGCTCGAACCTCGAAACAAATCACTTTGTTTGCGATTGGCTTGGCGTTCTTCTTGCTTAATTTCTTGCTTTAAATTACTTCCAATCTATTGCTTGTGAACTAACTTTTATTTGTGATATCCTTACTTGTTTATTTTACTTGCTTTCAATATTTCTTGCTATATTACTTGTGTACATTTCATCATCGCATTTCATACTTGGAATTGTTCGATCACACCTCAATACAACACGATTGCATTGCGCACCTCTAACCCATTTTAGGGGAAGGAAGGAGTTCAGAACCTCGCAAGGGGTATTCGGCTCTTAGTCGTGTTTTGAGAGATCGTTGCATCACTCACTTAAGTAAAATTTAAAAAGAGCATTAGATTAGCAATTACACCTATTCACCCCCCCTCTAGGTGTATTTCAATTGGTATCAGAGCTTGGACTCTAGGATTTGGCTTAACAACCTTAGAGAGATCCTCATTTTGCTAATCACTTCATTCATTTCCACATTGTAAACATGGCCGATGGTATTAAGACACCCCCTAAGTTTGATGGACTTAACTTTCCCATATGGAAGGTTAAGATGACCGTTTTCTTGCAATCTCTAGGTAGTCGAGTTGCAAAGGCCGTGACTAAACAATTTAGTGTACCCCCCGGTGATGAATCTACTTGGTCCGAAATTGAGACCAAGGAGTTTGATGCCAATGCTAGGGCACATTATGCACTCCTACAAGCCCTCAATGATGATGACATAGCTAGAGTCATCCATTGCAAATCCGCCTATGAGATTTGGACCCATTTGCTAGTAACACATGAGGGGACATCACAAGTGAAGAGGGCCAAGATAGACCTTCTTCGGTCCCAATATGAAAATTTTTGCATGCAAGAGAATGAAACCATAGATGATATGGTTACTAAGTTTACAAAGATTACTAATGGTCTTGCTTCTCTAGGTGAAGAAATCAACAATGATCAAAGGGTGAGAAAGATCATCCGGGCTCTTCCTCCATCATGGGAAGTGAAAGCTACAACATTGAAGGAACTCAATGACAAAGATGAGATTGAGCTCATTGGACTCATTGGGAACTTGAAGACCCATGAGATGGAGAGAAGGCAAGGGAGGACATGGCACCTACCAAAAAGAAGACCATTGCCTTCAAAAGTCATGCTACCTACTCCGACGAAGATGACGAAGAAGAAGATGACGAGGAGCTCTCACTTCTTGTCAAAAATGTCCGGAGGATGTACAACAAGGCAAAGTACCAAGGAAGGAGGAGATGGCAAGGAGGCAAGGAAGAAAGGAAGATCATTTGCTTTAATTGCCAAAAGCCGGGACACATAGTAGCAGAATGTCCGGAACAAGTGAAGCCATCTTCATTCAAGAAGCCATACAAGAAGAAGGCTATGAAAGCAACATGGGATGACGAAAGTGAATCCGAGGAGGAGATCGACACCGCCAATATGTGCTTCATGGCAAATGAGAGCACAAGCAAGGTAACCCCCTCAACTCCTTTTGATGAAGATTTATCCATGGATGAGCTAGGAGAAGCTTTTATGGAACTCTCTAGTAATTATGATTTCTTAAAGAAGAAATATTTAAAAATGAAAAAGGATAATGAATCTCTTAATATTCAAATTGTAAATCTTTCTAAAGAAAATAATGATTTACATTCTTCTTTAGTTTCCACTAAAAATGATTTTGAAAAATATAAGATTGCTTGTAAAGGAAAGACCCCATTTGTAGACTCTAATGAGATTGCCATGCTTAAGGAAAGATTAGACTCATTAGATGTTGTTTTGAAAAAGTGTAGTGAATTTGATAAGAAGAAGATGGAGAATATGTTTCCTAAGAAACAAGCTCCTAAGAGAAATATTCATCATGCTCATGCTCATGCTCATGTACATGCTACACAACCTATGCATCATGGTAAACCCCCAAAGCATGCTCACACTTCACATACACACCATGCATTCATGTATAGAAAAGTGTATTCATGTTCACATTGTGGACGGAAAGGACACTTAGCTAATTTTTGTTATGATAGACTAAGTGCATCACACCATAATGTTTGGGTTCGTAACACTAACTTTCAAGGACCCAAGAAAGTTTGGGTACCAAAGTCAACTATTGTTTTAAATGATGTAGGTACTTTCCAAAGCTCAAAGACGTAGAGGTTTATGGTATCTTGATAGCGGTTGCTCAAGGCACATGACTTGGGACATCAACAACTTTGCAACCCTATCAAGATATCATGAAGGTGGCACCGTCACCTTCGGAGATGACGCCAAGGGTAAAATCATCGGTATTGGTAATGTAAAACTTGGCACCTCTCCTTTAATTGAAATGTAGTTTTAGTTGATGGCCTCAAGCATAATCTCTTGAGTGTTAGTCAACTTTGTGATAAAGGTTTTGATGTTGTTTTTGATAATGTTTCTTGTAAAGTGATTGATAGAACTTCTAATGTTTGTGTATTTTCCGGTTTTCGTGAAAGCAATGTTTATATGATTGATATGTTAAATATGTCTTGTAATATAACATGTTTAAAAGCCCTCGATGACGACTCTTGGTTGTGGCATAGGAGATTAGGCCACGTTTCTTTTGACCATATTTCTAGGCTTAACTCTAAGGAAATGGTGAAGGGTATTCCTTCATTGAACTTTGAAAGGACCGAGTTTGTGACGCATGTCAATTTGGGAAACAAACTAAATCCTCATTCAAATCAATTAAGGATATCATGTCATCACGTCCATTGGAGCTAATCCACATGGATTTATTTGGCCCAACTCAAACCAAAAGTTTAAGTGGGAGTAGATTTGCTTATGTTTTAGTAGATGATTTTTCGCGTTTTACTTGGGTTTATTTTCTTGAACATAAAAGTCAACCTTTTCACATTTTCAAGCCTTTAAGAAAAGAGTTGAAAAGGAAAATGGCTCCTCAATAATTAAAATAAGAAGTGATAGAGGAGGTGAGTTCATTAACCTTCCCTTTACCACTTTTTGTGAGGAACATGGAATAAAACATGAACTTTCTTGTCCTAGAACTCCACAACAAAATGGAGTAGTTGAGCGGAAAATCGTACTTTACAAGAGATGGCTAGGACAATGTTAAATGAATATGGTCTACCACATTATTTGTGGGCCGAGGCCGTTCATACTTCATGTTACATTGCAAATCGTGTTTTCCTATGTAAAAATACTACTAAGACTTCTTATGAGATGTATTTTTCTAGAAAACCTAATGTTTCTTATTTCAAAGTGTTTGGTTGCAAATGTTTTGTTTTAAATACAAATATTAATTTGGGAAAATTTGATGCTAGATCATATGAGGCTATTTTTGTAGGTTACTCAAATACTAGTAAAGCTTATAGAGTCTTCAATAGGTCAACTTTGACTATTGAGGAATCTATTCATGTTAAATTTGAGGAATCTAACAAGTTTGTTAAGAATTGTGTAGAAATCGATGCTTTATGAAGGCTTGGAGAAAGTGACCTTGGAGGATGCTTCTACCATGGGAGACAAGCCAAAGGATGGTGATGGAAGTGAAGCCAAAGTGGAAGAGGCTCAAGGAAATAAACATCAAGCAAATGAAGAGGAGCCCTCTCAACCACTACCAAAGGATTGGAGATTCAATCCTCATCATCCCAAGGACCTCGTCATAGGTGAAGTATCAAAGGGGTAACCACTCGCTCTAAGATTCAAGATTTTTGTGGTAATTTTGCTTTTATTTCACACATAGAACCTAAAAATGTCCTCGAGGCCGAGGCCGATTCATATTGGTTGCTTGCAATGCAAGAGGAGCTCAATCAATTTGAGCGCAATCAAGTTTGGCACCTTGTTCCTAGGCCCCAAGATAGACCAATTATTGGCACTAAATGGATCTTTAAGAACAAGTTGGATGAATCGGGTAATGTAGTTAGAAACAAGGCTAGGTTAGTTGCCCAAGGTTACACTCAAATCGAAGGAATCGATTTTGAAGAAACCTTTGCACCCGTAGCACGGCTCGAAGCCATACGGATGACCTTAGCATATGCCTCATTTAAAGATTTTAAGTTATTCCAAATGGATGTAAAGAGTGCTTTTCTTAATGGTTATATTGATGAGGAGGTGTATGTTGAACAACCCCCCGGGTTTGTTGATCCTACACACCCTAATTATGTTTATAAATTAGATAAAGCACTATATGGTTTAAAACAAGCCCCTAGGGTTGGTATGAAAGATTGTCTTCATTTTTGATTTCAAATGATTTTAAGAAAGGAAAAGTTGATAAAACATTATTTACCAAACATATAGATCAAGATATCCTCATAGTTCAAATTTATGTTGATGACATTATTTTTGGATCTACTAATGTTTCACTTTGCAAGAATTTTGAATCATGCATGAAAAAGGAATTTGAGATGTCTATGATGGGGGAGCTCAACTTCTTCCTTGGACTTCAAATCAAGCAACGTAGTGATGGGACATTCATCAACCAAGCCAAGTACACCAAAGAACTCATCAAGAGGTTCGGGCTTGAAGGATCCAAAGTAGCAAAGACTCCCATGGCAACCACTACGAAACTTGACAAGGACGAACAAGGTAAGGAAGTAGACATCAAATTATTTCGTAGCATGATTGGTAGTTTACTCTATCTTACGGCTAGTAGGCCGGATATAATGTTTTCCGTATGTTTATGTGCACGTTTTCAATCATGTCCTAAGGAATCACACTTAATAGCGGTAAAACGCATAATTAGGTATCTTAAGGGCACAATTGATTTAGGTTTGTGGTATCCGAAAACTAACCATTTACCATGACTAGTTATTCGGATGCCGACTATGCCGGTTGTAGGGTAGATAGGAAGAGCACAAGTGGCACTTGCCAATTCTTGGGCAATTGTCTTGTGTCTTGGTCTTCCAAAAAGCAAATAGTGTAGCCCTTTCAACCGCCGAGGCGGAGTATGTAGCAGCCGGAGCTTGTTGTGCACAAGTACTTTGGATGAAACATACTCTTCTCGATTTTGATTTACATTTTGATCATGTTAAGATCTATTGTGATAATACTAGTGCTATTCACATGACCAAAAATGCTAATCAACATAGTAAAACCAAACATATAGACATTAGATATCATTTTCTTAGAGATCACTTTGAAAAAGGTGACATAGATATTGATTTTGTTTCCACCGATTTTCAACTTGCGGATATTTTCACAAAACCTTTAGATTATGCAAGATTTTCATTTATTTGTGGTGAATTGAATGTATGTAAGATTGATACTTAAAATATCTTAGTTTGTTTTGTTTTGGTTTCTAATATGTTTGTTTTTGTTTTGTCTTAACTTTTTTTTAACCCTTTTTGATGTATGACAAAAGGGGGAGAAATATAAACATATATTAGTTTTGGGAGAAAATATATGGAGAAAAATATGTGGTTTTGTTTTAAATTTTGTTATTCCTTATGATAGTTTATTTTTTTTGGTGATGATATTTTTCAATGCTTTATGTATGTTTACATAATGTTCATATTCATGTTAAATACATAGCATTGTTTAAGGGGAGCTTTCCAAGCTCTTTCTTCTTTTATTTGTTTAATAACTCATATGTTTTGTCATCATCAAAAAGGGGAGATTGTTGGCCCAAGGTTACAATCAACCCATGTTTAGTGTATTTTGATGATTACAAAACATATTAGTTATTGGTACTATATAAATTGTTGTTTAAGTGTGTTTCAGGTTTATATATTAAGAGATGGATTCTTCCCTAAAGGAAGGTACATTGGACTCAAGACAAGTCAAATTGGGCTCAAAGTGCAATATTGAAGATCAAGAGAAGATAGCTCAAGTTGAAGTCTTGAAGACCATTGTAGTTTGTAAGTTTAGTTTTGTAAAGATAGAATATGTGAAATTTGGCTCTAGGATTTGCACACACATTTGTTTTGTATGTTTCTATGTTTTCAAAATATTTATTTCTAGGTTTATGCCTTAGTTTATACATACATGTACCCAAAGCTTTACATCTTCAAAAACTTGTTTAAATACATGTATATAAACTATTTTCAGCATAAAACTTAGCTTCAGATTTTTAAAGATTTTATACAAAATTTTCTATCTTAAAATCTGCCCAGAAAAACAGTTTTCCAGGCAGACCGGTCGACCGGCCCAGTCGACCGGCTGCTGTGTCCAGACATGCACAGGCTGTGCATGTCTGTCGGTCGACCGACCTACATATCGGTCGACCGGTAAAAAGATGTTTGCTCTCTGTATCTTTCCGGTCGACTGGGTCGGTCGACCGGTAGAAGGAAACTGTGTTTCCCTTCTTGAGATCGGTCGACCGGCAGTCGACCGGAGCCACAACGGCTCTTTTGCCAGCAGAGTCCCGGTCGACCGGCAGTCGACCGGTAGGCCTGCAACACCTCCAACGGCTCTTTCCTCTTTGGGCTGTTCTGAAAAACTGTTTTATTTTCTGTTTTAACAGACTTTTTAGAGGGTTGTTGGGGTGCTTTTGCAGGTGATATTAGCTGGAAAAATCAGAGTTTTTAACCTATTCTCTCCCTATAAATAGTGGGAAATAGGCCTTAGTTATTTACCAAGAAAAATACAAGTTTTCATAGTTTTCAAGAGAAAGAGAAAAATAGTTTAAAGCTTTCATTTCCATTCTTTTAAGTTTGATTTTCAGTTGTTGTTTGATTCTTAATATCACTCTACAACTGAAGCTTTTCTCACAAACACTTCATAGTGCCAAAAATTTCATATTCTTTCTATAGGTGAAGTTGTAAAAGTGTGAGAGTGTTTGTAAAAGAGAAAGAGTGTTGTGGTCTAGTTGAGATCACCATTTGTAATCCTTTGTTCTTGTGGAGACAAGTTCCTAAGGGGAATTTCTTTGTAAGGTGAAGCTACGGGCTTGAGGTCTTTGGAGGCCTAACTTGTACGGGATCCTAAGGGGATAGTGGAAACCCTTCACGGAGGTGAAGGCGGGGACTAGAGCTACGGGCTCGAACCTCGAAACAAATCACTTTGTTTGCGATTGGCTTGGCGTTCTTCTTGCTTAATTTCTTGCTTTAAATTACTTCCAATCTATTGCTTGTGAACTAACTTTTATTTGTGATATCCTTACTTGTTTATTTTACTTGCTTTCAATATTTCTTGCTATATTACTTGTGTACATTTCATCATCGCATTTCATACTTGGAATTGTTCGATCACACCTCAATACAACACGATTGCATTGCGCACCTCTAACCCATTTTAGGGGAAGGAAGGAGTTCAGAACCTCGCAAGGGGTATTCGGCTCTTAGTCGTGTTTTGAGAGATCGTTGCATCACTCACTTAAGTAAAATTTAAAAAGAGCATTAGATTAGCAATTACACCTATTCACCCCCCCTCTAGGTGTATTTCATATACATGCAAGTTTTGATAAAATCTACATTTAAACATGTAAATACTACATGAAGCACACAAAAATATGAACATGTTATATGATATATGAAATTAAAAGCATGTACATAAAAGTAGGAGTTTAGAGATTGTTACCAACTCTAAAGCTCCAAGCTTGGTGGTCTTTCCCACCAAAACCTCCTTGATAGCGATGCGTCTAAGATGTGCCCATAAAATCCATTGCATCCACTACCAAGGCACCAATTCTCTCACGTTTTGTGAGAGCCCTCACCTACATCAAAAGCAAATGGTGGGGGTTTTGGTACCCATATTTTCTTGGGTCCTTGGGGTTAGTCTTGTTGTAAAAACCCAAACATTTTTATTAGCAAAATTAAAATGATGCAACTTGTCATAACAAAATTTTGCTAAATGGCCTTTGCGGCCACAATGTGTACATTTGTACACCTTAGGATGCATATGAGTGTGTGTGTGGTCATGACGTGCAAAGTGTGCATATGCATGATGATGATGTGCATGAACATGTGGAGTTTGTTTCTTTGCAAACATGGACTCCAATTTAGAATGGTTGAATGCACACGAGTTCAAAGTTGAACTCAAACTATCTATTTTATTTTTCAAATTCTTAATCTCACTATCATCAATGGTAGCATGTAAAGAGTAGTGAGAAATAAAATCATTTTTCTTCTTTTTAGAACTTTTTCTTTTTCCTTTTCTTTTTCAAAAATTTTCTTCTTTAAAGAAGTGTTTTCTTGCAAAACAATTTCTTTTTGTTTTTCCACCAAAATAATTTTATCCTTCAAAATAGTGTTCCCTTCACACAAATCATTTAATTTAGACATAAGGGAAACATTTTCATCTTTCAAATCTTATTTTTCTTTTTCTAAGCATGCAATGTTACTTCTAAATGTATCATGTTCTACATGCATGCAATCCAACTTCTTTTTCAAATTTTTATTATCCTTTTTAATCATGTCATATTTATTAAGCAATAATTGACAAAATGTAGAGAGCTCTTCATATGACATGTTATTATCCTCATCCTCGGATTCGGTAGTTACCTCAAGGGGGTTATCCCCTTGGACCATATAGCACAAGTTGGAGGTGTTGCTTCCAACGTCCGAATCACTCCCCGCATAGTATTGATCTTTTTCACCCAGGGAGATGAGGGTGTTCCACACTACAAAAGCCAAATCAATGTTAGCAACCCTAGATAAGTAATCATCATTTAGGGTAGATCTTAAAGCATGTAGGGCTTTTGTATTAGCCTCAATATTCTTACCATTTAAACAATATGCATTATTAGTTGTGGCAAGATAACATGATAACCTAGGGCTTTGAGGTACAAGGACATCTTCACCTTCCATATATGGATGTTAACAATATCAAACATGGGTGGTGACATGAAGTCCATGGTGTGTGTACAAAATAGTGATTAGCCTAAAAGAGGATCTTTTACTCTAGGTTGTTAGACCAAATCAGAGTACCAAGCTCTCATACCAATTGAAGGTTCACCTAGAGGGGGGTGAATAGGTGAAGGCTAATCTAATGGTCACTTAATGATGAATGATGCAAATAATGCGGAAGCTAAAAACAATTATGACCTAATTAAAACTTTTACACTGAACACTATGTATAACACAAGAGTGTTGCCGAATTCCCCGTGAAGGGCTCTGGACAAACTCCTCTAGATTCCCCTTGAATGGGTTGAGGTGCCGCGTTGGCTCTCTTGGTTGAATACAAGTGTTAGTCAACAAACCCAAGCAAGTATACAATATGAGCACAATATATCAAGCATGTAAAGGTAATGACAATATAAGCTATGCAAGATATAAAAGAGACAAAGAGAGAGAGAGAGAGAGTAAGCAATCTCAAACACAAGGGTATGTTTCGAGGTTCGAGCACACTTGCTCTACATCCCCGCCTTCGACACACGAAGGATTTCCACTATGCAAGATCCCAATGGATCTCTCCTCGGTGCCGCAACACCTACAAGCCATCGGACTCCCTAGTCCCGTACACACCGCAAGCCCACCGGCTCGCCGAGGCCGCACCTCAAATAATGAGCTCGCACCCGAACTCAAAACACCGAGTCCACACTAGGACCCGAAACAATCACGAGCACACTTGCCCGTCTCCTCAAAGAATCAAGTAGAACTTTGGTGATCACAACTCTTGATCACCTAAAGCACTCTCACTACAACACACATATAGGATGTATAATCAATGGATAGCTCAAGTGTGGTGTGAGAAAAACAAGGATGAAAGCTATGGTGAAAAGCTCAAGAAATCTCTTTTAACACACTCTAAATAAAACTCCCTTTAAATTGGAAGTATTAGCTCTCTATTTTGTGGAGAAAACTTCTGAAAAGAGTGGGAAAAACTGGCTCTAAAAACTACTCCAAATCTTGTTGAAAACAGTCCACAAACCCCCAAATATATAGGCTGTCAAAAATTAGCCGTTGGGGCTTTGTCAGAACTGCCGGTCGACTCGTGCGGTCGACCGCCAACGGTCAGAAATCCGACCGTTGGAGCCACGGTCGACCGCCTGGGTCGACCGACCCACTGGAGCTGAGAGTCCAACTCTCTGTCGGTCGACCCGTATGGTCGGCCGAACTTTCCAGAGAGCAGAGCTCTCTGGAGCGGTCGACCGGCACGGTCGACCGTCCTCCAGTACACAAAGGCGTGCACATCTGTGCACGTCGGTCGACCGGTCCGGTCGGCCGACTCCAGGATTAGTCGACTATAAATGTAGTAAGTCGACTTATCCGAAGTCTGAAACAGTTTTCTGGGATTTAAAACATGGTCTTTTTGACTCAAATAAAATCCCATAATACATAAAATCTACAAAAATAGTTTTACCATTATACTTTGATATACAAACATGCTTGCACAAAATCAAGGCATGTTATAAAAGATTGGACTATTTTTGTAACTTGGAAATATTTGGCTCATAATAAAAACTGTATTTTCCAAAACAATATTTTTCCAAAACATGTTTTTCAAATCTTCATCAAATACAAAAACAAGATATACTTTTAAGGCATAGTGTGTATGGATATGATCCACTACACAATCATAATGAAATATCTATGTTTTTGTCATAAAGCTCTAAACTTGGTTTTGGTTAAAGATAAGTACATGAGAAATACCAAAAATCAAAATAATATTTTGTCACAAACAAAATATCTTTTTTAGACTAAAAATCTTTTATGAAAACAATTTTATCAAGAGTGTGTGTGTGTATATGTACATGAGCAATCCACCAACTATCTATCCTTTACATTTTTAACTAAAACAAAAACAAAATCTTATACCTAGACACAAGTCTTGAACTTGAAGTCTTCCCTTGAAGTCTTCTCATCTTCTTGACTTGGTCCAAGCTTGATCCAAAGCTCCTTGGATCACACCGTGCTAGCTCCAAATCTTGACATTTTATCCTTTGTTGAGCTATGCACCTACTAAGATCTTGATAATGAATCTGTCACTAATTAAACACAAGATCATTAGTAAACATAACTTCATGAGTTGATCATCATCAAAACTAGGGTGATAGGCCTTTGGGCCAACAGAAGGTTGAAGAATATTCTTCTTCAGAAGTCACAGATTCAGACAACAATTCTTTAAAAGAATCTGTTGAATTTTCTGAGCCTTCTTTCAGAACGAATTTTGCAGAATCTCCTTTGGAAGTCGCTTCGGAAACCGAATCTCCCACTTCTCGTTAGAAGTTACTTCAGAACTTCACTTCCAGTTCTGAACGAAGAACCTTCACTTCCAGTTCTGGACGAAGAACCTTCACTTCCAGTTCTGAAGGAAGAATCTTCACTTCCAGAGGTCTGGATGAAGAACCTCACTTTCAGAGTTCTGGACGAAGAACTTCACTTTCAGAGTTCTGGACGAAGAACTTCACTTTCAGAGTTCTGGATGAAGAAGAACTTCAGTTTCAGAGTTCTGGATGAAGAAGAACTTCAGTTTCAGTTCTGAACTCAGAGAGAGAGAGAGATTTCATTTGGTGTTGGTTTGTTTCAATTGAGAGATGGAAGCGCTTTATATAGCGCTCCAGGAGGGGCCAACAGATCTGAACCCAACGAAAGGGTGCAACCTTTCGACCCAACCATTGCAACCTTTGCCCATCCAACTGGTTCGCAACCTTTGGCAGTCCAACTAGTTTGCACCCGTTGGCAGTCCAATTGGTTCGCAACCGTTGGCGGATCGGTTCAGATCTTGACAGCGGAGCGGGTCTGATTCGGGTAGTGGAGCGGATGCTCGCAACCCATACCCGGAGACCTGATTCAAAAGAATCAGGCCGGGTAGGGAACCCGAACACGAACCCACCCGAGCCCGAGCCCAAGCCCGGCCCGGCACCAGCGCCGGCCGGCCGCCGGCCGCCGCCGCCGCCAGCGGCGGCGCGCGCACATGCACACATGTGCGGCGGACATAGATCCCTCCCAATCGCGCGCGAAAACTCCAAGTACCCAAAGGGCACGCCCTTTGTTCTCAATTTTCTCTATTTATACACCACAAACTTCCATCCCATGGCCAATGTGGGACTAAATGCTTTTAGCTACCTTTAGTCCCGTTTTGGCTTTGAATTAGGCAATCTTTAGACTTGAATATCTCATTCATTCCAAGTCGGAATTGAACATGTGAATATACCACGTTCATCCCCAATGGAAGGAGAACACACTCCAACCATCATCCAATTGATTCGATCAACGGATCTCGCCATAATTCAACTCGAAGATTCATACTTATATCCTTCAATTCCAACAATCCCCCATAATGAATGGAGATTCAAGGAAATGACACACAAAGAGACTGACTCTATTGTGAAAGGTACTTGAGAAAAGAAACTGCATAAGGATAGGTGAACTAGGTCTTGAACCTTCCATAGCGAAAGCTTTATCGGACTTACTGGCTAATCAGTGAACTAGGTCTTGAACTGTTAGCCGTTAGTGTAAGCCAAGTCAATAAGCTTCACACAGTGACTTTCCAAATCAACTTTGGTTCTCGTTTGTGTCCGTTTTGGCCCTGGACATTCTTGATTTCAGAGAGTATCTTTAGCGAATAACAGCCTCCATAGAAATTCCCAAAGAGCCGACCCAACTCTATACTCACATAGGTGATGGACCTATTAAGAGTAGTCTACTCTACTCCACTTGTTTAGTAACAAGATATAGGCATCATTAAAAGCATTAAGCTTATCCTTAATCCACTTGTAGAAAAACACTTACGTGCACCTTAGGAATGGATTGGAGTCAAGCTCCCAAGTGCTTACTTGTTGAGTCAATCATAACTAGTTTTTCCTCTTGAACTTAGTCCGTGGGATCTCCAGTCGCTAAGTGAGGTTTCCATTAAGCTGACTCGGTAAGGTTAGGCTTTTAGACCCATTCCCCTCGATGCGCAGTTTATACGCTCTCCACTTTAACCTTTAGTAAGCGGATCCGCTAAATTATCCTTTGACGAGATAATTCCATTTGAGAGCAACTGCTTAACTTGCTTACAGCGTAAGCAATATCGGGTCTAGTGCTATTCATCAAATACATTAGACTTCCGATAATCTGAGAATACTCCAACTGGCGTATTTCAGTTCCTGTATTCTTATGAAGGTGGACGTGTGGGAGAAAAGGATTTGTTATTCTCCTTTTATCCCTTGATCCTTGAATCTTTCTATCATCTTATCCACGTAGTGAGATTGAGATAGATTGATTCCATCTGGTGTTCTGGTGATTTTAATTCCTAAAATTACATCAGCAACCCCCAGATCCTTCATGTCAAAACTGTTGGATAACATTTTTCAGTGGACTTAATAATCAACATGTCGTCTACATAAAGACAAACAATGATACATGCATTTCCAACTGTTTTCGTATAAACACAGTTATCGATAGATCCATCGGGTTTTAATTTTCTTTTGAAAATCCACTTACACCCAATTGGTTTACTGCCATGAGGCAAGTTTACCAATTCCCAAGTTTGATTACTTAGTATGGATTCTATTTCGCTATTTATAGCTTCTTTCCACGTTTGTGCTTCTGGGGTTTACAGAGCCTCTTTAAATGTTTGAGGCTCGCTTTCAATAGTGTATGCTATGAAATCTGGACCAAAAGATTTTGAGATTCTAGATCTCTGACTTCTTCTTGGTTCAATTTCCGCATTAACAATCGGTTCCTCGGGGCTTTCGTCCCTGAACGCCATCTCGTGTGTTCTTTTTTCAGAAGTCTTATCTGCTTCCCGTTTGAACGGAAAGATGTCTTCAAAGAACACAACATCTCTAGATTTGATAATCATGTTTACATGAATATCTGGTATCTGTGATTTATGAACCAGAAATCTGTAGGCACTACTATTCAAGGCATAGCCTATGATATGCAGTCCATAGTTTTTGCTCCCAACTTAGTCTTTTTAGGTAATGGTGCTAGCACCTTTGCTAGGCACCCCCACATTTTGAGGTAATGGTAGGAAGGTGTCCTTCCATGTCATAATTCGAATGGTATAAGACCAAGTTTCTTGTGGGGTACTTTATTTAGAATATAATTTGTAGTTAATAGAGCTTCCCCCCACAAGTTCTGCGAAGCTCCAGAACTTACGAGCATGGAATTAATCATCTCCTTCAAAGTTCTGTTCTTCCGTTCAGCAATTCCATTCTGCTGAGGAGTGTATGGTGCTGTAGTTTGATGGATTATACCAAAACTAGCACATAACTCACTAAAATCATTTGATTCATATTCTCCGCCTCTATCGGATTTTAGAATCTTGATTTTCTTGTTGAGTTGATTCTCAACTTCGGCTTTATATGTTATAAACATATTTATTGCCTCATACTTACTGTTTAAAAGATACACATAACAATATCTTGTACAGTCATCGATAAAAGTAATGAAATACTTTTTACCGCCTCTAGTTGGCATAAATTTCAAGTCACACAGATCGCTATGAATTAACCCTAAAGGTTTTGTATTTCGATCAATTGAGTGAAATGAATTTTTCGCCAACTTGGCCTCAACACAAATCTCACACTTGCGAATTTCTTCCAAGTTGAGTTTAGGAATATATCCCAGATTAGACAAGTTCTTTAAAGACTTGTAATTTACATGCCCTAATCTAGCATGCCACAAAATAGGAGACTCAAGCAAATAAACAGAAGATTTTCCTTTATTTATAAGCTTCGGGTACAAATACACAGACTTTTTATCTACTACTGCAACATTGGCTTTAAAAAGTCCATCAACAAGATAACCCTTTCCCACATACATCCCTCCCTTAGTAAGTATAAATTTATCTGATTCAAATACCATTCTAAATCCTTTCTTACTAAGTATTGATTCGGAGATCAAATTCTTGCGGAAGTCTGGAACATGAAGCACATCGTTAAGAGTAAGCTCTTTCCTCGATGTCCACTTCAGGATAACCTTGCATTTTCCTTCAACCTTTGAGACGGCTGAATTTCCCATGAATAATTGCTCATCTTGCTCTAGTATTTGATATTCAGAGAATAACAATTTCTCCGAGCAGATGTGCCTCCAGTGTCTACCCACCAATCCTTATTATTGGTTGTCAGATTCACTTCTGACACCACAGCTGAAAGACTTGGTGATTCATGGTTGGTCATGTTCGCCTGTGGGTGGCTCTTCTTGTTCTTTTTGAGACGGCTGCGACATTCATTCGCCTTATGCCCCTCTTTGTTGCAGATGTAGCAGGTTCCTTTGAAGCGCATGTTCTTGCCTTCTTGGACCTTGCCTTTGTACCCCTGGGAAGTCTTCTTCTGCTTTAAGCCTTTAGAAGTAGACGCTTTCCCTTTTGAGTCTTCGATCACATTGGCTTTTGCTTCGTAGGAGTTCTTGCTGCTCCTTTTCTCGGACTTTCTGTTGTCCTCCTCGATTCGAAACCTCACAATGAGATCTTCCAACTTCAACTCCTTTCGCTTATGCTTCAGGTAGTTCTTGAAATCTCTCCACGCAGGTGGGAGTTTCTCCACGATAGTAGCCACCTGAAAAGTTTCAGGAAGAATCATACCTTCGGCTTCTATCTCGTGCAAGATAAGTTAAAACTCTTGCACCTGACTGATTACAGTCTTTCTGTCCACCATTTTGTACTCCAGAAATCGTCCTATGACGAACTTCTTGGTATCAGCATCCTCAGTCTTATACTTCTTGTCAAGACTAGCCCATAACTTCTTTGCCGTTGTGATAGGACTGTAGACATTGTAAAGAGAGTCATCCAGTCCATTTAAAATATAATTTCGGCAAAGGAAGTCACATTGAGTCCATGCATCAGTTGCAGGCTCTGGTGGATCTTCTTGCAGGAATCTGGCCAGATGAAGAGTGGTCAAGTAGAAGAGCATCTTCTGTTGCCACCTCTTGAATTCTGTGCCATCAAATTTTCCTGGCTTCTCCGGCTTCGGGTTACGAAGTGGAGTTGGCATCAAAGCTTGTAGCGGCATGTTTGGTGCCTTGCTTGAGCTATCTTGATTAGTTTCAGACATTTTCTGCAAGTTCAAGCAGAACAGAAGTAAGAAACTTCAATAATAATTGTCTTAAGATTGTTGGTATTCTCTGCTTAACAGGAATCAATCTGACAACTAATCAAGATTACTGAGATATCAACAATCTAATTTGCCAGGTCGGCAAATATCAGGTGGGAGATTTTAAGAACCACCTTACAATTTCCTTCCTTGGTTAAACACCAATTAGACTGAATCTAATTCAGTCTCGATATACAGTAAAGTATATCCCCTGTATAAAGGACTTAATCCACTTATACAGTATTTGGAGTGAGGTACGCTTAGAGCGAATCTCCTTAAGATAATTACGTCCCCCGCACCGGTGCTAACGGGATAATGGATGCTGGTCTCCCAAGATACAACACTCCTTCACGGTATTTGGATAGCACTACCAAATCACCGTACGGTCGAACCTTAGTCAACCAGTACCTTCCACAGGATCGTTAAAGCAGCGGTATAAGGACAAATTTCGGATGAATATTTGCCTTTACTTTTAGAGTAGCACCCACTGTTGAGGATGAAGGAAGGTTGAAGAATATTCTTCTTCAGAAGTCACAGATTCAGACAACAATTCTTTAAAAGAATCTGTTGAATTTTCTGAGCCTTCTTTCAGAACGAATTTTGCAGAATCTCCTTTGGAAGTCGCTTCGGAAACCGAATCTCCCACTTCTCGTTAGAAGTTACTTCAGAACTTCACTTCCAGTTCTGAACGAAGAACCTTCACTTCCAGTTCTGGACGAAGAACCTTCACTTCCAGTTCTGAAGGAAGAATCTTCACTTCCAGAGGTCTGGATGAAGAACCTCACTTTCAGAGTTCTGGACGAAGAACTTCACTTTCAGAGTTCTGGATGAAGAAGAACTTCAGTTTCAGAGTTCTGGATGAAGAAGAACTTCAGTTTCAGTTCTGAACTCAGAGAGAGAGAGAGGGATTTCGTTTGGTGTTGGTGTGTTTCAATTGAGAGATGGGAGCGCTTTATATAGCGCTCCAGGAGGGGCCAACAGATCTGAACCCAACGAAAGGGTGCAACCTTTCGACCCAACCATTGCAACTTTTGCCCATCCAACTGGTTCGCACCGGTTGGCAGTCCAATTGGTTTGCAACCGTTGGCAGTCCAATTGGTTTGCAACCGTTGGCAGATCGGTTCAGATCCTGACAGCGGAGCGGGTCTGGTTCGGGTAGTGGAGCGGATGCTCGCAACCCATACCCGGAGACCTGTTTCAAAAAGAATCAGGCCGGGTAGGGAGCCCGAACCCAGACCCGAGCCGAGCCCGAGCCCGAGCCCGAGCCCGCACACATGTGCGGCGGGCATAGATCCCTCCCAATCGCGCGCGAAAACTCCAAGTACCCAAAGGGCACGCCCTTTGTTCTCAATTTTCTCTATTTATACACCACAAACTTCCATCCCATGGCCAATGTGGGACTAAATGCTTTTAGCTACCTTTAGTCCCGTTTTGGCTTTGAATTAGGCAATCTTTAGACTTGAATATCTCATTCATTCCAAGTCGGAATTGAACATGTGAATATACCACGTTCATCCCCAATGGAAGGAGAACACACTCCAACCATCATCCAATTGATTCGATCAACGGATCTCGCCATAATTCAACTCGAAAATTCATACTTATATCCTTCAATTCCAACATTTAACTCTCGTTAAAAAAAAAAAAAAATGTGTGATTTGACCAAGTTTCTTTAGTCTCATCAATGTAAAATATTTGTGAAGAACGATAATAACAAAATATCAAAAAGATATACGAAGATTACGAAAAGTAAAATATTCTCTATTTTCAACTGTTGAAATTAAGAAACAAAAGTTGAATATCTATAAGTCCATTGATTTCAGTAAATTTCCTGGAAGCAACACTGAGACCCTAACAGAGACGAGTTTTCAACAATGATTTTATGTTCCAGACATATCGGTTCTTTTTTTTTTGAAAATAACATCATTACAATGCATGCAAATTGCCTAAATTATGATGACAATTCACCATGGAATGATCTATTATTCAGCACTAATGGAAAACTACACATTCCCTACATTTTTGATGAGATGTTGGAAATGAGGATGTGACAAATTCTAAACATTGGTTTTTTTTTTTTTCCTTCTCTTTTTTCTTTCTATACTGGAAGAGGGTGGAAAAGTAAATAATCCGTCATTTAGAATATCATGAATCAGCCTAGAACTAACACTTTCCATCTGAGTAGTACACCGATTAATTGGTGGAGTCCTAAACGATTTGATCCAAAGACCATGAGAAAGCTTACTATGAGTAAATTTAGGCAATATAGGGAGTAAGCTATATATTTACCTTTAGATGGTTAGGTTAACATTTGCCCTACTTTGGCTCAAATTTCCTCTGAATTCCTCTGAGATCTCATTTGTGTTGCCATCCTTTTCGAAAGGGACTAAAACAAACTTGTCAGAATTAGGAGCCACCTTTTGATAAGGATGTCATCTTCTCCCCTTTATGTCACAGTTCAGCAGTCCAGTTAAGAAAAGAGCAGCCATTGCTGACCTAATGAAAAGTAAGGATTGCTGCAGTAAAATAGAACCCATTATTCTTTAAGGGAAGATAGAAAGCACAAAACGAAGCAGGGAGAGGACAAACACAGTTAATTATGCCTTTGCTTTGGACTCTGACCAACCAAGTGTCAAATAAAGTTTGGTATTCTCTCCCTTGACTATGTCAAGAACAAACAAATAAACATGTTTATAGTGGGCTTAAAATAATAGAATATGAACTTCTTTATTAGCAATAATCTCCTGTCTTAACCATTTTAATTCCATCTTTTGTTGTGTCACAAACCCTAATCTATTTTATTAATCATCTTTAATTCCATCGAGTTATAAGTACAGAAGTGGGTTGTGATTGGAAGTTTGTTTGAAGTCATTTTCTGATGCCTGTCATCTAATTCTATTTGATTGGTTGATATTTGTTTTATTTGCTTCTCTGAAGCAGTTAGAAGTATTTTTATTCTGCAGAAAAGGGTTGTTATCCTAACATCATAAAATTATCTTAAAAATTCAGTTTGAAAATCACTGTGGACCTGCGTATGCAATGGATGTGTTTGGTCCGAAAGGATTATATATGATTTTAGTGTACCTATAAGGTTATTTTCATTAAAATCTTGTTAATGAAATGCGACGGGCCTTATAAATTCATCCTTTACTCTTAAAAAAAAAGAAAAAAGCTCAGGAACCAAACAGATTCATATACAATTTGCATACAGTCAATCGTTAAGTTTTGTAACTATTTAAATTTATTTTAGTAACTATGGGAGAAGTCGAGGACACCCTTTATCTCCTATGCTCTTTAGTTTTATTGTTGATGTCCTTTCAAAGAATGATTGGCTTATTCTAACCTCTCCTTAGTTTGTAGATGATACCTTAATCATTTGTAAAGCTAATCAGTTAGATGTCACTAAAATAAAGCTTCTTCATCCTTCAAGAAGATAATTGAAGTCACGGATGTGAAGTACTCAGAATTTTTTGTTAGCTTCTAGAGTTTAGAGTTTGCGATATTGTTAGGAGAAGGGAACACAGTACTTACTTGAGTTCGTAAGAAAATGCTATAATCTTGTAGTAGACAGCAGTACTACAATTTGTTTTTTAAACAATAATTTATGTAATTTTCAGTACATGAGACTTTTGTTTTATTAATTGATTTTGGTTAGAGATTATGATGAGAGTTTATTTAACAAGAGTATTATTCATATGTCAGTTTCAAAGTTTGTTTGCATGTTTTGCTTCTACAATCTAATGTATGCAAACATATTTTTGTTACGGGGAAATCTTTGTGTTGTATATATCGTCTCAGTTGTATATATGAAATTTTGTATCTGTTGCTGTATATTAAATGTTTCTGTAAACCTATAATCAATTATTTTATTTTAATTTAAAAAGTAAGACTTTTTCACGACAGTTTTTTAAATAACCACTGAGAAAATTTAATTTTAAATTTAAAAAATAATTCACGACTGTTCTAACAATAACCGCCATGAAATATGACCTTTCACGCTGGTTATTTAAAGAACTGTCGTGAAAAGGAAATTTTTCACAGATATTTCACGGCATTATATATTTAACCGCCGTTAAATAAAACCTTTCATAGTGGTTATTTAAGAACATTGTGAAAGGTTAAAATGTTCATGGCGCTGTTTATAGAAAACCATTGTGAAAAATTCATATTTTCGTGGCAGTTATATCCTAAACCGTCATTACATGTTTGATTTGACGGCGATTAAGAACCACCATGACATGATTGATTTAACAACGGTCAAGAACTGCCATGAAATTTTCACGTGCCCGGATAGAAGAAAATTTTTGAACTGCCATCATTGCTTTTTAACAGTGATTTTAAACTGCTGTGAAAACCAATTTCTGTTGTAGTGCTTTAGAAAGCATTTTTGCCCTTTAATTCTTTATTATGCAAAGTACCATTGTTTAATGATCATCAAGCTCTGCACCTCCTTTAATTAATAATCACCAAGCATACACTCCAGATCCACACCATCACCTCCTCCTATTTTGCCACTGTGGTCGGTGGTCTCAGGTCAAGCTCAGTCTGGCCGAACATCAAATGGAGGAGAAAGAAGAGTGAGAGAAGAGAGAGGAGAAATTTAAGTGAAGAAGAAATTTGGGGAAGAATGAGGTTGCTATTTTTTTTCGCAATTTAGAAAAGTGAGAGAGAGTTGGGATTTTTCTGGGTGAATAGTAACTCAAGAAAGGATGTAAACAAGTGAGATAAGTTTGGGAATAATTCTCTATTTAAATTCTCTATTCCCCGCCCCCCCCCCCCCCCCCCCCCCCCCCCCAACACACACACACACACACACACACACACCAAACTCATTAAACTCTCCACCAACTCATTAAACTTGTATTTATGTATGTACACAACACACTTGTATTCATATAGAATACTTTGTATTTATCCCTTTTTCACCCTATGCTTTACACATGATAAAATATGTTTAACTTAAACATAATTAATTAGTTGTTCATTAACTAAATTATCAAATGTATTACTAGACCAGAGTAATTAAATTATCATTTCTAATAATTTTTTATATTCACATTAATCAAATTTTAAATTCTTAAATTAGAGTTTAATAATTTGGGTGTTACACTAAAACCCTTGCGTCTTCTCTAAGTTAAAAAATCTCTCCGCCTAATCTCCTTCCCAAGGGTCACTGTTAAACTACAAAGTACTACATCTTTATTAAAATTGAGAAAATTACAAAGTAGAATTACATAAAATCAAGAACAATTCTCTCTTTATATATAGATTCCTACAAGATCAAATCCTACTTGAGCAATAACTCATAATATTACAAGGACTCTAAGACTGTAAATATTATTAAGAACTCGAACATTCCTCCTCAAACTCACAATGGCATGAAATCGAGGTTTGTTAACAAAAAATTAAGAAAACAAATATTTTGAAACCGCTAAAAAACATATTTGGACTTACTAATGTGGATGTTGATTCCAAATTAGAAAACCAAATTATGCTGAATCTTAGTTGAACCGAAAACTTGTACAAAAACTACATGAAAAAGAAAAATCAAATATTCATCTTTTTTGATAGGGTTAGAATCCTATTGATTCCCAAACTCCGTAGAAAAGAAGGTTTTCCGATATCATCAAAGTTAGTGAAAGAATTATCAAATCCAAATAGGATCAGATCAAACAAAATCCATCAATGCATAGATATTAATGTCCAGAAACATGCGAGTTAACTATTGAATCACCAAAACCAGCCTTTGATACACCGAATTAGATAGCAGCAAACCTTGATGCAGAAAATCAGGTTATAAACAATACCCTGCATGACCAATAATCTTTTTTTTTTTTTTTTTTCATATTTCCTTATATTATAGAAGGAAAAGAAATATAGAAAATGAGAAATATAATGAGTTATTATCGCAATATTGAAGGAGGTGTTGTAACACAACAATATAAAAGGAAGGATATAGTAATGATATGGATGACGAAGGAGAGAAGAAAAAGATGGTGGAGGTGTAGGTGATGGAGTGAAGATTCACAATGCCCAAAAATATAGCTCTATATTATATTAAAGTTCCCTCCACTACATTTCGAAATTGGGGTGAAAGTTGAGGGTAATATTTTTTATATTTTAACACACCACAATAGGTCAAGTGTCCTTTTTATGTATTTCTCTTTTTAAAATCTGATTTTGAAATGTGTGTTTGATGAGAATTGAACATATATTATTATGATGAGTACCGCAATTTGTACTATTTTTTTTATAATACATTATACTACTACTCTATGAATTGTAGGTCACATCCTCATGAATTGTAGTTCCCACCCTGATTAATTACTAGTGTGGCCAATAATTCAGAAAGTAATAGTATAATATAGTAAAAAAATTAGCACAAATAACATTACTCTATTCTCATATCTTATTAAAATCCATGCCGCCGGCACCAAAACTTAAAGTTATGGTGAATGGCTGAAGATAATATTTTTATGTTCCAAGAGCCAGCATTCAATTTAAAAGCAGCCTTATTTGACTTCAAAAGTTAGTTGCACTTCAAAAAGTAAGTTAGTTAAAGACAGAACTGAACTTAAAAAATTATAATTAGCCAAAAAAGGCATAGGTAGAGCATAGATATTGCTAGTTATGTCATCACTTGAAACCCTAGCCATCCAAATGTCCCAGTTCTGCATGCACCTCTTTGCTTTGCTTTTCAGTGCAGCATATTAAATACTCCTTGAAATTCATAATAATATTTTTGCTTTTTGGTCTTTCATGTCATGGTTTCAGCATAGTTTGTTTATAATTAAACTCATCATATAGCATTACATTAGACACTCACTTTAATATTAGGAATAAAGCCAAACCAAGTGGTGCTTCATAAGTTTTCTTATATTTTTATTTTCTTGTAACTACACTTTAAAATCAAATAATATGTTATGTTACATTTCTCTTTTTAAGGACATGATTGCTTTGTTTTAACTTATTCGATCAGGCTCAAATACAATGGAGATGAGTATTTTCAGCAAGCAATACAAAAAGAATTCCCAACAAATAGAGGAACATCCTCCAAAACTGATATATATTTAAAAATTAGAGTAAAATTATAAGTAAATTGTTTGTGTTTCTGTGGAATTTATGAAATTAGATAGAATGGAGTGTATGAGTTTGAGTTGGGAGTTCTATCTTTGCCCAATTATTGTGCCTTTTTCCATCCTTTGGGGCTTCTGATCCCATTTTGTGTAATTTCTGTTTTATTTATAGCATATCTATCATCTGCGGGGGAATTTGCGCAAGAAAAAAAATTTAAAACAAAAAAATCAGCATATTGTTTTCATGGATAGATGACTAATTCCTTGCTCAATATTCCCGTGGAAAAAGAAATAAGAGGGTATATAAGCCACAACTTCGCTGAAGGAGTTTCCGGTGGCCTTGTTTTTTTTCCTTTTTCTTTTCTTGTTTCTTTTGAAGGTTCAAATTGTGTATGAGTGTTCCATGCATATTTGTATCCTACTTTCTTTAAAATATTTCATTAAGTTATTATTAATGAAACATCGGGAGTTCTCACCTCATAGTTTTATCTAAAAAAAAAGAAGGGTATAAGGCCTATTTATTTCCTCAGTGGCAGTAACATGATGCTCATGGGTCTTTTGAATTTTTTTAAGGAAGAAAAAAACTTAAAGAAAAATGTCAAGCCCTAACCCATGGGGTTACCCTACAGAGATAGACTATTTAAGGTACAATGAAAACCTCTAGCCACAGGAATGGCAATGAGAGATGCTTGTTTGACCTTCTCTCTTCTGAGACATCACCAGAAAGTTGAAAGTGGCATCAAAGCTAACAAGCACATTGAAGGGTCCTGCAGGTGACAGCAGGAAAATGAGGAGAAATGAAGACAAGAGAGGAGAAAAATTAATGCACGGCTTATCTGAATGGTCTATTTGTGAGCATGAGAAGATAACTAATTGAATGAACTTCTAAAACTGCAGGGTATGTTAACACAAGCCTCAAATGAATTTTTCTAAGAACCAGCAGGCAAGAAACATTGAACAAAGAATTTCTGAAAGTAAATGCATCTCTAAAACATGAAACATATTCCATTCAACATTTTACCAACTACAGAGGAAGACATAATTCTTGGATAATCCAAACTTTTCCACTGGGCCAAAACTAAAACACATGTTAGTCTGAACAATGAGCATTTCCTTTCAGTACACTGAATTTTCTAGTTTGTTACTGCACTCCCCCCATTAAATACATTTAACACGAAAATAATCATCTAATAAAGTAAAAAAAAAAAATGATCTTTTAACTTTGTAACTTGTACTCCTCGAACCTGTAATTGTTGGGATTTGAGTCGAACAAATAGCGCCACATCGGTTAGATGTGGGGATGGTCTTGGGTATATAATGATTTGAGCAAACTTCACCTAGAAGGCTAGTTTTTTGGGATGGTGTTCCTAACTTAGTCGTGTGTGTGGGTGATGTTCGCAGTGAGCCCCTGTAAAGTCAGTTGGGCTCTTGAAAATTTGACAGTAGTGTCCATGACACTACTGGGAAGCTCTGATGCCACGCGGAGACTTTTTGTTCGAGGGGAATTGTTGGGATTTGGGTCAAACAAATAGTCCCACGTCGGCTAGACGTGGGGATGGTCTTTGGGTATATAAGAATTTGGAGATACATGTAGCGCCAGTTTCACCCTCACTGATATGCATGTTTGGTAAGGATAAGAAAGATAATTCTCATACCCAATGAAAGTTGTCTTCTACATAATAAGGTCATCAATCCAAAACTGCTCGATAATCTGACTGAAATCAGTAGCCACCAAATTTCCTCAAGCATGCATCATTTGATGCGAATCTTCTCTAATCAATATCTTCAGCTCCTGCCCAAAAACCTGTCGCAGAACCTCGGGAGTAGAGATCATCCGTCCTGAGAATGTGACACTAAACAGATTTTCTCTGTAAGAAATGCCTACTTCAGCAGATTGAACGATGGAGGCCTACGATATCTATTTGCAAAAGCCGTATGGAATACTAAAGTACCTCTTAAATCAGGGTATTCCTGTGGCTAGTCTTCAATAGAGCCCTTCTTACGTGAGACAACCTCATGAAAAGAGATTGTTAACCAAAATTTTTGGAAGAAGTTGTCACATTGCCGGAGGATGCATGTATACCACAACTTCCTCTAACTTCAAAATATTTTTGGTAAATCTTGGAGACATACGTCCTTCAATAAAAACGAAAGGGTTATTTGAGATTTAGCAATGACAACTGTTTTCTGCGGAGTTTTGGAGGAAACGAAAACAATTGAATATTTAATGAATCGGCCAGATCATCCGATCAAATTTTCCATATCTACTTATCATTCATTTCTTAGTGGTTGAATATCCTCTTAGGTATTTTTAGGGAAATGAAAAGGCAAGCTCTGGAGCAGACACAGCTAGGTGACATTCCTGACAGTCTTTCAGATTAGATTCAGGAGAGGAGAGACGGTAGCGACTTAGACATCATGTGACTGATGATATATTCTGACCCTGATTTTTGGCTATCAGGTTTCATCCTGACCTTTGCTACAGGTGTATCATGTATTTTATGTCATGATAGTCCCGATATTATTGGCCAGATAACTTCTTTCCACTATATTATTATATCTACTATTTCTCTGGAACCTGCATGTGCAACAATTTATTTATTTAGGAGAATTCACTGCATTGTATTGAATGTATGTTTTGAATGTTTTCATTAAAAGCGTTTTAATGAAACGCAAGGGGCCTTCATAAGCTCACCATTTTTTCTTAAAAAAAAAATACACAGATTTTCGAATCAGTAAAAAATTACCCGCACCCGACTGTCGGTTGACCGGGCGGTCGACCGACCCCTTCCACCGGTCGACCGGGTGCCCAACAGAGAGTTGGGTCCTTTCAGTTGGTCGACCGGGCAGTCGACCGAGCTCTTTCCTTGTGCACGTTGTGCACATCGGTCGACCGGGCCGGTCGACCGATTACCTGCTTGTACGGGCGGTCGACCGGGCCGGTCGACCGATCACCTGCACCTGCTGCTTTTCTGCTGCTGTTTCTTCCTTCGTCCTTTTGTCGTCGACCTCCTTGGCAATCACTCGACGACCCTCGATGATCCTTGTCAACTTTCCCAATCAGTAAACTCTCTCTTTCCAACAACAACTTCCTCTAACTTCAAAATATTTTTGGTAAATCTTAGAGACATATGTCCTTCAATAAAACGAAAGGGTTATTTGAGATTTAGTAGCGACAACTGTTTTCTGGGGAGTTTTGGAGGAAACGAAAACAATTGAATATTTAATGAATCGGCCAGATCATCCGATCAAATTTTCCATATCTGCTTATCGTTCATTTCTTAGTGGTTGAATATCCTCTTAGGTATTTTTAGGGAAATGAAAAGGCAAGCTCTGGAGCAGACACAGTTAGGTGACATTCCTCACAGTCTTTCAGAGGAGATTCAGGAGAGGAGAGACGGTAGCGACTTAGACATCATGTGACCGATGATATATTCTTACTCCTGATTTTTGGCTATCAGGCTTCATCCTGACTTTTGCTACAGATATATCCTGTATTTTGTGTTATGGTAGTCCCGATATTATTGGCCAGATAACTTCTTTCCACTATATTATTGTATCTACTATTTCTCTGGAACTTAGGTGTGCAACAATTTATTTATTTAGGAGAATTCACTGCATTGTATTAAATGTATGTCATTAAAAATGTTTTAATGAAACGCAAGGGGCCTTCATAGGCTCACCATTTTTTCTTAAAAAAAATTAGCAAAACAATTCTCAAACTACAGCATATAAAACGTGAAATATGTATCATTCAGAATTTTGCCAACTAATGAAATCACCTTGGTTCCCATCCCCCCCCCCCCCCCCCCCCCCCCCCCCCCCCCCATGAGGTGCATCTGAAGGAAAGCAGCTTCTCAAATTAAGGTCTGTCCAACAATGTTAGCATGTGAAAAATATTGATAGACAAAAAACAAGAGAGGAACTATGAAGGATTTAAAGATAGTACATATGTTCACGGTCAGTGCATCATGTCTCCTGACTTTATATGAACACATACAGTTGCTTTCACTTTCAATTATATGGATACAGATAAATTCAATTCAATCATTTTTTTTTTTTTTTTTAAGAAATCGAGTTCATTATTTACTATATATGCTTATATTTGCGGAATTACCACTGGTCACCACAATCACACCTATAGAACCAGATGAATGGTTCAGATTTTCTTAACCGCTGATGGAAATAACAGTGCTGAACCAATTTTGTAGGAAATTTCTTTTTAGGTCAGATACATTGTGATGGAGGAGACATCACACAAATGCTAGTTGGTGCTAGTTGTCTTCTATTCAATTAGTTTATTTTTGAGTCTAGTTTCTACTTTTATTGTGTTTTAGTATCATATCGGTTATATTATCTTTTTGTATAGCCTATAAATAGGCCTCAGTACTTTCTATTCAGTAGACAATGATTAAATGATAATTTTTACATTTAAAAATTCTTGAGTTTGCTCTTAAGTTTTGGATGTGAAGCCCGTAGTGTAAAAGGTATGAAGCTTGTCGTGCAAAAAGTGTGAAGTTCAAATCTATCTGGTTCTTATCTCTAAACCCTAATTTCTCTTTTCTATTTTATTGTCAAAACTCTAGTTTTCCATTTCTTTTAGTTGAAGGCAATTGTGATCCTCCTATGTTACATCAGTTTAGTATCAGAGCTCTTGGTGCAACTCCCCTTCAATATTTCCTTCTCCATTTTCATCTCCACGAATCCTAAATTATGATCAAATCTAGATCTGTTAAAAAAAAAAAAAATTATTGTAACAAAATTTCATCAAAATTCCTTCAAAAATCCCAAAATAATCAAAATCCATATGATATATCTTCTTCTCAAAGAGAAAATAAATAAAAATTCAAAATTACATTGTTCACTTCCCCTTTCCTCCCTTCTCCTCACCCCAATCTCAAATTCCATCCGTCTTCTTCCCTCCCACAACCCTCTTCTTCAAATTCCAACCGTCAGCCTCCTCCTCTTGCTCTCCACCTCTCGCGCAGGACGCCACTGATTGAGCTTGAACAGAAAATACAGAATTTCAGAACTTTATAACAGTAGTGCAAGGTATTCAATGCTACCGCTATAGCAAGTGGTTATGCAGGTTGTGATCTACAAGGAGAGACTAGCGATAAAATCTTTTAATTAAGTTTGTTTCTTTTTTGAATTTACAGAAATATGTTAGAATTTCTTGTCAGATTTAGAAAAAGAAAACAAAAAGATTAAGTTAGAAGATGTGAAGAAGATGGTAAAAGAAAAGATGATGATGATATTATTCTTATTGTTTTATTTACAAAAGAAAAGAAAAAGCTAAATAAAGAGAAGAATGTTAGTTTTGGAGTAGAATTCTAAACTAAGAATTAAAAAAATTAAAAATTCTTACTTACCTCTTTCGTACTCATATACCTTGAATCCGTTAATACGACTTACCTAATCTTTAAAGGCGATCAAACATGGCGTGTAGGATCTTCCCCGTTCCCGATCTACATTACGAATAAAAAAGCAAGCTAAACAAGCAAAAGAATGGTTGTTTATCACCATAGGTCATCAAGGGCACTTGCAATTGTGTATATTCTTTTTCTTTTTTCTTTTTTCCTTT
>JAVJIF010001593.1:105000-358161 GCA_038442645.1 Agave tequilana
AAATAGTTAAATCACATTGGAGCACTTCAATCAATGTAAAGCAAAAGAGTGTGTGTGTGTGTGTGTGTGTGTGTGTGTCTCTCTTTGTGGGTGGGGGTGGGGGGTAAGGACTACTGAAGAAGAGAAAACAGTGTATCTTTATTTGGACAACTCAAATGTCTTTAAACATAATGTGAAGGAATGCATTACAAATGTAAACCCTGTGTTCAAGAGACAGCTTCAAACACCTAGGGATCGTATACATCTGTGGCATGACTTAATTACAGGAGCGTACTAAATGATTCTTCTTCAAAGAACATACAACAGTAATTAGATTAGCGCACACAACACACACACACGAGACAATGACGAAAGATGGTGGTGAGTGGAGCACAAACATCATCTTGCTGCTCTAGCTTTATCACTTCATTTATTTTGTATCATCCCATTCCTTGAGCCTCATGACATCAACCCATTACCATAACATAAATTATCCAAAATACATGTGCTTAAGACACCTTCAAAGCTTCCAGTTGAAGTTATTACTTTTATCGGATCTCTATGCAGGAGTCACAGATTACATTAAACATTACAGACTTTGCCAACTAGAGAAATAAAGATCATATACATTTGCAAAGTGAGTGGGTTGTGTCCTAACTCCTCATTATAAACTGTGAACTAGTGTGAAGTGGGTGGGCATAGGCATCCATTGGCTCTGCCATTGCCTTAATCTCGGACTATCCAAGTGTCACATAAAAGTTTAGCCTTGTGACATCTACATCATTATTTAAGTCTATGCCCATATAGAAAGCTAAACATGAGGTTTGATTGGTCTCTATCTTGCCCTGTCATCAGCATTCTTTATCAGTTTGTTAATGAAGGATTCTTTTCCAATTATGTCATTTAGTATTCAGTTAACAAACTCTTCCACTATAATCTTACCCATTTTTTTAATTAACAAACACAAGTGCATGCACAGGAAGCTCGCTATTGCACCTGTAACCTATTATTATACAAGTTAGTGCACAATAGATTTTCTTCCCAATCCAAATCTTAATCTCTCCTTTTCTGAAACTATGGAAGAGTGACATACTGCTTAGTTTGCGATATATGACACAAGAGATCAGTTATATCATGGTCAAGATAATAGTTGACAGTTTCCAATGAGCTTGCATTCTTCCAAGGTCCGAATGAATGTCATATAGATTGCGCTTACTCACATATCATGCTAGAACTCAGACATTTTCTGAAGAGAGCATCATACTGTGCGGTTTGATCCATAGGCGGGACCACAGTTTGACCCAACCCGTGTGATGCGACTACTTATGAGCCATAGTTTTAGAAATCCGGCCTGACTAAATCCCCTCCACGCCCATGAAACCTCATGTCTTTGCCTTACCCTATGAGTCTTCCTCATGAGGGATTGATCACACAAAGATGCATTATGTAAACACCTCAAAGTGGTCTGACTTCTCCTTTGGGGCGGAGGTCGAGAGAAATATTTATATATTTCTAGAATTGTTCCCACTGATGCATCAATAATATGGATTGATTTTAGTAAATTTGTAACTGAATTGATAATGGTTAAAATGGATATGTGTAACTTGTAAAATAAGTAGGTTGCCTGGTTTTGATAGGAGATGGCACATGTTTAGGGTACAATAAATGCATTATTTACACTAATATTCCCCCCTGCATCATCCCCCTGAATGGAGAGGGGGTATCCATCTACAAAAAATTATAAATTCAAGAAAAAGGTCACATTGTCCTGAAAATAAAAATATGATGAACCATTTGGATCATCATGTCCAGCTCCTGTGGCCATTAATAAAGTGATTCCTTGCATATATTTGGAATTCTTACAACACATATCCTTACAGTGTACAAGTACACATAAGGCATGTTCACATTCATAATTTTGTGTTTCATCTGCAGTACTACCAAATAAATATCCCCAAACTATTTTTAAATACTAAGCAATGGTATGGGTAAGCAAAATAAATGAAAAAAGATTTTCTACTGTGATTATTGCTTCATAACAATTTGAATGTTTTGTTTAGAATATTCATAGGTTTAAGATTGAGATAAAGAAACATAATTTGTGTTGAGTAGGAAAAATGAAGTACCATGAAAATCATAACTCTAAGTACACTCTAACATCCGATATATACAAGTCAAAAATTGTCGGCTTCAGTTCATGTGTGTGAGCTACACACACATATTATAAGAAGAAAAATCCTGCGTTGGTACGTGGGATTGACCCTCGTATAATATTATAAGAGGTTCAAAGACTTTAAAGTTTTGTATCCATGAAACTCGACATTTTATCCACGTGTCAAAATGGGATTGATCCTTTTATAATATGTGTGTGTGGCTCACACATATAAACTGAATCGAAAATTGTCTACCTATCTTTATTTCGTTCACTCATGCCACTATTCATTCCTAATGCAGAAGTATATATAAATATACAAGAAAAAATCTAGGTAGAGAAGTAAAGCATAGACATTGCTAGTTGTAGTTGTTGCAACGAATTGATATGCTTTGATAACAATTATGGGATCAGCACAGCGGAAAAAGAAAAGTTAGATCATATGCAACGTGGAGAAGAAGAGAAGACGAAATATTTCGAAGTAGAGAAAGCCAACACATAATTTAATGTGGTTTCACCAATCAAACAGATCGTGTGTACGTTCACGGAAGAAGGGGGAGAAACTTTATTAAACTTTGAGAGAGTACAATAAGAAACACTTACACCTTTCACTAAGAATATTACAAGCTCTTTGATGGCCGCTTAGAATAGCGAACCCTTATGATTAAAACTTCTCTAGGAAATCTCTCACTTTTTCTTTGTTTACATTTAGAATAATTGAAGGCCACCACAAAGGGTTATTTATGAACCCTAGGACCATCCTAGTCCTACACATACTCTAGCAGTATAAACAACACCGTCTTAGAAGAGAAGAAAATTCATGTTCAACTCAAATGGGAAAAAATCCAGAAAAAGAAGCTGTCAGAATCGCTCTATTAGTCGACTTATATGCCAGATTGGTCGACTAATAAGTGTATTAGCTGACTAATAAATGCTATAAGTTGACTACTGAGATGTCCCACTTTCTGTTTGCGCCATTAGACAACTACTGAGATGTCAATAGTTGACTAATTGCTGCTACTCTTTGTGCTCGTCTGTTCTTCGACCTCTGAAGCTTCATCTACCTTCACGACGTATTCGAGTTACAATCCTAACAATCTCCCTCTTGACTTGAATGCGTTCAAGTCTGAGAATAGCCATCATGCTCCATGTGCTCATGTTAATGCACAATTGAGCGACTCTTGGCTTCATCTCCATCTCATTCTCTCGTCTCCATGACCCCCTCAGGAGGTTTATAGCTTAATTAGATCGAACAAGTTCAGGCCCGATCTGAACTTGATCACTCGACGATCTCCTTGATTCACAGAGGATTTATGAGAACTTGCTCTAACATAAGAGTAATAGTTTGGACTTTCTTATTTTGCGCTGGTGCCGTTTAATCCCAATCTTCCTTCAGGGTAAAACTGAACATCCGAGATCGAAAATATCATAGTCTCTGATGTTCCACAACCTCCGATCTAACTGCAATCCACCTACTGTAATCTCTGAATTTCGCAACATGTAACCATTGCCAACATGCTCGGCCTGAAACTTCATTTAGGCATCTTTGAAAACATCTATAAGATCAACTTCAGAACTGAAATTGAACCCTTCTCTAAGTAAAGCTTCAAGAAAGATGAGATCTTGATTCAGGGACATGATGAACGCCTTGAAGAGTAGTGATGCATCTATCATGAGAACGAAATTAGACTGTTTCTTTGCCAATAACCTTGTTCGTAGAATAATTCTCCATGAAGACCTCACCCCTTTAACCAAAATGTATAAGAACATCTTGCTATTGGAACTGATATGTTGTGAATATTTAGAGTAAATGATTCATCTACATTCGTTACCAAACTGCCTGAAAGAGATAGAAAGTCACACTTATCTTCATGTCCTTCGTTTAGTTCAGTAGTATTAGCTTCTTATTATTTCTTTGAGAGTCCAACAATCAGCTCTAATATACCTCTTCTTGTGAGGAGCGAATATTTCCCCCCAAAAAAATTATGAGGGCACCCCAATTAAAACCTTATCACATTTACAAGTGTGCAATTATTTTTTTTACAATTTTATCCATGGTAAAATATCCTAAAAACCCTTCTTCTTCCTCCCTCATTCCACCGATCCTTTTCTCATCCTTCCCCTCCCCCTCCTCCGGTACCCCCTCCCCCTCCTCCTCCTCCGGCACCTCCGGTGCTCCCCTATCTTCCCCTCCTCCGATCCCCCTCCCACTCCCCCTCCCCCTCCCCTATGCCAGATCTCCCCCCCACGCTCGCCCTCCCCCAGGAGATCTGGCCTGTTCAGATCCCCGTGAGACCTGGCCGATCAGACCAGATCTCTTTGGGGGAGGCGGGCGGGTAGGGGAGGAAGGGATGGGGAGATTCAGGGGAGGGGTAGGGAAAGATCGAGGAGGGGGAGAGGGAGGGGGAGCGGAGGAGGAGCAGGGGGCCGAGGAGGAGAGGGAGGGGGAGGAGAAGGAGGAGGAAGAAGAAGAAGAAAGGGGAGGAGTTGGTCACCGAGGAAGGGGGGCCAGGGGTTGCCAGCATGGGAGGGAGAGGAAAAGGAGAAGAAGAAGAGAAGAGAGTTTCTTGTCATTTTTTGATTTTTAGTTGGGTGCTTTATCACAAAATGGGGTGCCTTCAGTACTGGGGTGCCTTCATCAATTTTTGGGGTAAAAATATCCATTCCCCTTCTTTTGACACCAGTTACATACCAAATTCTTGTGTTTTAGGTTATCAATAAAACTTTCATTATTATTCTTCTCTTTTGTAAAGAAAACTTGCCCGAAATTATCTTGATGAATCTCTCCTGTCAACTGCTTGTCAATTTGTTCTTGTTGAGTAGATACTCTTTGAGTTCATTGACCATGATAGTTGATTTGCTTCTATAGATAATTAGCTTCTCTAGAACTCTTATATGAAGAAGGTAAAAAAAAAACAGTAATAGAAGTACTTGATCTTTATCTTCTATCTTAACCTCTATCTTATATAGCTCATTGATAATAGAGGTAAACTCTATGATGTGAGACTTGATAGGTGTACCTCCATGCATGCGGATAAGAAAGAGATGCTGCTTCAAAATTAACCAATTCGCCAATGACTTTTTTAGTTAATGATCCTGAAGTCGCTCCCACAACGAGGATGTTATTTTCTCCGAAGAAAACTCATCCAATGCTTCGTCCGCCAAGAAAAGTTGAATAGTCATCAAGGCTTTCTCATCCAACTTCTACTAAGTTTTTTTTCTTCATATTTTCAGGTTTTTTCTTCTTCCCGAGTAGTTCTTTCTTCAACTCGCTCTGGGTCTGAATGGTATTCATCCTGATTTTCCACCTGCTGAGATTGATTACACCATCGAACTTCAAAATGTCAATCAGACATCCTCACATTGGCCTTACTCTAATACCAATTGATGTAACGAACTAATATTTTTTTTATACCAATTATTGGGATCAGTACGGTGAAAAAAGAAAAATCGGATCATCATGCAATATGAAAAGAAGAGAATATAAGATATTCCAAAGTAGAGAAGTCCAACACACAATTTAACATGGTTCAACCGATCAAATAGATCGTGTGTACTTTCACGAGAGAAGGGGGAGAAACTTTATTAAACTTTGAGAGAGTACAATAAAAAACACTTACACTTTTCGCTAAGAATATTACAATCTCTTTGATGGTTGCCGAGAACAGTGAACCTTTATGGCTAAAACTTCTTTCATGAATCTTCCAATACATTGAAGGCCACCCGCAGGGGGTTATTTATAGACTCCAGGACCATTCTAATCCTAACAAACTTCAGTAATAGGAACAACGCAACCTCAGAAGAGAAGAAAACTCGATTTCAGTTCAAATTGAAAACAAATCCAGAAAATGAAACTACCAGAACTGCTCTATTAGTCAACTTATGTACCATATTAGCAGACTAATCAGTGTATTAGTTGACTAATGCTATAAGTCGACTACTGAGATGTCCCACTTTCTGTTTGCGTCATTAGTCAACTATTGTGGTGTCAGTAGTCGACAAATCTGCTGCTACTCTTCGTGCTCGTCCATTTTTCGACCTCTGAAGCTTCGTCTCTCTTCATGACATATTCGAGTCATAATCCTAGAAGTAGCATCATTTAAAACCTCCAACGGTTGTCTTCTTCATATCCCTCTTGCTATGCTCTTTTGTTTGTTATTCTTCCTCTAGCTTTTATATAATAAGTGCATTCTATTTGATCTAATAATCATTCCGTACAAGATCCACGCATAAACTAAAAGCCTCATTATCAAGATCAAAGGGAAGGAGAGTTTAGGCATACCTGATTCCACTATGAAAAGAATGTCAAAGATTGTACGATCTCGAGGACACCAAAGTTGAGGGAGGGATTCTTCTCTCCAGCTATTAAGTTCTCTTCTTGATCCTTAGAGGAGATGAGAGGCCTCCAAGAGAGAGATTAGGTCATGATAGATTAGTTAGTGGTGGAGAGGGAATCCTACCCGTGATATATGTAGCATCAAGGAACTCTGGTTCCACTCATTATAGATCTAGACCCTTAATTGATAACATGAGTTCCACATGTGTAGATGAATCCCACATCTTAATTTAAATACACTCATGGATTAGTGTAAATGAAACATGTCTAGACCCAAACCATTAGCTTGATTAACTCTTTAATGGGTCCAACAACATAGGCTTATAGAGACGAATGTATAAGTCCAAATTAAATTAGACTCTATCCAAAGAAGTCTAACAATCTCCCACTTAGGCCAAACAAGTCATACTAGAAGGATGTTATACATAATCTTATGGTACCAAAACTTTAACCATCAATAAATCACATTTTAAAATAATCTAGTCCATTAAGTGTCCTGCCACCAAACATGACGATCGTTACCTTCTGTATAATCGAGGTAGGACCTTCCACATCACAAGTTTCAAAACCCTTAACGACATAAATCAAATGTGAACGTGTGGCATGAAAATATCTTCTGATCAAATAAGGTACAATTCTAACTGGTTTTCACTTTATGACTCCAACGAGTCTAACCTTATGACTCCAATGAGTCTAATTTTATGACTCTAACATGTCTAAATTTATAACTCCAATGAGTTTTACTGCTAATTCAACAAACTCAAATGCACAGAAGTAGACTTTAGGAAAAACAGTTATAACTTTATTTATCATAATCAACAAATATACTTAAAGTACACATAGAAATAATGACTGCTACATAAAATTATCCACTCTTACTAAACAAGGATACATCATGACTAGCTATCCCATATGAGCAATATGCTCTAAGAAGACTTTAGGTGGAAGTCCTTTAATGAGTAGATCTGTAATGATAAAAATAGTCATAACACTATCAATGGACACAATGTGATTCTAAACTTTATCTTTGATAACAAGAAGCTTGATGTTGATATGCTTTGACTTTGCTAAATTCTTATCATTATTGTAGTAGAGCTCTATAGCTCGTATTGTCACAGTGTAACTATAATGGCCTCTCGACTAAATCCATTATCTTCCTGTAATCAAAAAAAATATAACATGAAGTGTGTTGGCCCAAGGTTACAATCCCCGGTTTCTTATTTTGATGATAACAAAGAATATATGGTTATTTAATACTAATCAAGTTCAAGTGTTTAAGTGTGTTTCAAGGTTCTAAGGAAGGTGTTGAAGGCTCAAGAGTGTTTAAGTATGGGATTGGAGCTCAAAGCACTCAACGTCGTTATTGGAAAAGCCCGTTTGAAGACACTTGTAGTCACTAAGAACTTTGCAAGAAAATAGAATGAAAAGAGTAGAATATAGATTTGATGCTCAAGAAGTTACACACACAAAAATACACGTTTTCTAAGCTATAAGTTTTTTGCGGTTGGGTACTTGATACATGTTTACAATTTTTCCAAAATTTTATATCTTATTTAGAACATGTATTTCATTGCCATGCTATATCACTTAAAAACCAATACAAAATATTTCAAAAATAGTTTGCAGTTCAAAAATAGTTAGAAAAATGTGTTTTGGCCCAGGTCAGTTGACCGACTGATTGATCATAGCCTATTATAGGCCAAGATGATCGACCGAGTGGTCGACCGATCCTCTGGCAGGGGGTTGTACACGTTGTACACGTTAGTTGGTCAAGTAACCGGTCGACCGCTAACCCCTGTGGTCGACCGATAGATTGACCGACTGGCATACCCCATGTCTCTGTTGGGTGCCGGTCGACCGAGTGGTCGACCGACCACTCTGAGAAAAATTTTTGTAACAGAGTCCGGTCGATCGGACAGTCGACCGAGCCCAACGGCTAGTTTAGAAATGAACTACCGGTCGACCGGCCGGTCGACCGAAGTTCTGACAAAATGCCATAACATCTAGTTTTCAGAATCTGTCTTTTGTTCTAAATTTTTCAACGAGCATTTTTGCTTTTTCTTTATCAAATCTCTTCCCAAATGACTAGGGGAGCTAAACTAATAGTGTTTATAAGTTGCCTATATTTATGGGTCATGTGAATAGGATTCAAACAACAATAGACAACAAGTTTCAACTAGTTTTACAAGTTTTTGAGAAATACATTGAAAATCAAGTTTTCAAGTTTCTAGTTTTCAAGTGCTTTCATTTCTAAAGCTATTTCAATTGGTTTTTCAGCTCTTATATTCTTTCAACTGAATTTTTACTCTCACAAACTCCTTGAGCTTCAATTTATATCCACTATATAGGAATTTTTAAAGAAGAGAGTATTTGTAATCTAGTGGTCACCAAAACTTTTGCAAAATCTCATTGGCTTTGTGCTACCTCTTATGTAGAGGATTGAGTGTTGTAGTTGTGTACTCCAGTATTGTGTAGACCATTGTCATTACATGTTGTAAAGTTTCTTTGTGGAAGATCCTATTGTGAATAATCCTTCACGGTGTTGGCATGGGGACGTAGAGCGATGGCTCGAATCTTGAAGCAAATTCTTTATGTTTGCGATTGCTTGTCTCTTGATCTCTATCTACTTACATTACTTACACTTGTGTTGTTGCTTCACTTGCATATTCCATTTATTGCTTGCTTTACATTTATCATTGCATTACATTCATCATTCACTTTTGTTGGTCTACACTCATCTCAACAAGAAGGCAATTGAGTACCTCAACTCATAGTCTAAAGGAATATTAGAGGAGAAGTTCTAGAGCACTTCACGAGAAATTCGTCTTCAATTCTTATTTTGAGTGATAGGTTTGCATCATTTAGCAAAGATTATTGTTATTCTGCATTTGATTAGCATTACACCTATTCACCTCCTCTAGGTGTATTTTTAATTAGTATCAGAGCCTTAGCCTCTAGATTTTGGTTTAATCACCTTAGAGATATTCTTTTGCTAATCACTTCATTTGCATTTTCATTTGTTATCCACACTAGTTAATATGACCGAAGGAATTAAGACCCCGCCAAAGTTTGATGGCCTTAACTTTCCCGTATGGAAGGTTAAGATGATCATTTTTTTGCAACTCCTAGGAAGCCAAGTTGCAAAGGCGATAACCAAACTTTTTAGTGTACTCGTTGGTGATGATGACACATGATCCGATATTGCCACAAAGGAATTTGATGCCAATGCAAAAGAACACTATGCATTGCTTCAAGTCTTGAATGATGATGAGATAACTAGGGTCATCCATTGCAAATTCGCCTATGAAATTTGGTCACACCTAGTTATCACACATGAGGGAACATCACAAGTCAAGAGAGCTAAGAGTGATCACTTGTGTTCCCAATATGAGAATTTCACCATGCATGAAAATGATTCTATTGATGATATGATTACTAGGTTAACTAAAATTACCAATGGTCTTATTTTTTCTAGGTGATGCTATTGATAATGACCAAAAGGTGGGGAAGGTCATTCGTGCTCTGCCACCATCATGGGAGATCAAAACTACAACATTAAAAGAGCTCAATGATAAGGAAGAGATGGATCTCATAAGTCTTATCGGTAACCTTAAGACTCATGAGATGGAGAGGAAGGCTAGAGAAGAAATGATGCCTCAAAAAAAAAAAGATGAATGCCTTCAAGTCTACTCCCACCATCTCCGATGATGATGAAAAAGAAGAACATGATGAAAATTCGCTTCTTGTGAAGAATGTGAGAAGAATGTATAACAAAGCCAAATTCAATAACAGAAGCCAATAGTAAGGAAAGGAGGAGAAAAATATCATTTGCTTCACTTCTCGGAAGTCGGGACACATTGTTGCAGAATGCCTGAAAACCAAAAACAAGCCATCTACCTCAAAAACTCCGAACAAGAAGAAGGCTCTCAAAGTAACATGAGATTCAGAGAGTGAATTCGAAGAAGAGGTGGATACAATAAACGTGTGTTTCATGACAAATGACAACACACCCAAGGTAACATCCGAACCTTCACTTGATGATTGTGAATTAACAATGGATGAATTAGGTGAAGCTTTTGAAGAACTTTCTCATAACTATGATTTTCTTAAGAAAAAATATTTAAAAATAAAAAAAATGAATTTCTTCAAAAAGCAAGTTGTTGTTCTTTTAAAAGAAAAAGATGTTTTATCTTTCACACTTATTGCTGCACAAAAAGATTTTGATGCACACAAAATTTCTTTGATCGTACACATATTTTGCATTCTTTTCATTACACTCCTATATTTATCGTATAATAAATCTGTTAATTTTCTTATCTTAAATGTCTATTTTTCAAAGATAATAATGAAAAGAAAGAGGATTAAACTAAATAAATATCAGTTAAAATCCGATTTAACTGGATCTATTTGGTTAGCTGAGGATGATCCCAGATCTAGTCAGAACAAATCAACGATTGGGGCAAATGTTCAGCTAAAGATCAGAGCAAAACAGAAAGATAATACCAAATAAAAACCGGTAAAATTCAGATTTGTATAAATCTATTATGGTTAACTAAAGATCAACTGAGGATAACGTCAGATACAGAGTCAAAATTTAAAATCCTAAGGGATAAATGGATAGAGAGAAGATTAACGGATGAGATGAAGCAATTTTCACTCAGATTTTGACTGCATACATTTTAGTATTTGAATCATAACTTTTGCTACCGAACCTCAAATCTAATGATTCAAGATGTTCCGAAAAGTGACTTAAAGGGTTACAACTCTTAAGTTGATCACTATTTCTACTTCTGTCATTTGATAAGTTATATACAACAATCAACACACCGACAAGTTAGAGATCAGAACTGAATATCCACATTAAATCAAGTTCTGAGATAAGGGGAGGATTCAAATTCAGAAATAGCCCGCTCTTCCTATCTTTTAACTCATTTCCTTATCCATTTCTATGCTATAAATACTCCACACATAGGAATCAAGCAGAGATAGATTCTTTGGCCAGTTTTCATTCTTTTTAGTGTAGGTTTTTATTTTCATTTTATGTAATTTTTATTTCTTTGTAAGCATAGGTTAGATTAAGATTCATATAGAGAGATTTATGTTGAGAGTGACACCAATGTAACCTCCTCCTTTCTTCCATCATTTCAACAAGCAATCAAAGGTAACTATTTATGCTCTTTTTTGTTTATATGTTCTTCTACTTCTTTCTACTTTTATCTTTTGGTTTTGATGAATATTCAAGTGAATTTTGAAGTATCAGTATAGCCATGTTTATGTGAGTGCTACCGATATTTCATGATGATCTTCTTTTCCTCAAGATTCCGTATCATTTCATTCTTATTCGTCTTGATGATGTAATGCGAAAGAGACTTGAGCTTGGTCTTATGGGTTATGCGTTGATCCCCTCCAAAGTAAGGTAAAACATGCAAAGGTTCCAGGTCATCAACTAGAGGAGGTAAGTATTTCTTTTAGGTTTTCTTTCTTTTCTTTTAACTTTTAGTTAAGATCACCAACACCATAATCTCCCAACTCTTTTATCACTCTTTTTAATTTCTTTATATAAATATATTTTTCATTTTCTCTACCTTCTCAATCTACCACTTTCTTCCTAACTTAACTATAACCTATTTTCCGTTTTCTTTTTAAAAAATAAAAGAAGATCATTAACTATTGACTGTGATTTAAAAGAGAACTTACTAAAAAGTTTCCATCGCTAGTCCCTCCTTGTGGATCATGACTCGCATAGCCACTTGGTATAGCGGTAGTATTGAGTACTTGCACATTCTATTCTTTGTTGGCCCAAAGGCCTATCACCCTAGTTTTGATGATGATCAACTCATGAAGTTATGTTTACTAATGACCTTGTTTAATTAGTGACAGATTCTTTATCAAGATCTTAGTAGGTGCAAAGCTCAACAAAGGATTAAATGTCAAGATTTGGAGCTAGCACGGGGTGATCCAAGGAGCTTTTGGATCAAGCTTGGACCGAGTCAAGAATATGAGAAGCCTTCAAGGGAAGACTTCAAGAAGATGAAGACTTGTGTCTAGGTATAAGATTTTGTTTTTTGTTTTAGTTAAAATGTAAAGGATAGAATAGTTGGTGGATTGCTCAAGTCATATCACACACACACTCTTGATAGAATTATTTTCATGATAAAAATTTCATTTTATAAAAGATTTTCTAGTTAAGAAAAGATTTTCATTGGGACAAAATTCTATTTGGTTCTTGGTATTTCAAGTTTACATATCTTATATCCAAAACCAAGTTTAGTGTTTTATGTCAAAAACTAGATATTTCATCTTGATTGTGTAGTGGATCATATCCATACACACTATGCCTTAAAGTATATCTTGTTTTTGTATTTGATGAAAATTTGGAAAAACATGTTGATTTAGAAAAACAGTTTTTATTATGAGCCAATATTTTCAAGTTACAAAAATAGTCAAATCTTTAATAACATGCCTTGATTTTGTGCAAGCATGTTTCTATATTATAAAACTATTTTTGTAGAATTTCTAAGTATTTATGGGATTTTTTTTAAGCCAAAAAGACCAATCTTTAATCCCAAAATTTTCAGGTTCTGGCAGTTCTGATTTTTCAGAACTGACAGTGGCCGGTCGACCGGGTCGGTCGACCGGACGTGCACAAACGTGCACGCCTGTGTGCACTGGAGAACGGTCGACCGTGCCGGTCGACCGCTTCAGAGAGTCTGCTCTCTGGAAATTCCGGTCGACCGCACCGGTCGACCGACAGAGAAGTAATTCTCTGCTCCAGGTGCGCGGTCGACCGGGCCGGTCGACCGGAGGCTCCAACGGTCGGATTCTTGACCGTTGGCGGTCGACCGGACCGGTCGACCGGCAGTACTGACAGAGCCCAACGGTCAGATTTTTCTGGCCTCTATAAAAGGGGGTTTTGTCATTGTTTTGAGCCAAGATTTTTGGAGACCTTAGAGCCTGTTTTCTCATATTCATTTCAGAGGTTTTTCTCCACAAAAATAGTGAGCTAATACTTCCAATCAAAAGGGAAGATTTTATAAGAGTGTAAAAGTGATTTCTTGAGATTTTCACCAAAGATTCTTTCCTTGCTTTCTCACACAAACACTTGAGCATCCATTGAGCTATTCATCCTATAGGTGTTGTAGTGAGAGTTTTTGTAGGTGATCAAGTGTTTAGATCACCAAGATTTCATCTTGTACTTTGAGGAGACGGGCAAGTGTGCTCGTGGTTGTTTAGGGTTCGGGTGCGAACTCTTGTAGCTTGAGGTGCGGCCTCGACGAGCCGGTGGGCTTGTGGTGTGTAAGGGACTTTGGGAGTCCGAGGGCTTGTAGGTGTTGCGGCACCAAGGAGAGATCCGGTTGGATCGTGCATAGTGGAAATCCTTCGTGTGTCGAAGGCGGGGATGTAGAGCAAGTGTGCTCGAACCTTGAAACAAACCCTTTGTGTTTGCGATTGCTCACTCTTGCTCTCTTACTCTTTTTGTCTCACTTATATCTTGCATTACTTTATAGTCTTTATCTCTTATATGCATGATATACCTTTGTGCTCATAATTGCTATACTTGCTTGGGATTGTTATTAACACTAGTATTCAACCAAGAGAGCCAACGCGGCACCTCAACCCATTAAAGGGGAATCTAGAGGAGTTTGTCCAGAGCCTCGCAAGGGGAATTCGGCAACACTCTTGTGTTATACATAAGTGTTCAATTAAAAGAAGTTTAATTTGGTCAACTTAGTTTTAATTCCGCATTATTTGTTCATAAGTGACCATTAGATTAGCCATCACCTATTCACCCCCCTCTAGGTGATCTTACAATTGGTATCAGAGCTAGTGCTCTTGATATTGGGTCTAACAACCTAAGAGTTAAAGATCCTCTTTTAGGCTAATCACAAGATTTGTACACACACAATGGACTTCATGTCACCACCCACCTTTGACATTCTTAACATCCAAATTTGGAAGGTTAAGATGTCTTTGTTCCTCAAAGGACTTGGCCTTAGTGTATATCTTGCCACAACTAATAAAGAATATTGCTTAAATGGTAAGAACATTGAGGCTAATGCAAAAGCCCTTCATGCTATTAAGTCAACCCTAAATGATGATTATTTATCTAGGGTTTCTAATGTTGAATCGGCTTTTGTAGCTTGGAACATCATCACCTCCCTTGGCGAAAAGGACCTATACTATGCGGGGAGTGATTCGGACGTTGGAAGCGACATCTCCAACGTATGCTATATGGTCCAAGGGGATAACCCCCTTGAGGTAAACTCCGAATCCGATGATGAGGACATGTCATATGATGAGCTCACTTCATTTTGCCAAACAATTCTTGAGAAATATGACATGATTAAAAAGGAAAATAAAAATTTGAAAAAGAACATTGCTTGCATGCATATAGAACAAGATTCATTTAGAAGTAACATTGCATGCTTAGAATTAGAAAATAATAATTTGAAAAAGAATTTTGATGCCATGCTTAATGATAAAGATTCATTAGAAAATAAAATGGCATGCTTAGAAAAAGAAAATAAAGATTTGAAAAATGAAAATGTTTCCCTTATGTCTAAATTAAATGATCTTTGTGAAGGGAACACTATTTTGAAAGATAAGATTGATTTGGTGGAAAAACAAAAAGAAGTTGTTTTTCAAGAAAATAAATCTTTAAAAGAAAAATTTGTGAAAAAGAAAAGGAAAATGTTTGTAAAAAGAAAAAGAAAATTGTTCATATATCTCATCATGCTCCTCATGCACACATTGATCAAAATGAGATTAAAAATTTGAAAAATAAAATTGATAATTTGAGCACTAATTTGAGCTCATGTGCTTTCAATCATACTAGATTGGAATCCTTGTTTCAAAAGAAACAAGTTCCTCATACTCATGCACATTCACATCATGCATATGCTTATGATGCACATCATGCTTACACTCCCACTCATAAGTATGCTAAGGTGTACACATGTACACATTGTGGCCGCAAAGGCCATTTAGCAAAATTTTGTTATGAAAGGTTAAATGTTCTTATTTTTGATAAAAATAAAAATGCTTGGGTTCCTTACAAGACTAACCCCATAGGACCCAAGAAAATATGGGTACCAAAATCCCCACCTTGTGTATTTGATATAGGTGAGGAATCTCTCAAAACGTGAGAGATTTGGTGCCTTGATGGTGGGTGCATTTGAACTAAAATGACAGATACTTGGAGCACCGCTATCAAGGAATTTTGGTGGGTCAACCACCATGCTAGGAGCTTTGGAGTGGTAACGATTTCTAAACTCCTATTTCATTTATGCACATGCTTTTAATTTCATGTAGCATGTTCATATTTTTTTTGGTACTTCATGTGGCATTTACATGTTTAAATGTAGAATGTGTCAAAACTTGCATTTATACATATATGAATAGTGAACTACAATTGACTCATACATATTTGAACTTCATGCTCATTTGTATCCACTATATGCATGTGTATAGGCTAGTTTTGATGATTCGGTCATTTATACTTGTTATGCCTATCTTTGATCTTACTTCATGTATATGTGTGTTTAATTCAAATCTAATAAATATACATGTATACCCTTGAGTCATTTGCCTTCATGCAATATATATTGGACTCTTTTCATATTTGAGATATGTATGCATATTGTTAGAATTGGATAAATCATACATATACCATGAAGATTAGTATTTTAAATAAATAATAAAAAAATGATGTTTCATGTTTTTGATTTGTACAACAAAATGTGATTTATGATCTTTTTGAGCTTGAATGACTATTTTTATAAAAATGCTATTTACATGATCTTTTGAACACTCATCTTTATGATACAAAATATTTTGAGCTTTATAGACCATGAGTGATTAAATCTTTATGTATTTAGCAATGCTTTATGAAAAATATATGATTTGTTTTAAGATGAAAAATAAGATTTTCATGAGATTCATGCTTCACTTTCTATTTTCATGAAAATACCATTTACATAACCTTTGAACACTCATCTTTTATGATAAAAGATAATTTTTGAGCTTTATGGACTATGAGTGCTTGAACTTTTATGTATTTAGTATTATTCATGGAAAACATTTGACTTTGTATTTTTGAAGGATCTTTAACTAGTTTGTCAAAAATCCATTTAAACTAGTTATCTTTTCTTCAAATTGATTTACATGATCCTATTTTTAATCATATGGATAAATTCTTTTGTATTTTCAAAATTTATTTGATGCTTCATGATTTGAATATTAGTATAAATGTTAGCATTTGTCAACACTTGGATTTATACTTATACACATTATGGATCACAAATAAATCTATATATGATTGGGTTTGAATGCTTATTTGTGCCCATTAGGTGTGTTAGTATAGCCTAAGTTTTGATGATTGTTACATTGTAAACTTGTATTCCCCTTTTGGATTTATGCTATGATCATGTGCTTTCATTTCATGTATATGTTTGTCTTGCCAAAATATTAAGATATACATGGATACTTCTTGAGTCATTTGCCTTTCATGCAAATCTATATATAGACTCAAATGTGTTTTAAGGATATGCATGTATACTTAATGTCTTGTCAAAACATACATATATCTTGAAATATAAATTTTTGTTTTTAATAAAAATTGTGTAATTTTTCAATAAAATTTTTGTGATGGATTTCATGATTTCAAAATTTTAAGGAATATTGAGTTTTATTGCTATTTTTCGTGATACCATGTTCCACATAACACTAGCACACTCACTTCTTTTTGATATGGACTTTATGGATTCTAGAGTGTTTTTTAGTGCCTTGTGTTTCATTGATATTTCATGAAAAATTTTTGCTTTATTCCTTGATTGAAGGATTCCGTACTAGTTGTTAAACACCTTCATTTATCTAGTTCGAATTCTTCATGTGGTCGATTATATGATATATATACACTTAAGCTTAATTTTCAATTGGTATCATTAGATATTTTCAATTGGTATCAATTTGATTCATGTTGTATATACTCATATTTTATTCTTTCATGTATGTATGCATCTACTTCAATTGATATTATCTTTTCATACATATATGTGATCTTTTGTGCTTAATTTACACACGTATATTATATACTATATGTTTGCTTATCAAGATTTTGGTTTTAAAAAAAATATTTGATATGAACTTATTGCCTATATGCAAGGAGAGCTTAACATCTCTCTTACATATAGATTCATGTTGAGTGTATTGTGTATTGAGGAGCTTAACATCTCTTCTTTATATGGTACACGTGTGTAGGGGGAGCTTCACATCTCCTCTTATGCATTACATAATATGTTTTATGTGAGTTAGGGCTTGTCATCCCTTCTTCATGTAATGCATATGTGTAGGGAAGTTAACTTAGCGTCTTCCTCTTCATGAATGTATATCGCATCTAAATCTTATTGATTGATTTGATTTTACCCTCCTTGATTTCCTTATTTTTGACAAAAAGGGGGAGAAAATTTGTTTGATGATTTGAACTTTGAACCCTTTGTTGATGATTGACAAAAAGGGGAGAAGTATTTGAGTTATATGCATGATTTCCTTAAGGGGGAGAAGTATTTGTTCCTTACTTAAGGGAGAGAAAGATTTTGAGATGATTTTGTGTTTTTATACTTGTGCTTTTACTCATGCATAGCAATAATATAATAAGATAAAAGTTTGAGAAAAAGATTTGTGCATTCATTTGCATACATATTTATGTGCTTTAATGTCATATCTATTTATTTCTAGTGATGCATGAGTTAAGGCGGAGCTTCTTTGAAGCTTTACTTTAATCCATGCATATATAACTTCATGAGTTTTGTCATCATCAAAAAGGGGGAGATTGTTGGCCCAAAGGCCTATCACCCTAGTTTTGATGATGATCAACTCATGAAGTTATGTTTACTAATGATCTTGTTTAATTAGTGACAGATTCTTTATCAAGATCTTAGTAGGTGCAAAGCTCAACAAAGGATTAAATGTCAAGATTTGGAGCTAGCACGGGGTGATCCAAGGAGCTTTTGGATCAAGCTTGGACCGAGTCAAGAATATGAGAAGCCTTCAAGGGAAGACTTCAAGAAGATGAAGACTTGTGTCTAGGTATAAGATTTTGTTTTTTGTTTTAGTTAAAATGTAAAGGATAGAATAGTTGGTGGATTGCTCAAGTCATATCACACACACACTCTTGATAGAATTGTTTTCATGATAAAAATTTCATTTTATAAATGATTTTCTAGTTAAGAAAAGATTTTCATTGGGACAAAATTCTATTTGGTTCTTGGTATTTCAAGTTTACATATCTTATATCCAAAACCAAGTTTAGTGTTTTATGTCAAAAACTAGATATTTCATCTTGATTGTGTAGTGGATCATAACCATACACACTATGCCTTAAAGTATATCTTGTTTTTGTATTTGATGAAAATTTGGAAAAACATGTTGATTTAGAAAAACAGTTTTTATTATGAGCCAATATTTTCAAGTTACAAAAATAGTCAAATCTTTAATAACATGCCTTGATTTTGTGCAAGCATGTTTCTATATTATAAAACTATTTTTGTAGAATTTCTAAGTATTTATGGGATTTTTTTTTTAAGCCAAAAAGACCAATCTTTAATCCCAAAATTTTTAGGTTCTGGCAGTTCTGATTTTTCAGAACTGACAGTGGCCGGTCGACCGGGTCGGTCGACCGGACGTGCACAGACGTGCACGCCTGTGTGCACTGGAGAACGGTCGACCGTGCCGGTCGACCGCTTCAGAGAGTCTGCTCTCTGGAAATTCCGGTCGACCGCACCGGTCGACCGACAGAGAAGTAATTCTCTGCTCCAGGTGCGCGGTCGACCGGAGGCTCCAACGGTCGGATTCTTGACCGTTGGCGGTCGACCGGACCGGTCGACCGGCAGTACTGACAGAGCCCAACGGTCAGATTTTTCTGGCCTCTATAAAAGGGGGTTTTGTCATTGTTTTGAGCCAAGATTTTTGGAGACCTTAGAGCCTGTTTTCTCATATTCATTTCAGAGGTTTTTCTCCACAAAAATAGTGAGCTAATACTTCCAATCAAAAGGGAAGATTTTATAAGAGTATAAAAGTGATTTCTTGAGATTTTCACCAAAGATTCTTTCCTTGCTTTCTCACACAAACACTTGAGCATCCATTGAGCTATTCATCCTATAGGTGTTGTAGTGAGAGTTTTTGTAGGTGATCAAGTGTTTAGATCACCAAGATTTCATCTTGTACTTTGAGGAGATGGGCAAGTGTGCTCGTGGTTGTTTAGGGTTCGGGTGCGAACTCTTGTAGCTTGAGGTGCGGCCTCGACGAGCCGGTGGGCTTGTGGTGTGTAAGGGACTTTGGGAGTCCGAGGGCTTGTAGGTGTTGCGGCACCAAGGAGAGATCCGGTTGGATCGTGCATAGTGGAAATCCTTCGTGTGTCGAAGGCGGGGATGTAGAGCAAGTGTGCTCGAACCTCGAAACAAACCCTTTGTGTTTGCGATTGCTCACTCTTGCTCTCTTACTCTTTTTGTCTCACTTATATCTTGCATTACTTTATAGTCTTTATCTCTTATATGCATGATATACCTTTGTGCTCATAATTGCTATACTTGCTTGGGATTGTTATTAACACTAGTATTCAACCAAGAGAGCCAACGCGGCACCTCAACCCATTCAAGGGGAATCTAGAGGAGTTTGTCCAGAGCCTCGCAAGGGGAATTCGGCAACACTCTTGTGTTATACATAAGTGTTCAATTAAAAGAAGTTTAATTTGGTCAACTTAGTTTTAATTCCGCATTATTTGTTCATAAGTGACCATTAGATTAGCCATCACCTATTCACCCCCCCTCTAGGTGATCTTACATTCTTAAGTTATGAAATTCTATATTTTCTGTGTGCAGGAAAAACCTCAACCAATTGACTAGGCTTGGTAGTTTCTATTGTTGACTATTGGTAAACTTGTTTGTGATAGTGTTTGTTTATGCAAGTGCGGTCAAGAGACTCTAATTCATCTAGGTTAAGTAGAAACACATCACCACCCAAGTTCGAACCAAGACCAGATTCGGTTATGGCTCAACTGACATCTTTCCAGGATAGGTTTTATCCCATTAGAACCTCGCATTCATCTTGTATCCAACTTCCATCGGTTGGTGAATACAACCTTAAGCTTAAGCCAAGTTCATCAACACGCTCCCTAAGTTCCATGGCTCAGAGTCTGAAGATACTTATTTCTTCATAAGAGAATTTGAGGAAGTATGCTTAATGATGAAAATCCCATACCTTGTAAATGATGCTATTAGGTTGAGATTTGTCCTGTTTTCTCTTAAGGACTTGCTAAAATATAGCTATACAGCTTAGCGGCCAGCTCTACCCCATCCTGGGATGGTTGGGATGGTTTCATAAAGGTCTCCTTAAAGAAATTCTATCTAATTCATAAGACCGCTCTCATTAGAAAAAATATCATGCAGTTCAAGAAAGAATCTAGTGAAGCATTTTGGAGGTACTTTGAACGCTTCAAAGACCTCCTTGTCCAATGTCCTCATTATGGAATAGAGAAATGGCGACAATGCCAAATTCTTTATAACAGTTTAGACTACTCAACCAAGACCCTCTTAGAAATCATGTGCCAAGGGGGTTCTTGCAGAAGGATAAGAATGAAGAATGGGATTTATATGAGGATCTAACTGAAAAGACCATCCAATGGGAACCAACTACTGAAATCTCTAGGAATTCAAACTCCATATCTTCAAAAGGAGATCTCCATTCAATTAAATCATCAATAGCTAACGAGGCTAAAATAGCTAACCTAGCGAGAAACAGGAAGCTCAAGAAACTAAGGAACCAAGTTCAGCCAATCAAGTGAGCCGAAACTAATTTTCAACTCCGGGCTGTACTTACTGTCAAACCATGAATCATGTGTTTGAGGAGTATCCTGTTTCAAACTCAGCAACAATATCTTGAACTGATAAATGCGGCCTTTTCAAGGCCGAACAATAATCCTTACGCACCAACATACAATCCTGGTTGGAGAAATCACCTAAATTTCTTAAGGAGCCAAAACAACAATGACCACTCATGGTCAAACCATGCAAGCCACTTCCATCATTCCAATAATTCTTCCAATCATCAACCTAACTTTTCTAATTACCATCATAATTCTCCCAACCATCCGCCTAATTTTTCAAACTATCAACAAAACTTTCCCAACCAAGCTTATCTTCCTTCCAGAATCCTCAACTAGAAAGGAGAATGATTTTAAGAGAAACATGAAAAGGTACATGAAGAACTGAAAGGAGTGGAACTAGCACTCTAAAATGTGTGTTTTATGAAATCAGTGAAAAAGCATATGTGCTAATGTTCTCTCGATACTTTCGTTATAGCATTGGCTCAACGGGTCGAATCCCATAGGGACGGGAGGAGATAGAAGCATTAACAGTTCTTATTCACGTGTCATGTTAACAAGTCTTCTTTGTTAAAGAATGAGAAAAAGAAAAAAGAAAAGAAGTATTGAAGTGACAGGTGGAGAAGGCGATGAAAGCGATGTGAAAATAAAAGAGAAGTGGTTTGGAAAACAAAATAGAAAAGAAGGTGAAACAAAAGTGAACTAAGAAGTTGGTGAAAACAAGAATGATAAAAGAGTTTTGAAAATTGTTTTAAAAACAAAGTAAAAAACAAAACTCATGGCTACTAACTACTAATTTCTCCACTAACCATGCTAACCTCTTAGTGATGGTTACCTCACATGGATCCTTGGCCATCACTAATCCTTGGCTTCAAGAGACGATACAGAGCATGGCCCATAAGATTGTTTTCCTACATTCAAACAATACATCCATATCACAAACAAGTTGCAAGGTACTATTAAATCATCAAAACTGGTTAGAGGTAAGCATGAAATAAAGAAGACATTATAAGTTAGCAAGTAGTGGGTTAGGTGTTTGAAATGTTAGAATGTTAGAATCTATCATCATGAGCCATCAATGGCTCTTGCAAGAGCAAAGCCTTGTAGAGGCTATTAGATTCATGTAGATTATCAAGTAAGTGGTTAGATAATTAGTGATTAGTTGTTAGATTGCCATGAGAAGAAGAATTTAGCCAAGCATCATGTAGAAGATAGCGAAGATTACATTAGAGAGAAAGAAGACACCTTTACATAGATTGTCACCATCTATTACATCAATATCTCTCTATCTCTCTCTGAATCTCTCAGCCCTACTGCATGAATCTAAAAACAAATAAAAATACAAAATATAAGAGAAAGAAAATCCTAATCTACAATTAGAAGAGAGAAACATAGCTTAAAATCTAAATCTGCTTGTGTTCGGGGCCTCTGCAGGGCTATATATAGGCATAAAGGGGTTCCAGAATTTGAGACGGGGCCACGCGTCGAAGATCGACGTGTGGCCCCACCATATGGCCACGAAAACATGGCCATAGTCGCGTGTTCGCGGCCAAACCAGGGACTTAGGTCCCTGGTTTTTGGAGAGAGTTCCCTTTCACTTCTAGGATCTTCTTGGTATACCCCGATTCGGGTATTTTCACCCGTATATTCGTCTGACATGCGCAAGGGTCTAGGTTCAATGTATCTTCTAGAAGATCCCTTACTTGGCCTCTAAGAAATGCGGATTTAATTACCCGAAAATAGGTTTAATTAAGCTCTTATTACTCTTTTGCCCTCCTTGTCTTGATTATCTGCAAGAGAGACTAAAACACGGTTTAGACTGACATTTTATTCATAAATCGGTGGAAAAATGTGATATAATAATGCAGAACTGTAGACTAATCACACCCCCATACATATCTTTTGCTCGTCCTGAGCAAAATAAGAAAAGAAAAACTGTACTACCAATGTTATTCCATCACTTTCGCAGGTGATGTGATTGCACTGAGCATGTGCAATAAGTCGTTAAACCTCTAGTTTACCCCTAGAAGAGGAGTTTTGTCTCCTGAGGGTTTTCAACGGATTGCACCCACAAAATCCATAAAGAAAGAAGACAATTGTTAGTATTTTGAAAACGCATTTTGAAAGAGAGACAAGTTTACGAAATATTTTTGCAAAAATATAAGCGATCTAAGGTCATAAATCTACCAAAAATTATTCTTCCTTAAACTTAGTCTCTATGCAAGATCTTATCTTCAATTAAGGTAAGAATTAAAAATTAGATTGAATATTTTATCCTTTATAAAACCTAGATAATATGCACTTTGTGATATTAAAGATTTCTGGGACTTCAACTCTAACCATTAAGCCATATATATATATATATATTCTTTTTCTTTTCTTTTTTTTCTTCCCTTAGTTTTCTTAGGCTTTCTAGTTTACTCGGGTTGTGAGTCTTTAACCGATGATTCCCATACCAGACGGTCCTAGGGCACCAGATGAGAAAACATCTCTTAGGTTTAAGGATCCGAGTAAACAAGGCTACAAAACTAAGGGGATTATTTGTTTCTTTTGACCACCGTTAGGTGTGAATAATCATTGTTCTTGAGGCATAATTATCCAGCTTAATGATCGATCGATAATATTGCATATTTATTATCATATTCTCATATCTATTATAGAATAAACTCTGCTTTTTCTAATTATTGTTTAATTTATTTTCAGGCCCAATATTAAAGAAGAGGGAAGAGAAAAGAGCCCAAAAAGCCCACCAAATTCAGATTTAATTCAGAATAAATTCAAAATTAGGGAATCAGGACAGATCTTGGCAAATCAGGGAGGTTGAAAACCGGTTGAAATGGATCTTCCCTAATCAAGTGGTTAAAGCCAACAATCAAAAATCGTTTCGTCAAATCCAAGAGCTGAAACGAGAAATCCAGTTGAAGATAAAGTCAAAAAGCGAATTTAGGAGGTACCACCCCCCGGCTGTGGCTACCTGGCAATAGCCAGGCCGCGTTCCGCGAAAATGCGGCCAAACCCGCGTTTTCGCGGTCTTATCAGTTCAGTTGGGGGAGCGTTTGCTCCCCCTATCTCCTCACGCCTCCCCCCTCTGGTTTTTTGCCTATAAAAGGCAGAGTTTTCACTGTAAACAGGGACGACCATGCAGAGATAGGATTTAATCCATTTTTCCATTTTTTAGTGTAGGTTTTTGTTTTTCTTTTCATATAATTTTTAATTTTAGTTTATGTAAATCAGAGGAGATCAGAGTTTCATAGAGAATGAGAACGAAGCTTGTGCTGAGAGTGACACCGGTGTAAGATTTTCCTATTTTCTGTTATTGTTATAAAATCGAATCTGTAGTTCCCTTTTGTATGTACTTTGTTTTTGTCTTCTTCTTCTTTTTCTCTACTTTTCTTCTTTTGGTACAATTGCTATCCAAGTGAGTCTAAAAGCATCGAAAGAGCCTTGCCTTTGCGAGTGCCACCGATAGCCCATGACGATGGATTTTGAGTTTCATTCTGTATCACTTCATGCTTGCAACGTCTTGATGATATAATGTGGAGGAAACAGGAATCAACTCTTATGGGCTATACGTTGATCGCCTCACTTCAAGGAAACATCATTGCAAAAGATTCAAGGTAGGTATTTGGCCAAAAGAAGTAAGTAATTTTTAGTTTTTTTTCTTTTAATTATTTAGTTTAGAACATCACAATCCACCAAATCTTTTATCACTTTTTTCAATCTCATTTGTACAAATCACTTCTTATTTCTCCACCTTCTTATTCTACCACTTTCTTCCTAACTTGACTCTAACTCTTTTTCACTTTTCTTTTTAAGAACTAAAAGAAGATCTTTAACCAAACTTTGTAGCCTAAAAGAGATCTTACTAAAAAGCTTCCATTGCTAGTCCCTCCCGTGGATCACGACCCGCATAGCCACTTGATAGGTAGTGAAAAATGCATAATTGTCATCATATATACCATCACATTTGCACATTTATTCATATTATAATGCACATTTATTAATATTTCGTTATTTAATGTGTGCAGGCCTCGAATTATTATTTTAATAAGAAATAAAGCTTAAAGAGCCCAAAAGCCCAGATCCAAGCCCATGTTTGAAGCCCAGGTGAAAAAGCGCAATTACAAGAAGTCAAAATGCAAATATAAGGGCTAAAAGTTGCAAATATCAGAGATAAGGGAAGGATAGACTTCTATCCAACCCTAAACACTTGCAGGATGAGGATAAAAGCCCAAGATAAGAAGGAAATTCGTGGAAAGAAGATTTGAAGAAATCTGGATTAAGGGTAACTTGATTACTAAGTTATCTCGAAAATCCAGATTAAAAGGCCAGGATGCATATTCCAGAAGCATGCGCCCAGACGGACGGACCAGGAGAAGCCACGCGCCAAAGCGCGTGGCCTGACTCCACTGAACTGCCGCAGAAACGCGGCAAAAGCCGCAATTCTGCGGCAGTATGGATGACTCTGACTACCAGATTTCGTCTACAACTTCATCTGGGACTCTATCTTCTTCTGCATTATAAATATCCCTGCAGGCGCAGCAGAAAGGGCATCCAGAGACGTATTAGGGTTTTCTTTTAGCTATTTTCTCTAAATTTCTGCACGATTGTATTTTCCATTCATGTACGTTGTGGAGAAGGAGAAGATTTTGTAACTGGAGATTCATCTGAAATAAAGGTCACTCTTTTGTTCTCATTTAATTTCTGCAATTTTATTTTATTTTGTGATCTCTCTGATTGTTGTTTTAATCTGTGATCTCTTCTGGTTTTCTTTTTCCTTATTTCCTTGCACTTTTTCTAATTAAATAAAAAAATATAAATAATTTGAAAAGAAAAAAAATAATGAAGAACTAATTCTCTCTAGTGGTTTGCTGAGATTCTTGAAGCAACCCTAGAGCAGTTAAGCCTAGATCTGATTAATGAACATCTATAGAAACCCTAGGTTTAAAAACAACTTTTCTAGAAGATTAAACAAATACCTAGAATTCCTAATATAGGTTGCATATTAAAAAGACTTCTCATGACTTCAAACTTAAGAACTAGGACAGCATAAATTTGAGATTCGTCTTTTATTAGGCTGTACCTAGATGTTAGGATGAACCATAGTTTGCCTTTTAAATAATGTAACTTAGCTAGAGTCTAGTATTGATTTTTCTTGCTTGAATTATTTGTAATGACCTAGGGTGAATCACCTACATCTTAAGATGAAAATCAAGCTCCTTAACTTGCAATAGGGTTGTGGTAGAAGATCAGCAAAACCACGTCTTTAATATCATCTTTTTATCTCAAATTTAATCTCTCTTTTCTTACTTGAAGCATACAGAGGAATCGAGTCGAAAAGCTTTCATCGCATCCTTCCCTGAGGATCACGACCCGCTTGAGCCCTTGCTATAGCGGATTCGCATTGAGACTAAGAAATCTAAACTCTATTTCTATTCTTTAAAAATTCTCAATCAAACTTTTGGCGCCGTTGCCGGGGAAGGAACGGCACGATTTCCTCAATCTAATCATTTTTTATTTTCTGTTTGCAGATACAGGGAACAGGAAAACAAAGCAGCAGCGAGGACATATTGCAACCCTGTGCCTCTGCCCTAGAAGGCAGAGCACTTGGGCCTACTCCTTTGCCGCAGATCCGCGGCAAAAGCCGCAGAAACGCGGCAAGAGTAGTTAACTACTCACAGAAATTTCTGCAGGTTGCTTTGCATTGCAAAAATCTGCTTACTGCTGTGATTATTTTTCTCTGTGATCACTCTGCAACTGCTAATTAATAACATTAACCCATTTGTTGAAAAAAAAAAAATTTTTTTTAGACTCTTGCATTTAGGGCACGTGTCTATTTACATTTTTTTTAATTCTGTTGAAGAGTGCTGGCGACAAGGTACGTTTGCATAGCATATAGATTAGGAAACACTCTTGGTTGTTTACTGCTTTCTTGAGTGATTACTTTTCTACAGCTTTACACGTACACTAATTCATCTTAAGGGCATAACCCATAAGCAAGATAAGGTGGGAATTTCATCACCCTTCCTTGGCCCACAAATCATATCCGTCACACTCACAACCCTAACCTTAAGTAAAATTTGACTAGACGTTGGCCCTAGGTTAACTCGGACTCAATAGGAGATTGACCGAAGAAGGAAAATTGTTCGAAATTAACTCTTGTCAAATCGGTGTCTAGGCAGGGGATTGAGGGCCGAAAGCCCGAAGAACGGTGGTTATTTAAATAAGGAACGTCTCTGACGGAAAACCTCCCACCGGTCTTGCCACCTACCTGGCCGATTAGCTTGTGGTTAACGTCGACAGTAGACCTCCTAAGGACAGTCTAAAGTTAGGAGTCGTCTAGGTCAAGGCTTACCCTAGATTAGGATTTTTGATTGTTTTTCTTTTTTATTGATTGATTGGGTGAACTTGTTTGCTGATTGTGCATGCCCGCTTGGTCGAGAGACCCACTTACATCCAGGCTAACTAGAACTAGTTCACCACCCGAGCTCAATCCCGACTCACACATGGCACAACCGCCATCACTCCAAGATAGGATCTATCTTATCAGGACTTCTCTTCCTTCTTGCATCAAGCTTAACGATGAAGGTGTTGACCCATTTGAGCTTAAGCCACAATACATCAACACCCTTCCGAAATTTCATGGACTTGACTCCGAGGATGCATACTTCTTCATAAGGGAATTTGAGGAAGTATGTCTCATGATGAATATTCCTAAGTTAGGAAAAGATGACATCAAACTTAGGCTTGTCCCCTTTGCTTTGAAGGATTTAGCAAAGAAATGGCTCTACAGTCTAGAGGTCGGTTCTATATCTTCTTGGGATAATTTCGTTAAGGCCTTCTTAAAGAAATTTTATCCAGTTCACAAGACTGCACTGATTAGGAAGAATATCCTACAGTTTAAGCAAACAGCAAATGAGCCTTTTTGGAAATATTTCCAACGTTTTAAGGACCTTCTTGCCCAATGCCCTCACCATGGGATAGAGAAATGGCGACTTTGCCAAGTTCTATATGATGGATTAGAATATCAAACTAAGACGTTGTTAGAATCCATGTGCCAAGGAGGATTTATGAAAAAGAACGAAAATGAAGGATGGGAATTGTATGAGGAATTAGCTGAAAATACCATCCAATGGGAACCTACTCCGGAAAAATTTAGGACTAATGACCCTACTTCTTCTAAAGGAGGTATCCATTCCATTGAGGCCAACATAGCAACCGATGCTAAGTTAGCTGCTGTTATGCAAAGACTAGAGGCCCTTGAAACTAAAGAGCCAGTCTCTGTGAACCAAGTCAGCCCAACATCTTCGGCGGGCTGTACTTATTGTCAAGATATGAATCATGTGTTCGAGGAATGTCCTGTCTTTTTCGCGCATCAAAGCTTGCCCGAACATATGAGTGCGGCCTTCACAAGGCCCGCCAACAATCCTTATTCACCCACCTACAATCCTGGTTGGAGAAATCATCACAATTTTTCATGGGGCCCAAGCAACAATGATCAAATTAGGCCCAAATTCTCCAACAATTTTCAAAATCCACCCTATCAGCAAAGTTTTCCTAGTCAAAATCCTCCACCATCTTTCCAATATTCACAAATGGAAACAAGGCTTTCAAACATGGAAAGAAAGGTGGACACTCTTGTTAAAAGCCATGACACACTAGCTCAAGTCTTGACCAGGATAGAGGTCCAATTAAATCAGCAAGAATGATAGAGGGGTACCCTACCGAGTCAACCATTGCAAAATCCTAGGAATCCTAGGCCAGCCAATGAGGCTCAAGACCCAAATCAGTGTCATATGGTTCATACACTCAGATCGGGAAAACAAGTTGATAATCAAGTATCCATGCCATCGGATCCATCTCAGCCATCTATTCCATCTAGCTCCACTTCCATTCCATCTAGCTCCACTCCTGTTCCATCCAGCCCCAATGAAACTGAAGCTGAAAAGTCAGCAGGTCAGATGCACCAGCCTATAGCTCCATTTCCAAATAGGCTTAGAAGCAACAACAATGCACATATGGAGAAATTATTAGAGGTGTTCAATCAAGTTAGGCTCAACATTCCACTTCTTGATGCAATCCAACATGTCCCTAGTTATGCCAAATTCCTTAAGGACATGTGCACCAAGAAAAGAAAGACTAATGTGCCTAAGAAGGTTTTTCTAGCCACTAACATTAGTGAGCTATTGTTCAATCAGATCCCTATCAAGTATAAGGACCCAGGTTGCCCCACCATCTCTTGCACCATAGGTCGAGCCGAAATCAATCGAGCACTCCTCGATTTAGGAGCCAGCATCAATTTGCTCCCTTTCTCTGTGTACCAACAACTTGGATTAGGTGAACTCAACCCAACCCAAGTTACTATTCAGTTGGCTGACCGCTCTATCAAAGTTCCTAAGGGAGAAATCAATGACGTTCTCATACGGGTAGGAGAATTCATTTACCCAGTAGATTTCATTGTCTTAGAGACACAACCTGTGTCTAATCCTAGGTCCCAAACTCCCGTCATCTTAGGAAGACCGTTCCTAGCAACTGCAAATGCAATAATCAATTGTAGAAACGGATCCATGAGATTAACTTTTGGGGATATGACCAAGGAGGTCAATGTTTTCAACCTAGGTAAGCATCCCTACGATGTGACTGACCAACCCTTTGAGGTTAACTTCATTGAAAATATGACGAGTGAGCATAATGATGAGATCATACTTGAGTCAGAGGAAGAGGAAGATTTAGAAACAAGTGATATCAGCCTTGATGAGATCGAATGGGAATCAAATCTGAGTTCTATAGAGATGGGAGACTCTAGCTTAACACCTCCACCCATTGAGCCACCTCCTTCTTTGGAGTTAAAAGCCTTGCCCAAACATCTTAAGTACGCCTACCTAGGTGAACAAGAGACGTTACCGGTCATAGTTGCATCTAATTTGACCAATAGGCAAGAGGAGGACCTGCTGGCAACCCTTAGGAGACATAGGGAAGCCATTGGTTGGACTATGGCAGATATCAAGGGACTGAGCCCTACGATAGTCCAGCATCGTATCCATCTAGAGGAAGGGGTTAGACCGAAGAGGGATCCACAGCGTAGGCTAAACCCACTCATGCAGGAGGCTGTACACGCCGAAATAGTAAAACTGTTAGATAATGGGATCATTTATCCCATTTCCGATAGCGAATGGGTTAGCCCAATGCATGTGGTCCCTAAGAAATCTAGCTTTACTGTGGTAGAGAATGACAAACATGAGTTAGTGCAAACACGATTGCCTACCAAGGTTAGAGTATGCATAGACTACTGCAAGTTGAACGCAGCCACTAGGAAAGATCATTTTCCCCTCCCATTTATTGACCAAATGCTGGAAAGATTAGCCAGACATGAGTACTACTGCTTCTTGGACGGTTATTCAGGGTATAACAAAATCCATATAGCCCCGGAGGACCAAGAAAAGACAACGTTCACGTGCCCATTTGGGACATTTGCCTATCGTCGAATGCCTTTCGGCTTGTGCAATGCCCCCGCCACATTCCAACGTTGTATGTTAAGCCTGTTTTCTGATATGGTTGAGCGTTTCTTAGAGATTTTCATGGACGACTTCTCCGTCTATGGGAATTCATTTGACCAGTGTCTCCATCACTTGGAGCTAGTACTGAGTAGGTGCACCGAAAAGAACTTGACCCTCAATTGGGAAAAGTGTCACTTCATGGTGCAACATGGGATTGTCCTAGGTCACGAGATATCTAGGGAAGGGATTAAGGTAGACAAGGCCAAGGTGGAGATCATAGCGAAACTTCCACTTCCACGATGCGTGAAGGACATTCGGTCTTTCTTAGGACACGCTGGATTTTATCGTAGGTTCATTAAGGACTTTAGCAAAATTGCTAGACCCCTTACAAACCTTCTAGCTAAAGACGTGTCCTTCATCTTTGATGATAGGTGCCATAGTGCATGGGAGAAATTGAAAGTGGAACTTATCTCTGCTCCTATCATCTCACCTCCGGACTGGTCCAAGCCTTTTGAAATCATGTGCGATGCCTCAGATTTTGCGATAGGTGCTGTCTTAGGACAGCGAAAGGACAGCAAGCAGCAGGTGATCTATTATTCGAGTAGGACGCTCAATGACGCCCAAATGAACTATACTACAACCGAGAAGGAATTCTTGGCAGTAGTGTTCGCTTTGGAGAAATTCCGCCCATACCTACTTGGGACCAAGACCACGATTTTCACTGACCATTCTGCTCTTCGATACCTTATGCTTAAAAAAGATGCGAAGGCCCGACTCATTCGTTGGATCCTTCTCCTTCAAGAATTCGATCTCGAAATTCGAGATAAAAAAGGTGTCGAAAATGTCGTAGCTGACCATCTCTCTCGTGTGCCAAACGCACCTTCTAACGAGCTGCCCATCAATGACAATTTTCCCGATGAGCAACTTCTAGCCATCTCTAAGGAACCATGGTTTGCTGACATAGTAAATTACTTAGTCACAAACCAAACACCACCTAATTGGTCTAAACAGGATAGATACCGATTCTTGTCTCAAGTCCGGTATTATATGTGGGAAGATCCTTATCTTTTCAAATATTGTAGCGACCAAATCATTAGGAGATTTGTCCCCGACGAGGAAACTAGAAGTGTTCTAGCTTTCTGTCATGAGTTCGCTTGCGGTGGACATTTTGGTCCCCGCAAAACTGCCGAGAAAATTCTGCAAAGTGGCTTTTATTGGCCAACTGTGTTTAGAGATGCATTTGAGTATTGCAAAACTTGCACAAGATGTCAAATGATAGGAAGAATTTCCAAACGAAATATGATGCCCCTAAATCCTATTCTAGAAGTAGAACTTTTCGATGTTTGGGGCATCGATTTTATGGGACCCTTCCCTAATTCGTTTGGGCACCAATACATCTTGTTGGCCGTAGACTACGTGTCAAAATGGGTAGAAGCTGTCCCTTGCAAGACAAATGACAACAAAGTTGTTGTCAAATTCTTGAAAGATAATATCATCTCACGCTTTGGAATCCCTCGAGCCATCATTAGTGACAATGACACACATTTTTGCAATAGAACTTTTGAAGCTCTTATGCGAAAATATGCCATTACTCACAAGTTGTCTACGCCCTACCATCCTCAAACTAGCGGACAGGTAGAAGTTTCTAATAGGCAAGTCAAGCTCATTTTGGAGAAGACTGTGAATCAGAATAGGAAGGACTGGTCCACCAAACTGGTGGATGCCCTATGGGCATATAGGACTGCCTTTAAGACGATTCTAGGAATGTCTCCCTATAGACTGGTCTTTGGAAAGGCTTGCCACCTTCCTGTCGAGCTAGAGCACCGGGCCCTTTGGGCAATTAAGCAGCTAAATTTCGATTTAGATAAGGCCGGTGAGTTTTGAAAATTACAAATTTCTGAACTAGAGGAGTTAAGGAATGATGCATACGAGAATGCAAAGATTGCGAAGGATAGAGTTAAGGTTTTTCACGATAAATTCATCACGAGAAAAACTTTTGTCCAAGGACAAAAAGTTTTACTCTACAACTCTAGACTTCATCTCTTTCCTGGCAAGTTGAAGTCAAGATGGACAGGACCATTCATTGTTAAGACGGTGTTTCCACACGGAGCCATAGAGATCTACGATCCCAAAAATGGCAATGCATTCAAGGTAAATGGTCAACGTCTTAAAATCTTTTTGGAGTCTGTGCCGGAAGCTAATGCGGCGATGGGTCTTTTTGACCCACTGTATCGGTGATTATATCTTTCTGCCAGTTCATGCATCCATACATTTCATTCATACATTAGGGACAATGCATGAAACAAGTGTGGGGGAAGGGTATGTAATATAAAAAAAAAATAAAAAAATTAATTAAAAATATATAAAAATAAAAAAAATTATACAATATATAAAAAAAATGTTATAAAAAGGAAATATTTTGACTTATTTTTTGAAAGAAATCTAAGTTAGTTTTAAGGATTAGGAAAATCATGATTAGGATTTCTAAAAACTTGGTCAAAATAAATAAATTGTTTAAATTTTAGGTATAGGAAGAGAAATTGAATAATTAGTTAGTTTTAATTTTTACCTTAATGAAATGTGCATTCCTAGTACATATCTAGGATTCTAAGACAAAGACCTTGTGCCTCATAAAAAAAAAAAAAAATCACCAATTAAGCTGGATACATGTGCCTCAAGAAGCATAAGTATTCACGCCTAAAGGTAGTTCTAAATAAAAAGTCCTTAGTTTTGTGGCCTAGTTCATTCGAATTTGAGTCCGCAGGGTGTTTTCTCACCTGGTGCCCTAAAGCCGACCGGTTTGGGAGCCACCGACTTTAAGTTCGCTACATGGGTGGATTAGAAAGCCTAAGAAAACTGAGAAATATTATACATGTATTAACACATCTATTAGTCAATTGGTTAGGTATGAGGGCCTCAAGAAGCCTTGATACTTATACGAAAGAAAATTAGATGAGTTATACATGCCAAAAAAAAAATATATATTAACACATCTAATAGTCAATTAGTTAGGTATGAGGGCCTCAAGAAGCCTTGATACTTACACGAAAGAAAATTAGATGATGTTATAAAAATAATAAAGAGGCATGAGAGTCCAAGTTAAGAAATTCCTAGATTCACAAGGGTGCGTATGACTTTTGGTAACGAAAAAGACTATACAAACATTCAATTTTAATCCTTACCTAAAATAAAATAACAATTGACTTTATTAGGACTAAGTTTAAAGAATGAATAAAAATGAGGATCATAAAACTTATAGACTACTTAGTCTCTTCAATAATAATTCAAATATTTTCCTTTTTATGGATTTTGTGGGTGTAATCCGCTGAAAACCCTCACGAGACAACACTCGTCCTCTAGGGTAACCTAAGGGTTTAACGGCTTGTTGCACATGCTAAGTGCAATCGTGATTCCTACGAAAGTGAGTTAGCTAGGTTAGATTTTTCTCTTTCTTTTTGATTTTTACTCGAGGACGAGCAAAAAGATAAGTGTGGGGGTGTGATAGGTAGTGAAAAATGCATAATTGTCATCATATATACCATCACATTTGCACATTTATTCATATTATAATGCACATTTATTAATATTTCGTTATTTAATGTGTGCAGGCCTCGAATTATTATTTTAATAAGAAATAAAGCTTAAAGAGCCCAAAAGCCCAGATCCAAGCCCATGTTTGAAGCCCAGGTGAAAAAGCGCAATTACAAGAAGTCAAAATGCAAATACAAGGGCTAAAAGTTGCAAATATCAGAGATAAGGGAAGGATAGACTTCTATCAAACCCTAAACACTTGCAGGATGAGGATAAAAGCCCAAGATAAGAAAGAAATTCGTGGAAAGAAGATTTGAAGAAATCTGGATTAAGGGTAACTTGATTACTAAGTTATCTCGAAAATCCAGATTAAAAGGCCAGGATGCATATTCCAGAAGCATGCGTCCAGACGGACGGACCAGGAGAAGCCACGTGCCAAAGCGCGTGGCCTGACTCCACTGAACTGCCGCAGAAACGCGGCAAAAGCCGCAATTCTGCGGCAGTATGGATGATTCTGACTACCAGATTTCGTCTACAACTTCATCCGGGACTCTATCTTCTTCTGCATTATAAATATCCCTGCAGGCGCAGCAGAAAGGGCATCCAGAGACGTATTAGGGTTTTCTTTTAGCTATTTTCTCTAAATTTCTGCACGATTGTATTTTCCATTCATGTACGTTGTGGAGAAGGAGAAGATTTTGTAACTGGAGATTCATCTGAAATAAAGGTCACTCTTTTGTTCTCATTTAATTTCTGCAATTTTATTTTATTTTGTGATCTCTCTGATTGTTGTTTTAATCTGTGATCTCTTCTGGTTTTCTTTTTCCTTATTTCCTTGCACTCTTTCTCATTAAATAAAAAGAAAAAATATAAATAATTTGAAAAGAAAAAAAATAATGAAGAACTAATTCTCTCTAGTGGTTTGCTGAGATTCTTGAAGCAACCCTAGAGCAGTTAAGCCTAGATCTGATTAATGAACATCTATAGAAACCCTAGGTTTAAAAACAACTTTTCTAGAAGATTAAACAAATACCTAGAATTCCTAATATAGGTTGCATATTAAAAAGACTTCTCATGACTTCAAACTTAAGAACTAGGACAGCATAAATTTGAGATTCGTCTTTTATTAGGCTGTACCTAGATGTTAGGATGAACCATAGTTTGCCTTTTAAATAATGTAACTTAGCTAGAGTCTAGTATTGATTTTTCTTGCTTGAATTATTTGTAATGACCTAGGGTGAATCACCTACATCTTAAGATGAAGATCAAGCTCCTTAACTTGCAATAGGGTTGTGGTAGAAGATCAGCAAAACCACGTCTTTAATATCATCTTTTTATCTCAAATTTAATCTCTCTTTTCTTACTTGAAGCATATAGAGGAATCGAGTCGAAAAGCTTTCATCGCATCCTTCCCTGAGGATCACGACCCGCTTGAGCCCTTGCTACAGCGGATTCGCAATGAGACTAAGAAATCTGAACTCAATTTCTATTCTTTAAAAATTCTCAATCACCACTTACTATCGCGGTAGAATTGAGCACTTGCACATACTATTTTAAAAGTTCTGAAATTCTGTATTTGTGTGCAGGTTCAACCTCAATCAAATTTTGGCGCCGTTGCCGGGGAGGGACGGTAAGCAATTCTCTTTAAAGGTTACATTTTTGGTTAACTGTCTTTGTTTTTTGTACAGATTTAACAACAAGAAATTCCTTCTACAGTGGACACATAAGTGGCCTTGGACTCTGCTCAAGAAAGTAGAGCCAAGAAAGCCCTCAGATTTGCTATAGTCCTGTGGCAAACTGAGTGAACTACTAACCTGTATTTTCTACAGGTTGGCTGAATTGCGTAGTTTAAATATCTATAGCATATATTTCCTTGTTTGTCTCACTGTATTTACTTTCTAACCTCAACAGTGAAATGATGATTGTAAATGCTAAAAAATGATTTAGACTTTGCATTTAGGCACGAGTCTATTTCATTACATTTTCTATTTACTGTTGAAGAGTGCTGGAGCAAAGGTACGTGTGCATAGCATCTAGTATAAGAACACTTTTGGATTGTTTACATTGCTTAAGTGTTTCTTTTCTTGTACACTGCACTAAATTGATCTAAAGGCATGTCCTATAAATAAGATAAGGTGGGGAAGTCATTACCTTCCCTTAGCCCACAAACAATCTCCTCACTCACTAACCCAAGCCTAACTAAAAATGAGTAGACGTTGGCCCTAGGGACATCTCGGACTCAATTAGGAGATTATCCTAAGGGGAAGGTGTTGGAATTTGACTCATGCCAAATCAGTGTCTAGGAAGGGGATTAAGGGCCGAAAGCCTGAAGATTGGTGGTTACTTAATTAAGGAACGTCTTTGAGGATAACCTCCCACCATTCTTGCCCTGACCTGGCTAATTACCTTGTGGTCAAAGTCTACATTATACCTCCTATGGACAGTCTAACCAGTTAGGAGTCGTCTAGGTAAAAGGTCTACCTTAACTTAGGTTAGAATTTTTTCTTTTTTGTTTGCTTATTTGTTTGTTTTTTTCTTTGTTTGTGTTTTATTGTCTGATATGGCTTATAACAACAATTTTTCCAATTTTAATGGTAATCCATATTACACACCAACCTCTTTTTCGGATATTACTAACCCAGCATATCATAACTTTAACCAACTAAGTGTGCCGGATTGGTCTTATCCGAATCAATATAACCCATGCTCCCAATCTTATAACTATAATTTTCAGAATAATTTTAACTCTTCACAGAGTCAGTGGGGATTCACCTCCCTCGAGTCCAATTCTCAACCAACTTGTCCTCCTTATCCACCTTGTCCACAATATTTTCAAGATTCATACTCAGTTCCACCAGACCAAAATAGAAAACCATCAATTTTGGAAATGAGTATGCGTCAGTCCAAATAAAAATCACAAAATCTGATGGACTCACAATTTCACCACCAATTCCAAAATAATACTTCATCTTTTCAACAAACGATGAACCAATCAACTATGAAAAGATGCTTGAAGCCATGACTCAAGCTCAAAACTCTCGTAATCATAACATAGATATGATGGTCCAAACTTTACGTTCTCGCCGTTTGGCTAGTTCTGATGTCGCTAACCATTCTGTTAGAGCCGAAGGGTCATGTTGTTTTGGAAAACAAGGTTCCCTTTCAGAACAATCATTTGAACTTGCCCAAACTCCAAATTTTGAAAATGACATTGACAGTTTGGCAAGTTATCCCTTTCCTGAAATAGAACTTGAGAATGAATATGATCATGAACCTCAACTTAGTGATTCAATTCTACTTCCTAATTCAATTATGACTCCGGTGTCTTCACCTGATTTCAATCTTTTTCCCGAGTCAATATTGGATCCTGTTGATTGGTTGCTAATGTTGCATATTTAATGTCACATTTCCATACTTATTTTAGAATAAAAGCCTGCATTGTCCTAATTATTTGTTTAATTTATTTGCAGGCCCAATCTTTAAGGAGACGAAGAGAAATGAGCCCAAAAGCCCACCAGAATTCTGAATTAAATCAGAATTAATTCCCACACACAAAATCAGGGCAAAATCAAGAGGCTAAAACCGGTTGAGAAGAATCCTCTCAGGATCGATCGGTCATAGCTAAGAATACAAGGCCATTTCTTCAAAATCTCAGAGCCAAACTGCAAAACCAACTCCAGATAAAGTCAGAGGGAGAAACTGGGGAGACCCACCAACAGGGTGTGGCCACCTGGCCACACCCTGGCCGCGGAAACGCGGCTTGGGCCGCATTTCCGCGGCTTTGTTGGGGAGTTAGGGGGATCGTTTGCTCCCCCGACCTCCCCGGGATCATGGTAGTTAGGGTTTTGCCTATAAAAGGCCTGTACTTGCGCTGAAAATGGGACGCCAAGGCAGATTAGGATTTAGCCTAGTTTTAATTCTTTATAGTTTAGGTTTTTCTTTTCTTGTTATGTAATTTGTATGTAACTTAGGGTAGAAGAAGATTCATGTAAGTAAGAGAGAGAGGCTGAAGTTGAGAGTGACACCGACGATGTACCCTCCTCCTTTCTTCCATTGTCTCTGCAATTAATAAAGGTAAAAGTTCTTTTTATGTTTGTATTTTCTTTTGTTTCGTCTTCCTCTTCTACTTTACCTTGGTTGTTGTTGTTGAGTGTACAAGTGAATTCCAAAGCACATATAACTAAGCTACGTGAGAGCTAGCGATAGTTCATGAAGACGTTCTCCTCTTCCAAGATCCGCATCACTTCGTTCTTGCTAGGCTTGATGATATAATGTGCACGGGGACTGAGCTCGAGCTTATGATCTATGCGTTGAACGCCTCCGAAGCAAAAGTAGAACATGCAACGGTTTCCAGGTAAGTCATCACTCAACCTAGGTAAGTATTTCTACACTTTTCTTTCTTTCTTTTCTTTTACTTCTTTAGTATAGATCACCAACCATCTCCTCCAACTCTTTCTTCTCCACTTCATTGTATATAGTCGCTTTTATTGTTTTCTGATTTTTCACCTTCTTCATCTTTCATTCTCTTCTAACATAACATAATTCTTTCACTTTTTCTTAACTTAAAAACAGAGAAGAACCTTCGCTTTTATTCTTAACGATTTCAATAAAGAACCGTAAAGCTTCCATCGCAAACCCTCCTTGTGGATCATGACCCGCACAGCCACTTGCTCTAGCGGAAGAATTGAGCACTTGCACATTTCCTTTTTTAAGTTCTGAAATTTCGTATTTTGTGTGCAGGTTTAGCATCAATCAAATTTTGGCGCCGTTGCCGGGGAGGGTAAAACGGTTTTTATTGAAATCTGAATTTTTAATGAAAATTTTTAGAACTAAACGAATTTTCTTCTCTGTTGCAGGTTACAGGGCAAGCAAAGCAGGAAAATAAGTTTGCAGTGACATACAAGTGGTATTGGGCCTCTGCTCTAGAAAGCAGAGACCCATTGCCCTCTGAATTATCGCGTTTCCACGGCAAAAGCCGCGAATCCGCGGCAATAAAGAGCTGACTACTAACAGGTTTTTGCAGGGCTGTTAGCTGCGCAAATTCTAGTTTGCTGCAATTATTTATTTCTTATATTGAAAAGTCACCTAGAGGGGGGTGAATAGGTGACAATGCTAATCAAAGGGCAAATAAAAATTTAAAGCTACAACAATTACAAACAAGAATCACAAGATGAATGCAAGCAAGTAAGTATGACAATGAATATGATGAGCAAGTAATAAGTGCAATCAAAGTAGAGTAAGAATTGCAAGAATGTAAACCAATCGCAAACACAAGGATATGTTATCGAGGTTCGAGCACCCAGCTCTACTCCCCGCCTTCCCCAGAAGGATTCCGACCACTTCCACTATCACAAAGATCTCAAATACAATGGAGTACCCAACTCCTACAATCTCAAGAACAAGTAATTTCCTTGGTAGTCAAAAGACCACAAACTCTCTCTTTCAAATATCTCTTCCCTTACAAAGGTCCTTAGAGAATATTGAGTAGGAATGAAGCTCTTGTTGTAAGTGAAGAAAGAAAATTAAATCAGAGAGTATTTGAAAACCCTTCAGAAAATCAGTGAGAAATTCAGCACAAAAACCAAGAAACAAGTCTCTTTTGAAAGCCTTAAACTTTTGAATTTTCTAGCAAAAATTGTTGTAACCAATCTCTCCCGAAACACCCCTATTTATAGGAGAGGGCTAGGGTTTAGGGATAAAACATAATTACTGATGTTTAGGAGGTAATTAGATCAAAATATATTCTTAAACGAATTTTTAAACACAAAAGACAAAAATAAACAGCTCACTTAAAATCTGCCCGTTACTGTTCAACGGACACATCGGTCGACTGGGCCGGTCGACCGGTAGATCAAAAATTTGACCGTTATAGGCCAGCGGTCGACCGACCCGGTCGACTGAGAAAACCTGTGAGCAAAAACAATATCTCGGTCGACCGCCCCGGTCGACTGGCAGACATGCACACTGATACGTGCCTCTGCCAGAACTGCGGTCGACTGGTCCGGTCGACCGGACCAGACTGACACAGACTCGGTCGACTGTCCCGGTCGACCGGATCAGGTCAAAAATCATTTTTGGAAAAGAAAATAAAGAGGATTTTGATTTTAACAAAAATACTTTTGAACAGGGAATAGAATTAAACATAAAGATGTATTTGTAGGCAAAAACTTGTATGCAAAATATTTTTGTATAATTTATAAGAAATTATTTTGGAATGAGCATGTGCGCAAAAACGTGTGTGATAGAGCTTCAAACCTATCCACTATTCTTTAACATACTATAAACTGAAAAACAAATTACATGAAGACTTCTTGAGCTATCTTCAAGTCTTTGAGCCATCCAATGCCTTGCTAGTGCCTTCTCTTCTATGATCCTTCCTTGATGTGCAATAGCTAAGCGAATGGTCTCTAAACATGGTACAAACCTGAAACTTATCTTAACAAACTTATTAGTACCAAATAGCTCTAATTTGGTTTGTCATCATCAAAACACAAAACAATTGGAGAGTGTAACCTCTTGGGCCAACATATATGCCATCACAAAAACCTGCTAATAATCAACAGTAAAAAGTTTGTTGCAAAAGTTAAAAATTGATTAGACGTTTGCATTTTAGGCACATGTCTTTTCAATTCATTTACTTTTACTGTTGAAGAGTGCTGGAGCAAGGTACGTATGCATTGCATTTAGCATAAGACTCACTTCTTGGTTGATTTATATCGCTTTGAGTGAACCTTAAATATCTTGTACACTTGCACAAATTGATCTTAAGGGCACTAACCCATTAACAAGATAAGGTGGGGATTTGATCACCCTTCCTTAGCCCAAAAATCACATTCCAAGCACTCACTAACCCAAGCTTAACTAAAATTGAGTAGACGTTAGCCCTAGGGACATCTCGGACTCAATTAGGAGATTATCCTAAGGGGGAAAAATGTTGAAATCTAACTCCTGCAAAATCAGTGTCTAGGAAAGGGATTGAGGGCCGAAAGCCCGAAGGTTGGTGGTTATTTAATTAAGGAACGTCTTTGACGGAAAACCTCCCACCAATCTTGCCCTGACCTGGCTGATTAGCTTGTGGTTAAAGTCTACATTAGACCTCCCGTGGACAGTCTAATCAGTTAGGAGTCGTCTAGGTCCTAAGTCTACCCTAACTTAGGCTAGAATTTTTTCTTTTTTGTTTGTTTATTTGTTTGTTTTTCTTTGTTTGTATTCTATTGTGTGATATGGACTATAATAATAATTTTTTCAACTACAATAATAATCCATATTACACACCAAGTTCATTTTCAGATATTACCAACCCGGCATATCATGACTTTAACCAACCTAGTGTGCCGGATTGCTCTTATCCGAATCAATATGACCCATACCCCCCATCTAATAACTATAATTTCCATAATGATTTCAACTCTTCACCGAATCAGTGGGGATTCACCTCCCCCGAGCATAATTTCTAACCACCTTGCCCTCCTTCTCCACCCAGTCCACATTATGTTCAAGATTCATACTCAGTTCCACCCGTCCAAAATAGGAAACCATCAATTATGGAAATGAGTATGCGTGAGTCCAAACACAAATCCCAAAATCTGATGGACTCACAATTTCACTACCACTTCCAAGACAATTCTTCATCTTTTCATCAAAACAATGAACCTATCAACTATGAAAAGATGCTTGAAGCCATGACTCAGGCTCAAAACACTCGTAATCGTGACATAGATATGATGGTCGAATCTCTACGTTCCCACCGTCCTGATGTCACTAACTATTCTGTTAGAGCCGAAGAGTCATGTAGTTTTGGAAATCAAGATTCCATTTCAGCACAACCATTTGAACTTACCCAAACTCCAAATGATATTGATAGTTTGGCTAGTTTTCCTTTTCCTGAAATAGAACTTGAAAATGATTATGATCCTGAACCCCAACTTAGTGATTCAATTCTATTTCCTGATTCGATTATGACTCCGGTATCTTCACCTGACTTCAATCTTTTTCCGGAGTCAACATTGGATCCTGTACCAATTCATAAAGAAATTGAACCATCCATCTTTGAGGATCATGTTGAACTTGACCAACTTTACAATTTTGAACATCCCATGGATAAATTGGCAAGTTCTCCATTTTTTGATATTGAACTCAATGAGATATGTGACCTAGATTCTCACATATGTGATCCAGTTCAACTTTCTGAATCAATATTGACTCCTGTTTTATTACCAAACTTGAATAATATTCTAGAGTCAGTTTTGATTCCCCCACCTATCATTCCTGAACTGGAATCACCCATATTAGGTCACATTCCATTGTTGGAAAATACATGTGGACTTGAGTTTCAACTTCTTGACTTGGACCCAATTCCTGAACCCATTTCGACTCTTGAACCTTTACTTGATTTAAGTCACCTTCCTGAGTCGGTATTAGTTCCTATCCTTCATGAGTCCAAGTCAATAATTCTATCATTTCATACTCCATTCTGGGACAAGGTGGTTGATAAATTTTACTCCGAAATCAATTATGAAATATGAAAATTAGATGGGGTAAAATATTTAATAAAGATCCTTTATGGATACATCTTTTTAGTGGGTTATATTAAAGTAATTTCTGGTGGGTTCCTCCGAGACCCAAGAAAAGTTGATTGGGCCGCGTTTCGTGGACCAATCAGACCACCACCGGAACCACCACCTTAAGGTAACCTTTTCCTTCCCTTTCGTCTTTTTCATGCATCTATGCATTAATTCATACATTGAGGACAATGCATGAGATAGGTGTGGGGGAGGGTCTAACATAACTTTTCTTTTTCTTTAAAATAAAAAAAATTAACATTTTTCTTTACTCTTAAAAAACTTTTTGAAAAATAGAAACAATATTTTGACTTATTTTTGTAAGAAATTAAGTTAATCTTAAGGAATAGGAAAATTCAAATTAGGATTTCTTATACTTGATCAAAATAAGATTATTTGTTTGATTTATAGAGTTAGGAAGATAATTTGTCAAAGTAATTTAGTCTTGATCTTTACCTTGATGAAATATGCACACTTCATACACTTACACACTTAGGGTTCAAAAACAAAGATTCTTATGCCTTATAAAAAATATATATATATAAACAAATCTAATTATTGATTAGCTAGGTGCTTTGGCCTAAGAAAGCTTTAGTATTTATGCAAAAGATAATTAGATGAGTTTGAAAAAAAAAACAAGTCTAATTATTGATTTGCTAGGTGCTTTGGCCTAAGCAAGCCTCAGTATTTATGCGAAAGATGATTAGATAAGTTTGAAAAGAAAAATCCTCTGATTAAGCTGGGTATTTGTGCCTAATAAAGCATAAGTATTCACGCCTAAAAGAGGTTCATATAATAAAATCCTTAGTTTTGTGGCCTTGTTTGCTCGAGTCCTTAAGTCCTTGGGGGTGTTTTCTCACCTGGTGCCCTAAGACCGTTTGGTTTGGGAGTCATCGATTAAAGGCTCGTTACATAGGCAGATTAGAAAGCCTAATAAAACTAAGGAATAATACCACAAAAAAAAGAATATATATAAAAATAAATAAGGCATAAGAGTTAGAGTTAATGAACCCTTAGTCAAAATTTTCACATTCACAAGGTGCATATGACTTAGGATAAAGTAATAGACTAGATGAGAAGCACAATTTGACTCCTTACTTTGATTGATAACAAATTTTTGAATAGAGACTAAGTTTAGGAATGAAAAATTCGGCTTTCCTATAACTTATAGATTGCTTAGATCTTACAATCATATTTCAAATATTTTTCTCTTTCAAAATGCTTTTCAAAAATACTAACTCTTTTTCTTTATGGATTTTGTGGGTGTAATCCGCTGAAAACCCTCACGAGACAAAACTCGTCCTCTAGGGGGAACCTAGAGGTTTAACGGCTTGTTGCACATGCTCAGTGCAATCGCGCGACCTGCGAAAGTGGTCTAATAATCCTTAGTATAATTTAGTTGTTTTGCTCGATGACGAGCAAAAGATAGGTATGGGGGTGTGATTGGTTGCTAATGTTGCATATTTAATGTCACATTTTCATACTTATTTTAGAATAAAAGCCTGCATTGTCCTAATTATTTGTTTAATTTATTTGCAAGCCCAATCTTTAAGGAGACGAAGAGAAATGAGCCCAAAAGCCTACCAGAATTCTGAATTAAATCAGAAGTAATTCGCACACACAAAATCAGGACAAAATCAAGAGGTTGAAACCGGTTGAGAAGAATCCTCTGAGGATCGATCGGTTAAAGCCAAGAATCCAAGGCCATTTCTTCAAAATCTCGGAGCCAAACTGCAAAACCAACTCTAGATAAAGTCAGAGGGAGAAACCGGGGAGACCCACCAACAGGGTGTGGCCACCTGGCCACACCCTAGCCGCGGAAACGCGGCTTGGGCCGCGTTTCCGCGGCTTTGTTGGGGAGTTCCCGACCTCCCCGGGATCATGGTGGTTAGGGTTTTGCCTATAAAAGGCCTGTACTTGCGCTGAAAATGGGACGCCAAGACAGATTAGGATTTAGCCTAGTTTTAATTCTTTGTAGTTTAGGTTTTTCTTTTCTTGTTATGTAATTTGTATGTAACTTAGGGTAGAAGAAGATTCATGTAAGTAAGAGAGAGAGAGGCTGAAGTTGAGAGTGACACTGACGATGTACCCTCCTCCTTTCTTCCATTGTCTCTGCAATTAATAAAGGTAAAAGTTCTTTTTATGTTTGTATTTTCTTTTGTTTTGTCTTCCTCTTCTACTTTACCTTGGTTGTTGTTGTTGAGTGTACAAGTGAATTCCAAAGCACGTATAACTAAGCTACGTGAGAGCCAGCGATAGTTCATGAAGACGTTCTCCTCTTCCAAGATCCGCATCACTTCGTTCTTGCTAGGCTTGACGATATAATGTGCACGAGGACTGAGCTCGAGCTTATGATCTATGCGTTGAACGCCTCCAAAGCAAAGGTAGAACATGCAACGGTTTCCAGGTAAGTCATCACTCAACCTAGGTAAGTATTTCTACACTTTTCTTTCTTTCTTTTCTTTTACTTCTTTAGTATAGATCACCAACCATCTCCTCTAACTCTTTCTTCTCCACTTTATTGTACATAGTCGCTTTTATTGTTTTCTGATTTTCCACCTTCTTCATCTTTCATTCTCTTCTAACATAACATAATTCTTTCACTTTTTCTTAACTTAAAAACAGAGAAGAACCTTCACTTTTATTCTTAACGATTTCAATAAAGAACCGTAAAGCTTCCATCGCAAACCCTCCTTGTGGATCACGACCCGCATAGCCACTTGCTATAGCGGAAGAATTGAGCACTTGCACATTTCCTTTTTTAAGTTCTGAAATTTCGTATTTTGTGTGCAGGTTTAGCATCAATCACCTGTGCTAATTCATAATGAAATTGAATCGCCCATATTTGATGATCATTTTATTGAACTTGACCAATTTCATACTTTTGAAAGTCCCATTGATAAATTGGCAAGTTCTCATTTTTATGGAATTGAAGTCAATGAGAAATGTGACCTAGATGCTCAAATTTGTGATCCAGTTCAAATTCCCGAATCAATATTGACTCCTGTTTTGTTACCCGATTTGAGTAATATTTTAGAGTCAGTTTTGATTCCCACACCTGTTATTCTTGAACTTGAATCACCAATATTAAGTCACATTCCATTGTGAGAAAATGAATGTAGACTTGAGTTTTAACTTCTTGATTTGGACCCACTTCCCAAACCAATCTCGACCCCTGAACCTTTACTTGACTTAAGTCACTTTCCTGAGTCAGTATTAGTTCCCATACTTCTTAAGTCCAAGTCAATCATTCTATCTTTTCACACTCCATTTTGGACAAGGCAGTTGACAAAATTGACTCTGAAATTAATTATGGAATTTGGAAATTAGATGGGGTAAAATATTTAATAAAAATCATTCATGTATATATCATTTTAGTGGGTTATATTAGAGAAATTTCTGGTGGGTTCCTCCGAACTCACGAAAAGTCGATTGGGCTGCATTTCGTGGACCAATCAGACCACCACCGGAATCACCACCTTAAGGTAATATTTCCTTCCCTTTCTTCTTTTTCATGCATCTATGCATTAATTCATATATTGAGGACAATGCATGAGATAGGAGTGGGGGAGGATTCTAACATAACTTAGTTCTAACATAACTTAGGTTTTTCTTTTTATTAAAAAAATATTATTAACATTTTCTTTTCATTTAAAAACTTTTTGAAAATGGAAACAATATTTTGACATATTTTTTGTAAGAAAGTAAGTCAATTTTAAGAAATAGGAAAATCATAATTAGAATTTCTTAGGCTTGATCAAAATAAGATTATTTGTTTGATTTCTAAGGATAGGAATAAAGTTTATGAAAGTAATTTAGTCTTGATCTTTACCTTGAAGAAATATGCACACCTTATGCACTTACACACTTAGGGTTCAAAAATAAAGATTCTTATTCCTTATAAAATATATATATATATATATATATATATATATATATATATATATATCTATATCTATGAAAGATGAATAAATCTAATTATTGATTAGCTAGGTGCTTTGGCCTAAGCAAGCCTTAGTATTTATGCAAAATATGATTAGATAAGTTTGAGAAAAATATATATATATAAAAATCCTTTGATTAAGCTGGGTATTTGTGCCTAATAAAGCATAAGTATTCACGCGTAAAAGTGGTTCATATAAAAAAATCCTTAGTTTTGTGGCCTTGTTTGCTCGAGTCCTTAAGTCCTTGGGGTGTTTTCTTACCCGGTGCCCTAAGACCGTTTGGTTTGGGAGTCATCGATTAAAGGCTCGTTACATGGGCAGATTAGACAGCCTAATAGAACTAAGGAATAATACCACCAAATTTATATATATAAATAAATAAGGCATAAGAGTTAGAGTTAAAGTACCCTTAGTTAAAATTTTCACGGTCACAATGTACATATGACTTAGGGTAAGGTAATAGACTAGATGAGAAGTACAATTTGACTCCTTACTTTGATTGATAACAAATTTTTGAATAGAGACTAAGTTTCGGAATGAAAAATTCAGTTTTCCTATAACTTATAGATTACTTAAATCATACAATTATATTTCAAATATTTTCTCTTTCAAAATGCTTTTCGAAAATACTAACTCTTTGTTTCTCTTTCTTTATGGATTTTGTGGGTGTAATCCACTGAAAACCCTCACAAGACAAAACTCGTCCTCTAGGGGAAACCTAGAGGTTTAACGGCTTGTTGCACATGTTCAGTGCAATCGCGTGACCTGTGAAAGTGGTCTAATAATCTTTAGTATAGTTGTTTTGCTCTAGGACGAGCAAAAGATAGGTATGGGGTGTAATAGGTCGCTAATATTGCATATTTATTATCATATTCTCATATCTATTATATAATAAACTCTGCTTTTTCTAATTATTGTTTAATTTATTTGCAGGCCTAGTACTAAAGAAGAGGGAAGAGAAACGAGCCCAAAAAGCTCACCAAATTCTGATTTAATTCAGAATAAATTTGAAATTAGGGAAATTAGGGCAAATCTTGGCAAATCAGAGAGGTTGAAAATCGGTTGAAATGGATCTTCCCAAATTAAGTGGTTAAAGCCAACAATCAAAGATCGTTTCATCAAATCCAAGAGCTTAACAAGAAATCCAGTTGAAGATAAAGCCAAAAAGCGAATCCAGGAGGTACCATCCCCGGGCTGTGGCCACCTGGCCATAGCTGGGCCGCGGAAACGCGGCCAAACCCGCATTTTCGCGGTCTTATCATTTCAGTTGGGAGAGCGTTAGCTCCCCCTATCTCCTCACGCCTCCCCCCTCTGAGTTTTTGCCTATAAAATGCAGGGTTTTCACTGTAAACAAGGACGACCATGCAGAGATAGGATTTAGTCCATTTTTTCATTTTTTAATGTAGGTTTTTGTTTTTCTTTTCATGTAATTTTCAGTTTTAGTTTATGTAAATCAGAGGAGATCAGAGTTTCATAGGAGAATGAGAACGAAGCTTTTGCTGAGAGTGACACCGGTGTAAGATTTCCTTCTTTTCTCTTATTGTTATAAAATAGAATCTGTAGTTCTCTTTTGTATGTACTTTTTTTTTGTGTTCTTCTTTTTCTTCTCTACTTTTCTTCTTTTGGTACAATTGCTATCCAAGTGAGTCTAAAAGCATCGAAAGAGCCTTGCCTTTGCGAGTGCCACCGATAGCCCATGACGATGGATTTTGAGTTTCATTCTGTATCACTTTATGCTTGCAACATTTTGATGATATAATGTGGAGGAAACAGGAATCAACTCTTATGGGCTATACATTGATCGCCTCACTTCAAGGTAACATCATTGCAAAAGATTCAAGGTAGGTATTTGGCCTAAAGAAGTAAGTAATTTTTAGTTTCTTTTCTTTTAATTATTTAGTTTTGAACAGCACAATCCACCACATCGTTTATCACTCTTTTTCAATCTCATTTGTACAAATCACTTCTTATGTCTCTACCTTCTTATTTTACCACTTTCTTCCTAACTTGACTCTAACTCTTTTTTACTTTTCTTTTTAAGAACAAAAAGAAGATCTTTAACCAAACTTTATAGCCTAAAAGATATTTTACTAAAAAGCTTTCATCGATAGTCCCTCCTTGTAGATCACGACCCGCATAGCCACTTGTTATCGCGGTAGAATTGAGCACTTGCACATACTATTTTAAAAGTTCTGAAATTCTGTATTTGTGTGCAGGTTCGACCTCAATCAAATTTTGGAGGGTTCTAACATAACTTAGTTCTAACATAACTTAGGTTTTTCGTTTTATTAAAAAATATTATTAACATTTTCTTTACTTTTAAAAACTTTTTGAAAATGGAAACAATATTTTGACATATTTTTTGTAAGAAAGTAAGTCAATTTATGGAATAGGAAAATCATAATTAGAATTTCTTAGACTTGGTCAAAATAAGATTATTTGTTTGATTTCTAAGGATAGGAAGAAAGTTTGTGAAAGTAATTTAGTCTTGATCTTTACCCTTAAGAAATATGTGTTGGCCCAAAGGCCATTAGCCCAATATCCCGATGAATATTTTGATGATAACAAACCATATTTAGTTATGTATTTAACAATTTTGTTTAAAAGAATTTCAGGATCAAAACAAGTTGATTTGACGGCTCCACGATCAAGACTCACAAGTTTGGACACCGCTAAAGATTTGCATTCCCAAACTAAGCACATTAGAAAGCTTCGGGAACAAGATTTTGAAGAAAAGATCAAGTCAAGATCAAGACGATGAAAAAGTCCAAGATTTGTATTTTTACTTTTCTTTTAGACTTTTTGTCAAAACTAGATGTTAGAAGTAGATTTATGGGATTGTCACTCACACACACTTTAGTTTGATTTATGGCTTCAAAAACAATTTCTATTTCCAACTTAGTTTTAGAGTTAACATGTTTTGGAAATTTGATTTTAGAAACTTTAAGTTTTGGGAAAACCGTTTTTTTGGAAAAACAAGTTTTTATCAAAGAGAACCTTTATCAAAATGTTTTAACATGTTAGAGTAGTGACTTATGATCATACTCCTATTTTTATAAGGTCCAAAACCTCAATCCAAAAGACCAACCGAAAACCCAAGTTTCTGGTTTCTGTAGAGTCTGATTTTTCAGATCTGACAGAAGCCGGTCGACCGTCCGGGTCGACCGACGTGCACGCTGTGCATGTGTGCACGTCGGCCGACCACTCGGGTCGACCGGGACACTTACAGTGCTCTCTGTTTGTTTGGGTCGACCGGGGCGGTCGACCGACGTCCCCCTACGGTCAGAAATATGACCGTTGGCGGTCGACCGTCCGGGTCGACCGGCAGCTGTCAGAAAAGTCTGACAGACTCTAACAACTATATTTTTCTGACTCTTTTGTTGGGATCTTCACCCAACGAGTTTCTCCACCAGTTTTACCCTGTTTCGCAACCCCTATAAATAGGTGGTCACTTCAACATGATAAGACAACAATTTTTACAACATTTGACAAGTGATTTTTCAAGTCTTCATTTTAGAAAAAGATTTCCAAAGCCAAAATTTCCAAACACCCTCTTGAAGCTAACTCCACTACTTCACTCTAGTTTTGCACTTCACAATCCTAAAATTCTACATCTACATATTGGTTATAGGATTGTGCTAAGTGAGCTATTTGTGATCAAGTGTGATCATTTTCTTCTTGAGCGAAGTTGCAGAGGTATCGACCTCAAGCGAGCGAGTGTGCTCCGGGTGGTGTTGCGGCATCACAAGAGATAGGACAAGTGTGTCCTTGTATTGGCGATCCAGTGGGATCAACAATAGTGAAAATCCTTCAAGTGTGAAGGCGGGGACGTAAAGCGTGGCTCGAACCTCGGAAACATATACTCGTGTTTGCGTTTGCTCGAATTTTCTCTAAACTCAAACTCCTTTATTTCTTGCACTACTTATTGTGTTTATTATTGTTAGTCTTTTAAATTTGAGCAATTTGTTAAGTAGAATTTTTAATTCCGCATTATTGCCTTAATTCATATAGCCATCACCTATTCACCCCCCCTCTAGGTGATTTCAATTGGTATCAGAGCCTAACCCTACAATTTGGTTTAACCACCTTAGGGAGATCCTTGTCATTGGCTTTATTATTTGTTGCATTCTTCATATATTGTGCATTTTACTCATTTCCCATGGCATCACTTGACTTTTCTAGCATCAAGTCCCCACCCAAGTTTGATGGCTTGAACTTCCCTATTTGGAAGGTCAAGACGAACCTCTTTCTTAAGTCCCTAGGAGTTAGGGTTGCTAGGGTTATCACCAAAGAATTTGTAGAACCTCTCACCATGAGAGAACATGGTCCGAGGATACCACCAAAGACTATGAGGCTAATGCTAGGGCCCAATATGCTTTGACCCAAGCCCTTAATGAAGATGACCTTTCACGCATAATTAATTGTAAATCGGCATTTGAGGTTTGGAATGTTTTGATTGTAACTCATGAGGGAACGTCCCAAGTCAAAAGATCAAAGATTGATTTGCTACGTTCTCAATATGAGAATTTTTATATGCTTGAGAATGAGAGCATTGATGACATGCTCACCCGTTTCACCAAGATAACTAATGCATTATCTTCTTTAGGTGATACGATCGACATTGACCAAAAGATTCGCAAGGTCATTAGAGCTCTTCCCAAAGCTTGGGAAGTCAAGGCAACGACCCTCAAGGAGCTCAACGATCGGGAGGAGATGGACTTCTCCGGCTTCATTGGAAATCTCAAAACACATGAGATGGAAATGAAGGTTCGAGAAGAAAGGGAGGCGCCAAAGAAGAAAGCCATCGCCTTCAAAGCCACTCCAACCATCCATGATGAGGAGGACTCATCGGAAGACTACGATGAGGATTTTGCCATGCTCATCCGGAAGGTGGGCAAGATGTTCTATAAGAAGGGACGGCATAGCAACTTTCGAAGAGGGAGACCTCAAGGAAGGTATGAAAAGAAAAGAGAAGAACCCGGTCCTTGCTTCCATTGCAAGAAGATCGAACATCTTATCGCCGATTGCCCCGCACTTCAAGCTACCACCTCCAAGAATGCCCCAAAGAAGAAAAGAGCAATGGTGGCAACGTGGGACGACACGGAGTCGGAATCCGAAGAGGAGAACGACGCCGCACACATGTGCTTCATGGCACATGGAGACGATGCTCCAAAGGTAACTCTTCATAACTCCATAGAAGATGATGATTTGACTATGGATGAACTTGCACAATTCCTTGAAGAATTACAACATAGGTATGAGATTTCACAATCTCAAAATAAGAAATTAAAAAGGGAAAATGATGTGTTGAAAAATAAAATTGACATTGTTTTAAAAGAGAAAAATAATTTAGAAAACTCTTTTGATAAGATGAAAAAGGACTTTGATAATTATAAAATATCTTCTAAAGGAAAAAGCCCCATTTCATCATGTAATAAAAATGAATTTATTGAGATCCAAAAGCGAGTTGATGTTTTGGACTCAACTCTTAAAAAATGTGCATTTGACTTAAACAAATTTGCATCTAGATTTTCCAAGGGAGTAACCCAAGGGAAACACACTCACCATGCACATGCACGGAAACATGCACACTCACACAAGCATGCATTTATGTATGGTAGTGGTAGAATTTACATATGCACGCATTGTGGCCGCAAAGGGCATTTAGAAAAATTTTGTTATGCTAAACATAATATACAAAGTAAACATGTTTGGGTTCGCCCCGGTACTAACCCTATAGGACCCAAGAAAATTTGGGTACCAAAAGACCCACCAAATTTAAATGACACAGGTGGATCTTCTTCCTCCAAGACTTAGGGGGAGACGGTGCCCGGGTGGTGGATGCAACAAGGCTCAAAGAACACATCGCACTTGCATTGCTATCTTGGAGGCACCTATTTTGGAGATTGCCCTCATTTGGTAACTTCTCCATTTCAAAGTTTTTTTTATTTTGGTTATATATACATATGTATAGGATTGTTAGTTTACTTTTGTGCTACATTGATATATATTAGTGTAAACCTACATCTCTATCATGATTGTGTATATGCCATGTTTTAATATCTTATTTTTATTCCACATATTTTGAATGTCCACATGTTTAGTTTTGTTCATATACCTATATATATACACATTGTATTTCAAAACTATAAATAAAATTTTGTAAAAATTTCATAATTAAAGCAAATACCTTAGAGATGGCAATTGCGCACCTCAACTCATTCAAGAGGAATCAAAAGGATGAAGTTCAGAACCCTTCACCGGGTATTCGGCTTCAACATCTCTAAAATCTTTGTTTTTTGTATGAAAAATTTAAAATTAAATCTTGTGTAAATGTTTGTTGATATGATAACTTAATGAAGATTTAAAAACATATTGTTATAATCTTGTATGTTAAATATATCCTATTTGTTAAAAATTCCTTTTAAAATATTTTTTTTTTGTCAGCTTGCTGCTGACTGTTTTTGGGCAAGACCGGCCGACCGGTTCTGAGATCCGGTCGACCGACTTTGCCTGGAATAATGATTTTTCTGTTGCCGGCCGACTGGTGCGGTCGACCGATGTATCTGTCAGTGCTCTCGGGTTTTCTGGGTCGACCGCCCCAGTCGACCGCTCTGTGTTACAGAGCTCTCGGGTTTTCTGGGTCGGTCGGCCCGGTCGACCGTGCGTCGATTTCTACCCTAAATCTACCTATTTATTCACTGTTTCTCTCATCTCTCTCACTCTAAAACCGGCGATCCATCTTTCCCCTTTTTCTCCAAAAATTCCCAAAACTCGAAATCTCTCAAATTACTTCAAAATCCTAGTTTGATTCACTCATTGTGGGTTAGATCTTCACTCTCAGGGCTTTCTCATCAACAAATTTCAGGGATTTCAAGATCTAGGGTTTGGATTTCTCTCATTTAGGTAAAAATCTCTTCTTTTATTTAAATCTTGATCTCTAGACTTAAGAATCTCAATTCCTTTTCAAAGATTTTTAGGTTTCTTGTTGTTTAGATCAAGCCATAACCTTTTTACCCTAAAAATCACTCATTTCACCATAATGTCTAAGAGATCTAGGTCTGAGAAGGGAAAAAGTGTAGTTCCCTCATCTTCCACCACTCCTAAACCTAAACGTCCCTTCGTTAATGATGTTGCTGAAAACTGTTTCGTTCAACTCTCTAAGAAATCTGTTATTTCGGGAAGATGTGTCATTCTTAAGGATTTTGAACACCTAGGCATCCCCCGCATCCTCAAAAGAAATTCTTTGGATCTTTTTATGGCTATTAGGGAACCTGTCTACACATCCCTAGTACACTACTTCTTTGCCAACTATGCTTTTGAGGGAGATCGTGTTAGATCACGAGTTCTAGGGAGAGATATTGACATCCCTATAGAATGATTTGCTGACTTGTTACATCTCTCCTCTGGAGGAGTTGATGTCTATACTTTTGATCTACACGATTTTGATTATCCGGACGGTGAGTCTGCGCTTACCGCCTCCACCTTGATTCACGGGGATGACAACCCCGGTTTAGTGAGAAATGAGGAGGTTAACAAATTCACCCTCACCTCCTAAATTCTTGCTAAATTCATCTTCTATAACATTTTACCTAAGTCTGGTGAGTATAGCAATGCTAGGGGTCCAGTTCATCTTATCATCTATTGCCTTCTGAAAGGCATTAAGATTGATTTCCCTCATCTCATTGCTACTCATATGGCCTCTGACCAGATCCGCATGCCCGGTAGGCACTTGCCTTATGGGATGCTTATCACTCACCTTCTTCAGAGACTAGGTTTTGATCTGTCCTCAGAGAGTCCCTGTCAACCCGCTGTGAACTTAGACAGCGTTCTTTTGAAGAGGATGCAAGCTCAAATGCGTCGTCACGCACAGGAGCACCCTCCTGCTCCTCCTGCTGATATTCCAGGGTCATCTTCGGCCCCAGGATCCTCTTCTGTCCCAGGGATTTCCTCTGCTCCCGGGCCATCTTTATCCCCCGAGTTCCAGTCCTTTATTTCTTCTGAGATTCGCTCTCAGATCCAGGAGCACCAGTCTTGGATTGAGCAGCGGATTGAGCAGCGTGATGCAGCCCTTCGCGTGGAGATGGACGCTTCCAGGGAATTCGCAATGACATGTCTTACTTTGCGAACGCCATGAGATTCGTGGACTCGCAATTTGAGACACTATTTGCGAAATTCGATATGCTTGGTCCAGATCCCACGACCATTGCTCGTCCTCTTCCATCCTCCGGCCCTCCATTTCCTGCCAGAGACCCTACAGCTGTTCCACCTCCACAGCCAAGCGTTGCTGGCATCGATCCAGAGGAAAGGTCATCCTTCTTCTGATGAGGATGATGATGATGATGAGACGATGGCAGAGGGTAACGCTGAGGAGAGTTCGTCTGAGGATGATGCTGCTGGTGACAAGTGACTCCCCTTATTTGATGATGTCAAAAAGGGGGAGAATTATTGAGAGAGACTTGTATTTTGTTTGTACTTGACACTTATATTTTGTGTACTGGTATTATGTGTTTATGTGTTTGGACATCTTTTGGTATTTTTTATGGTGGACATGTATCTTTGTATTGTGTTTGGACATCTTTTTATATATATTTGTGTTGTGTTTTTATTTAGTCCATAAACATGTGTTATTTTGACATGAGTATTTTTTGGCATGGACATGTGTATTGTGGATTATCACTTGCTATTTAACATTTGTGATATTTGTGATATTTATCTATGCCTGAGTATGATATCTTTATATGCATGTGTTGAGGGGGAGCTTCATTTGAAGTCTCTACCCAAAATATTTGTAATAACTATATATGTTTTGTCATCATCAAAAAGGGGGAGATTGTTGGCCCAAAGGCCATTAGCCCAATATCCCGATGAATATTTTGATGGTAACAAACCATATTTAGTTATGTATTTAACAATTTTGTTTAAAAGAATTTCAGGATCAAAACAAGTTGATTTGACGGCTCCACGATCAAGACTCACAAGTTTGGACGCCGCTAAAGATTTGCATTCCCAAGCTAAGAACATTAGAAAGCTTCGGGAACAAGATTTTGAAGAAAAGATCAAGTCAAGATCAAGACGATGAAAAAGTCCAAGATTTGTATTTTTACTTTTCTTTTAGACTTTTTGTCAAAACTAGATGTTAGAAGTAGATTTATGGGATTGTCACTCACACACACTTTAGTTTGATTTATGGCTTCAAAAACAATTTCTATTTCCAACTTAGTTTTAGAGTTAACATGTTTTGGAAATTTGATTTTAGAAACTTTAAGTTTTGGGAAAACTGTTTTTTTGGAAAAATAAGTTTTTATCAAAGAGAACCTTTATCAAAATGTTTTAACATATTAGAGTAGTGACTTATGATCATACTCCTATTTTTATAAGGTTCAAAACCTCAATCCAAAAGACCAACCCAAAACCCAAGTTTCTGGTTTCTGCAGAGTCTGATTTTTCAGATCTGACAGAAGCCGGTCGACTGTCCGGGTCGACCGACGTGCACGCTGTACATGTGTGCACGTCGGCCGACCGCTCGGGTCGACCGGGGCACTTACAGTGCTCTCTGTTTGTTTGGGTCGATTGGGGCGGTCGACCGACGTCCCCCAACGGTCAGAAATATGACCGTTGGCGGTCGACCGTCCGGGTCGACCGGCAGCTGTCAGAAAAGTCTGACAGACTCCAACAACTATATTTTTCTGACTCTTTTGTTGGGATCTTCACCCAACGAGTTTCTCCACCAGTTTTACCCTGTTTCTCAACCCCTATAAGTAGGTGGTCACTTCAACATGATAAGACAACAATTTTTACAACATTTGACAAGTGATTTTTCAAGTCTTCATTTTAGAAAAAGATTTCCAAAGCCAAAATTTTCAAACACCCTCTTGAAGCTAACTCCTCTACTTCACTCTAGTTTTGCACTTCACAATCCCAAAATTCTACATCTACATATTGGTTATAGGATTGTGCTAAGTGAGCTATTTGTGATCAAGTGTGATCATTTTCTTCTTGAGCGAAGTTGTAGAGGCATCGGCCTCAAGCGAGCGAGTGTGCTCCGGGTGGTGTTGCGGCATCACAAGAGATAGGACAAGTGTGTCCTTGTATTAGCGATCCAGTGGGATCAACAATAGTGGAAATCCTTCATGTGTGAAGGCGGGGACGTAGAGCGTGGCTCGAACCTCGGAAACATATACTCGTGTTTGCGTTTGCTCGTTCTCTAAACTCAAACTCCTTTATTTCTTGCACTACTTATTGTGTTTATTATTGTTAGTCTTTTAAATTTGAGCAATTTGTTAAGTAGAATTTTTAATTCCGCATTATTGCATTAATTCATATAGCCATCACCTATTCACCCCCCCTCTAGGTGATTTCAATATGCACACCTTATACACTAACACATTTATGGTTCAAAAACAAAGATTTTTATGCCTTATAAATATATATATATATATATGTATATATATATATATATATATATATATATATATATATATATATATCTATGAAAGATGAACAAATCTAATTACTGATTAGCAAGGTGGTTTGGCCTAAGTAAGCCTTAGTATTTATGCAAAAGATGATTAGATAAGTTTGAGAAAAAAATATATATAAAAATCCTCTGATTAAGCTGGGTATTTGTGCCTAATAAAGCATAAGTATTCACGCCTAAAAGTGGTTCATATAATTAAATCCTTAGTTTTGTGGCCTTGTGTCACGCCCCGCTTCCCAAAATACGCGAAAACGGAGTCGCGACGAGAGTCGGCGACGTATATACGCGAGGAAAATACCCCATGTATACACGCTAAGCCTAAATGTAACCTGATCCAGCTATAAATCAGAAGCATAATAATCAATAGTCACTGCAATAATACATATAAGACTACACAATGATAGCAGATGAATAATGACAAGAAGATGGCAGCTAAAAGCGATAAAAGATAGAATCATGAAATAACAGGAATAGAATGACAGGCTAAATTTGATATACGAGAATCAAGGAATAATAGCAGGAACAAAAATACAAAAAGTACCAGAATCAGAGGAAGAGGACCCAAGCTCCTCGCAAAGCGTACCGCCTCATCGAACACCTACACATTAAAAACAATCGTCCAATATCTGGACGCGTAAATCTAGGGTCGTCAGAATGCGACCATAGTGAGTGTGTGTGTAAAGGGGAAAGAGTTCGTGCAGAAGAAACAATGTGCATAAATAGTAATCAAAACAACTGCAGATATAAGAGACCTTATAACAAATAAATAACAGAACTGTAATAAACATGATAACAACACGAATAAAGATAGGCAACAACTGATCAATAGTAAGCAAGCAACTGATGTCACAATAGGTAACCTATCACATGTCACTAGGCTGGTATCCAAGTCTGGTCACAAGTCTGGTCTTGGTTATAATAATCTGGTCCTGGTTACAATCATGTATACAGTCATGTGAATATAGTCGGTCACAATATGCTATAAACAATTTATTATCATTTATTATGTCAGCGAACACCAATTGCCACATGCAGTAGACGCATCCCATACTACGCCTACCACACGTGTCAATCAGGGTCCTAAGTTATTGAAATTAATAGAAGAGACATTGTCTATGCTTTAGGTGGGTTCCGTACATACCCGGAACCACGGCCCAATCACCGGCGCTGAACCAGGTCTTACCGCTAGGTAGTCAATAACAATAACAATGTGTCAATACAATGATAATATGAACAATACGGGATGTCAGTCATCCCCCGGAACCCTACAGTGGAACCGTATCTCGGCTGCGCAACCTGTGTCCTAGGTCCACCCAAAATACAGACGCTGTCTCCTCCATCAATTTTCCCAATCCCAGTGTAAGTTGTCAATTTATATTATCATTTATAACAATCAAAATCCATGTTATTTCGATTACTGGGACCATACGGTGACAATAACAATATCAATGTAACAATAACAATGTGAACAATAATACCGTGTAAACGGTAGAACAATAGAACAATGAATGTGTTACAGTCTGACAATATTTTCCCAGTAACTTTCAATAACATGAATTTATACAATAACAGTAGATAATACTCAATAGCCAGTCTCCTCTGGAACCGGTCAGTATCTCATATGCCTGTACCGCATATAGCAATAGCCGATATCAATAGTCATCATGAATCTGCCCTGAATAGTCATCCTGACCGTCAAATATCAATCCATGTCAAAGTGATCTGGAACAGTAACACACTAGTTTAATGAATCAATAACCAGTTCTCCCATCATGTTAATCTACTCTAATCGTCGGGACACCAATAACAGAGATCAAACAGTAAAAGCCATCAAACTCTGAATATATAATATCAACCGATATCGATGGATTTACTCTCACAATGATTCTATCCCTATCACTGAGTAACAGCAATAAATAGCAGTCTATTGGTATCCTCAAGATCAACTAATATAACAGACACCAAGATCACAAGTAAGGAATGGAAATGTCCTCAAAGAACTACAATCTAAAATACTTCACCTATAAGTCCATACTAACAACTCATCCATATTCAAATAATATAGTCAATTGGTACATCGACGAACTCTAGCTTCTAATAATCCGAGTCATTACAACCAACTCTTATCTCCAATAGTTCCATGATCGTCAAGTATCAATACACATCAAGAAATCTGATACATTAATCGTCGTTCCAACATATATCCATAATCAGTACTAGTCCTCTCTCTCTCCATCAATCTACCCTGACCCATAAGTATTCACAATTCCCCCTTCTATTAAGATCAATCATGATATCCCAACACTCGGTATCATAACATATACATGCATCTAAGTTCTATTAGATCAAGTCATTACCACCCATATCCATCTCTTGAAGTCATATCCATCCATCAATAGTCATTACATACTCGAGGGTAAAGTCTACAATCCATAAGATGACTAAACACAGCTGATAGACTCATATTAGTCGACTAAAGGGAAGATATAAGTCGACTAGAGAAGGTGCAGTCGACTAATCAAGGGGACCAAGTCGACTACACAAGGCTAAGTCGACTAGAGGGAAAGGCAAGTCGTCTGACAGAGACTGCAGGTCAGCAACAGAGACTACACATCTTCCAGGACAACCTATTAGTCGACTAGGGCTAAGGTATAAGTCGACTATACATACTGTTAATCAACTACTAATAATGTCAAGTCGACTAACAGAGAGGCAGATCAGTTAGGGAGAGTATCCAATTTCCTGGGAGGTAGATTAGTCGACCATAGGCATAAGTGTAGTCGACTAATAAGGCTATTAGTCGACTACTAATAGTGGTCAAGTCGACTAGCAGAAAGGTACAGTTAGAAAACAGAAAGTGCACAGCTAACTGGAGGGGGCCTAGTCGACTATAAGGAGTTGGTTAGTCGACTAATAAGGGTATTAGTCGACTAACAGAGGGGGTCAGTCGACTATACAGCCTCTGTCAGTGCACTGAAATCTGAGATACACCTACACATAATCCCATATTCTCTCCAATGTACACATGTGCTCCAACATGCATTATCTACACTAATAATCTAAACTCTCATGTGATAATCATGGGGTTCCAATATATATCAATAATCATGCATATCATATCCCTATGCATCCAACATGTAAAATAAACGGGAGATGACCGTCCACCTCCATGCTCGATGATCTCCACACATAATCATGTAACATAAGTGTTCCACTCATCAATTTACATTACATACAAAACATGTCTGCGATCACTTGATAAATAAAGAGAGAAGGAGGAAGAGACACTCACATTGGGAAATCTGGTCGTCACCGGGCGAGTCGCCGTTACGGTCGCTGTGGTGCCGCTCTTCGCTGTTGGACTGCATAGGAGGGTAGCCAGGGTACTGGGGAAGGCCTGGCTGCAAGCTGGGGATCTCGCGTTCGCCGGAAGGGCCTGGAATTGCCGCTCGCTCGCTGCCTGTGCGCTGGATCTGGGTTGCCGTGCTGCTGATTTCTCCTGGTCTGCTGTTGGATCTGTGGGTGGCTGGCCTGCCGATGAAGAGAAGGGGATCCGGCCATGTGCTGGATCTGGACATGCGCGCCATCCTGCTGCCGAAGAGGGTCCGGCCAAGTGGGGTGCGTCAGGGTTGCTGGTGCTGCGCAGATCTGCTAGATGCGCGCCTGGTTGTTGCTGTTTTGCTGTGGTGCTGCTGCGTCAATGGAGAAGAGGGAGGAGATGGGGGTTGCTCGCTGTTCGTCGCTTGCTGCTGTGGAGGAGGAGACGCTCGCTGCAATCAAGGGGAGGTGTTGCTCGGCCAAGTGGATGTTGCCGAGTCCTCTGCAGCCTGCGGATGGATGGAGGTCGGCCAAGGAAAGGTGCTGGTGAATCTGCTGCCAGGAGGGAGCAGCCATCAAGAAGGAGGGTTAGGCCATGGAGAGGGAGGAGATACGGCTGGGAGCAGGGAGGAGAAGATTGATTAGTTTGGTTTTTGGTTTAGGATTTGGTGAAGATGCAGGGGAGTTTAGCTAAGATTAGGATTTGGTGGGGATTTAGGTCAAGTAGTTAGGATTTGTTGGGATTTAGATAGGTTGGTTGGGATTTAGATTTGGATAATGGGTTTCGGGTTATCGGGTAGCGGGTCGGATCCAATGGGTTGGGGTATAATCTAATGGGTTTGGGTTTTGAGGGTAATGGGCATAGTCAAGGTAATGGGTAAAAGAACAAGGGGCTAATGAAAGAAAACACAACATCAACAATAATTAGTACTAGTATTAATACAAATATCAAAATAATAATAATAATACTGATACCAATATCAATTAGCAATACTTAATTACAATAATAATAGAAACACTAATCAATATTAATAACTACTACTAAAATATGTAGTGACAATAATAATAAATCACCAGTAAAATAAATAAATACTTTGAAAGATAAGAATACAGTAGTTTTAGATTAGGGATATTACATTCTACCCACCTTAATAAAAATTTCGTCCTCGAAATTCAAATAAGGTAGGGAATGATAAAAGAATCAAGAATAAAGACAGAATACAAACAAGCTTCCACATCGTCTCGTTGGGACACCACGATTCCGCTGCGCGCTCTGATCTCTGCTACCATCTTCAGCATGAAGTGAAGAATTCCCAAAAGACAAGATCAGAAAAATAGAATAGACAAGGAGAATAGGAATCAAGATGGAACCAAGATTACTCTATAGGAGAGATGTGATCAGGGAGATCAAAAGATCAAAGAGATGGATTTTCAAAAGAGGACAGTCAATTCCAAATGGGTTGAATATCATGATGGATAGTATATGTATATTGCAGTGTAATTATAGCTCGTTCAAGTTATCGGTAAGAATCAAGTCCGTTTCATGTCGAACCCTGGCTCTGATACCAAAAAAACCCTGTCACGCCCCGCTTCCCAAAATACGCAGAAACGGAGTCGCAACGAGAGTCGGCGACGTATATACGCGAGGAAAATACCCCACGTATACACGCTAAGCCTAAATGTAACCTGATCCAGCTATAAATCAGAAGCATAATAATCAATGGTCACTGCAATAATACATATAAGACTACACAATGATAGCAGATGAATAATGACAAGAAGATGGCAGCTGAAAGCGATAAAAGATAGAATCATGAAATAACAGGAATAGAATGACAGGCTAAATTTGATATACGAGAATCAAGGAATAATAGCAGGAACAGAAATACAAAAAGTACCAGAATCAGAGGAAGAGGACCCAAGCTCCTCGCAAAGCGTACCGCCTTATCGAATACCTGCACATTAGAAACAATCGTCCAATACCTGGACGTGCAAATCCAGGGTCGTCAGAATGCGACCATAGTGAGTGTGTGTGTAAAGGGGAAAGAGCTCGTGCAGAAAAAATAATGTGCATAAATAGTAATCAAAACAACTGCATATATAAGAGACCTTATAAAAAATAAATAACAGAACTGTAATAAACATGATAACAACACGAATAAAGATAGGCAACAACTGATCAATAGTAAGCAAGCAATTGATGTCACAATAGGTAACCTATCACATGTCATTAGGCTGGTATCCAAGTCTGGTCACAAGTCTGGTCTTGGTTATAATAATCTGGTCCTGGTTACAATCATGTATACAATCATGTGATTATAGTCGGTCACAATATGCTATAAACAATTTATTATCATTTATTATGTCAACGAACACCAATTGCCACATGCAGTAGACGCATCCCATACTACGCCTACCACACGTGTCAATCAGGGTCCTAAGTTATTGAAATTAATAGAAGAGACATTGTCCATGCTTTAGGTGGGTTCCGTACATACCCGGAACCACGGCCCAATCACCTGGCGCTGAACCAGGTCCAACCGCTAGGTAATCAATAACAATAACAATGTGTCAATACAATGACAATATGAACAATACGAGATGTCAGTCATCCCCCGGAACCCTGCAGTGGAACCGTATCTCGGCTGCGCAACCTGTATCCTAGGTCCACCCAAAATACAGACGCTGTCTCCTCCATCAATTTCCCCAATCTCAGTGTAAGTTGTCAATTTATATTATCATTTATAACAATCAAAATCCATGTTATTTCGATTAATGGGACCATACGGTGACAATAACAATATCAATGTAACAATAACAATGTGAACAATAATACCGTGTAAACGGTAGAACAATAGAACAATGAATGTGTTACAGTCTGACAATATTTTCCCAGTAACTTTCAATAACATGAATTTATACAATAACAGTAGATAATACTCAATAGCCAGTCTCCTCTGGAACCGGTCAGTATCTCATATGCCTGTACCGCATATAACAATAGCCGATATCAATAGTCATCATGAATCTGCCCTCAATAGTCATCCTGACCGTCAAATATCAATCCATGTCAAAGTGATCTGGTACAGTAACACACCAGTTTAATGAATCAATAACCAGTTCTCCCATCATGTCAATCTACTCTAATCCTCGGGACACCAATAACAGAGATCAAACAGTAAAAGCCATCAAACTCTGAATATATAATATCACCGATATCGATGGATTTACTCTCACAATGATTTTATCCCTATCACTGAGTAACAGCAATAAATAGCAGTCTATTGGTATCCTCAAGATCAACTAATATAACAGATACCAAGATCACAAGTAAGGAATGAAAATGTCCTCAAAGAACTACAATCTAAAATACTTCACCTATAAGTCCATACTAATAACTCATCCATATTCAAATAATATAGTCAATTGGTACATCGACGAACTCTAGCTTCTAATAATCCGAGTCATTACAACCAACTCTTATCTCCAATAGTTCCATGATCGTCAAGTATCAATACACATCAAGAAATCTGATACATTAATCGTCGTTCCAGCATATATCCATAATCAGTACTAGTCCTCTCTCTCTCTCCATCAATCTACCCTGATCCATAAGTATTCACAATTCCCCCTTCTATTAAGATCAATCATAATATCCCAACACTCGGTATCATAACATATACATGCATCTAAGTTCTATTAGATCAAGTCATTACCACCCATATCCATCTCTTGAAGTCATATCCATCCATCAATAGTCATTACATACTCGAGGGTAAAGTCTACAATCCATAAGATGACTAAACACAGCTGACAGACTCATATTAGTCGACTAGAGGGAAGATATAAGTCGACTAGAGAAGGTGTAGTCGACTAATCAAGGGAACCAAGTCGACTACACAAGGCCAAGTCGACTAGAGGGAAAGGCAAGTCGACTGACAGGGACTGCAGGTCAGCAACAGAGACTACACATCTTCCAGGACAACCTATTAGTCGACTAGGGCTAAGGTATAAGTCGACTATACATACTGTTAGTCGACTACTAATAATGTCAAGTCAACTAACAGAGATGCAGATCAGTAACAGAGAGTATCCAATTTCCTGGGAGGTAGATTAGTCGACCATAGGCATAAGTGTAGTCGACTAATAAGGCTATTAGTCGACTACTAATAGTGGTCAAGTCGACTAGCAGAGAGGTACAGTTAGAAAACAGAAAGTGCACAGCTAACTGGAGGGGGCCTAGTCGACTACAAGGAGTTGGTTAGTCGACTAATAAGGGTATTAGTCGACTAACAGAGGGGGTCAGTCGACTATACAGCCTCTGTCAGTGCACTGAAATCTGAGATACACCTACACACAATCCCATATTCTCTCCAATGCACACATGTGCTCCAACATGCATTGTCTACACTAATAATCTAAACTCTCATGTGATAATCATGGGGTTCCAATATATGTCAATAATCATGCATATCATATCCCTATGCATTCAACATGTAAAATAAACGGGAGATGACCGTCCACCTCCATGCTCGATGTCTCCACACATAATCATGTAACATAAGTGTTCTACTCATCAATTTACATTACATACAAAACATGTCTGCGATCACTTGATGAATAAAGAGAGAAGGAGGAAGAGACACTCACATTGGGAAATCTGGTCATCGCCGGGCGAGTCGCCGTTACGGTCGCTGTGGTGCTGCTCTTCGTTGTTGGACTGCATAGGAGGGTAGCCAGGGTACAGGGGAAGGCTTGGCTGCAAGATGGGGATCTCGCGCTCGCTAGAAGGGCCTGGAATTGCCGCTCGCTCGCTGCCTGCGCGCTGGATCTGGGTTGCCGTGCTGCTGATTTCTCCTGGGCTGCTGTTGGATCTGTGGGTGGCTGGCCTGCCGATGAAGAGAAGGGGATCCGGCCATGTGCTGGATCTGGACAGGCGCGCCATCCTGCTGCCGAAGAGGGTCCGGCCAAGTGGGGTGCGTCAGGGTTGCTATTGCTGCGCAGATCTGTTAGATGCGCGCCTGGTTGTTGCTGTTTTGCTGTGGTGCTGCTGCGCCAATGGAGAAGAGGGAGGAGATGGGGGTTGCTCGCTGTTCGTCGCTTGCTGCTGTGGAGGAGGAGACGCTTGCTGCAATCAAGGGGAGGTGTTGCTCGGCCAAGTGGATGTTGCCGAGTCCTCTGCGGCCTGCGGATGGATGGAGGTCGGCCAAGGAAAGGTGCTGGTGAATCTGCTGCCAGGAGGGAGCAGCCATCAAGAAGGAGGGTTAGGCCATGCAGAGGGAGGAGATACGGCTGGGAGCAGGGAGGAGAAGATTGATTAGTTTGGTTTTTGGTTTAGGATTTGGTGAAGATGCAGGGGAGTTTAGCTAAGATTAGGATTTGGTGGGGATTTAGGTCAAGTAGTTAGGATTTGTTGGGATTTAGATAGGTTGGTTGGGATTTAGATTTGGATAATGGGTTTTGGGTTATCGGGTAGCGGGTTGGATCCAATGGGTTGGGGTATAATCTAATGGGTTTGGGTTTTGAGGGTAATGGGCATAGTCAAGGTAATGGGTAAAAGAACAAGGGGCTAATGAAAGAAAACACAACATCAACAATAATTAGTACTAGTATTAATACAAATATCAAAATAATAATAATACTGATACCAATATCAATTAGCAATACTTAATTACAATAATAATAGAAACACTAATCAATATTAATAACTACTACTAAAATATGTAGTGACAATAATAATAAATCACCAGTAAAATAAAATAAATACATTGAAAGATAAGAATACAGTAGTTTTAGATTAGGGATATTACACCTTGTTTGCTCGAGCCCTTAAGTCCTTGGGGTGTTTTCTCACCTGGTGCTCTAAGACCATTTGGTTTGGGAGTCATCGATTAAAGGCTCGTTACATGGGCATATTAGACAGCCTAATAGAACTAAGGAATAATACCACCAAATATATATATATATATATATATAATATATAGGAATAAGAGTTCGAGTTAAAGAACCCTTAGTCAAAATTTTCACGGTCACAAGGTGCATATGACTTAGGGTAAGGTAATAGACTAGATGTGAAGTACAATTTGAATCCTTACTTTGATTGGTAACAAATTTTTGAATAGAGACTAAGTTTAAGGATGATAAATTTAGTTTTCTTATAACTTATAGATTACTTAAATCTTACAATTATATTTCAAATATTTTTCTCTTTCAAAATGCTTTTCGAAAATACTAACTCTTTGTTTCGCTTTCTTTATGGATTTTGTGGGTGTAATCCACTGAAAACCCTCACAAGACAAAACTCGTCCTCTAGGGAAAACCTAGAGGTTTAACGGCTTGTTGCATATATTCAGTGCAATCGCGTGACCTGCGAAAGCGGTCAAATAATCTTTAGTATAGTTGTTTTGCTCGAGGACGAGCAAAAGATAGGTATGGGGGTGTAATCGGTCACTAATATTGCATATTTATTATCATATTCTCATATCTATTATAGAATAAACTCTGCTTTTTCTAATTATTGTTTAATTTTATTTGCAGGCCCAGTACTAAAGAAGGGGGAAGAGAAACGAGCCCAAAAAGGCCACCAAGTTCTGATTTAATTTAGAATAAATTTGAAATTAGGGAATCAGGGCAGATCTTGCCAAATCAGAGAGGTTGAAAACTGGTTGAAATGGATCTTCCCAAATCAAGTGGTTAAAGCCAATAATCAAAGATCGTTTCGTCAAATCCAAGAGCTAAAACGAGAAATCCAGTTGAAGATAAAGCCAAAAAGCGAATCCAGGAGGTACCATCCCCCGGCTGTGGCTACCTGGCCACAGCCAGGCCGCGAAAACGCGGCCAAACCCGCGTTTTCGTGGTCTTATCATTTCAGTTGGGGGAGCATTTGCTCCCCCTATCTCCTCACGCCTCCCCCTCTGCGTTTTTGCCTATAAAAGGCAGGGTTTTCACTGTAAACAGGGACGACCATGCAGGGATAGGATTTAGTCCATTTTTTCATTTTTTAATGTAGTTTTTCGTTTTTCTTTTCATGTAATTTTCAGTTTTAGTTTATGTAAATCAGAGGAGATCAGAGTTTCATAGGAGAATGAGAACGAAGCTTGTGCTGAGAGTGACACCGGTGTAAGATTTCCTTCTTTTCTCTTATTGTTATAAAATCGAATCTGTAGTTCCCTTTTGTATGTACTTTGTTTTTGTGTTCTTCTTCTTCTTCTCTACTTTTCTTCTTTTGGTACAATTGCTATCCAAGTGAGTCTAAAAGCATCGAAAGAGCCTTGCCTTTGCGAGTGTCACCGATAGCCCATGACGGTAGATTTTGAGTTTCATTCTGTTTCACTTCATGCTTGCAACGTCTTGATGATATAATGTGGAGGAAACGGGAATCAACTCTTATGGGATATACGTTGATCGCCTCACTACAAGGTAACATCATTGCAAAAGATTCAAGGTAGGAATTTGGCCAAAAGAAGTAAGTAATTTTTAGTTTCTTTTCTTTTAATTATTTAGTTAGAACACCACAATCCACCAAATCTTTTATCACTCTTTTTCAATCTCATTTGTACAAATCACTTCTTATTTCTCCACCTTCTTATTCTACCACTTTCTTCCTAACTTGACTCTCACTTTTTTTCGCTTTTCTTTTTAAGAACTAAAAAAAGATCTTTAACCAAACTTTGTAGCCTAAAAGAGATCTTACTAAAAAGCTTCCATCGCTAGTCCCTCCTTGTGGATCACGGCCAGCATAACCACTTGCTATCGCGGTAGAATTGAGCACTTGCACATACTATTTTAAAAGTTCTGAAATTTTTTATTTGTGTGCAGGTTCAACCTCAATCACTTAATAAGTGATTTTTTTCGTACATAATATATTATTTTTTCTTTTTAATTTATTTTTGCTTTATGGCATTTTAGGTCTTTGTTTCCATCCCAAAAATGTGTAAGTGTGAAGTGCGTACTAACTAAGGCAAAAAATTAAAGATAAAATTATCTCTCCAATTAATCTTACTTAGCCTTTAATCTTAAACAAGATCCATTATTTCGACTAGGTTTATGATGTCATAATTAAGGCTTCCTTAATTTCTAAGATCATCTTAATTTTCTTAAAAATAGATCAAAACTTTATCTCTTATTTCAAAATGTTTTTTTTAAAGAAAAATTCTAAGAATATCCTAAAAGAAGTGTAAAAGAAAGAAAATCTAAAAACTCTATGTTAGTAAACCCTCCCCCACACTTATCTCATACATTGTCCTCAATGCATCGTGATGTATGTATGCATGAAACAAATAGAGAGAGAAGAAAAAATTATCTCAAGGGGGTGGTTCCGGAGGTAGTCTGATTGGTCCACGAAATGCGGTGCAATCAAATTTGCGTGGAGTTCGGAAGAACCCACCAGAGACCTCTAAAATACAATCCACTAGAATGATGTATATATGTATGATTTTTATTAAGAATTTAACCCCATCAAATTTCCAAATTTTTAAAATAATTTCTGCGTCAAATTTATCAAGACCCTTGTCCCAAAATGGAATGATTGATTTGGATACAGGAAGTACAGGAACTAATACCGACTTAGGAAAAAGACTTAAGTCAAGTAAAGGTTCAGGAGTTGAGATTGGTTCAGGAAGTGGGTCCAAATTAAGAAGTTGAAACTCAAGTCCACATTCATTTCCCTATGATGGAATGTGACTTCCTATGTTGGTGATTTCAGTTCAAGAATGACAGGTGTAGAAACCAAAACTGACTCTAAAATATTACGCAAGTTGGGTAGCAAAATAGGAGTCAATATTGATTCAGAAATTTGAACTGGATCACAAATCTGAGAATCTATGTCACATTCCTCATTGAATTCAATTCCAGAAAAATGAGAACTTGCCAATTTATCAACGAGACTTTCAAAAGTAAGAATTTGGTCAAGTTCAATATGATGATCATAAAAGATTGGTGATTCAATTTCACAATGGACTGGCACAGGACCCAATGTTGACTCAGAAAAAAGCCTGAAATCAGGTAAAAATACCTCAGTCAATATTGAACCAGGAAGTGAAATTGAATTATCAAGTTGAGATTGGATCATATTCATGCTCAAGTTCAATCTCAAGAAAAGGATAACTTGCCAAAATATCAATGAAATTTTCAACATTTGAAGTTTGGTCAAGTTCAAATGGTGTTCTGAAATTGAGTCTTGATTTTCAAAACAGCAAGAGTCCTGATTCAAATCAATAGAGTTAAAGATATATGAATTGGCTAAAGGTTGATAAGAAAGAGCTTCCTCATTCCTATAAATGTTGACCAATTGACTTAATTGTTGTTCTAACCTATTGACAGGCTGTGTAGAAGATTTTTGAAATTATAGCGCAGACTCTTGCAAGATTTCTATACTCTTTTCTAGATGTGATGTATCTTCAAGTGGTTGTTCTAGAAAAAGAATGTAGAGATCTTGGATTTGAAAATTTTATGAAGAATGTGAGTCCAAAATGTTTTGAGATTGTGGCTCGGACTCACGTAAGAGTTCCTTACTCGTTTCCAGGGTAGATGGTTGTTCATTATGAAGAGGTGAAACTGAGTAAAACTCTTGAAAATATTGTGGAATTGGAGAGGTCATCATTTTCTAAAATTGTCGCTCGGACTCTTGTAGGTTGGCATCTATACTCTTTTCTAACTTAGATTTTTCTTCAATTAGTGGTTCTAGAAAAAGAGTATAGGAAGCGAAATCGGGGAATGAATATTTTGTAAATTGTGGACAAGGTGGACAAGGTGGATAAGGAGGTTGAAAATTTGACTCGGGGGAGGTGAATCCCCATTGACTCTTTTTTTGAAGAGTTAAAATTATTTTGAAAATTATAGTCATAAGATTGGGGGGTATGGGTTGTATTGATTCGGATAAGTCCAACCTAGTGTATTTGGTTGGCTCATATTGTAAAAGGCCAGTTTGGAATTATCTGAATCAAATAGAGTTGGTGTGAAATATGGATTCATATTCGGATTGAAAGAATTGTTATTGTTGAATTCTATTTCACAAACAATCATAAACGAAAAAGCAAACAAACAAACAAAAAGAAAGAAAATCAAAACCAAGCCTATAGTAGGGTTGACCTAGACCTAGATGACTCCTAACTGGTCGATTACCCGGGGGAGGTTGTTACTTGAATCCGACCACAAGCTAATCAGTCAGGTAGGGGTCAAATACGGTAGGAGGTATCTGTGCGTAAGCAACGGGCCTTAATTACACCAAACTATGGTATCTTTGAGGCGTAACCTCTTTATCCCTAACTTTAGTCCGATTTCACAAGAGTAAGATTCAAAACAAGTTTCACCCTCAGTCAATCTCTTAATGAGTTCGAGATGTCCCTAGGGGCCAACGTCTATCAATTTTTATTAGGGCTTAGGTTGAGTGAGTGGGGAGGTAGTTTTTGGGCTAAGGAAAGGTGATGAAATCTCACCTTATCTTGTATTGGGTTATGCCCTTAAATCCAATTCGTGTAAGTGTGCAATATAGACAAGAATATAACACAAAGCGAGTAAACCACCCACGTATTTGTTCTATGCTATATGCAATGTTATATGTACACCTCAGTCCAAATCACAACAACAGAACAAAATATATTATATTGGAATTGAATTGATACGTGCCAAAATGCAAATGTCTAAACCATTTTAAAGGCATCCAAATACCGTATTTTAGTTTTTTAATTTATTACAGTGTGTAGGCACTCAAAGCAGAAAATAACAATATATGCAACTTGCAAATTTCCTGCAAAAGATAAAGCACAATTGCCACAAAATTGTCGCGTTCTCGCGGCTTTACTTTGATTTCCGCGGTAAAGTTTTAGAAGAAGGTCCTTGCTTTCAAGAGCAGGGACATGTAAGCAAAAAGAGAGTTCTACAATGTTCAATTCCTGCAAAAATTAACCTACACAGCAAAACAAAGAAGAAATGTTAACAAAAATGTGAAATCAAAACCATTCCCGTCCCCGGCAACGGCGCCAAAAATTTGATCGGGGCGGAACTAGCACTCTAAAATGTGTGTTTTATGAAATCAGTGAAAAAGCTAATGTTCCCTCGATACTTCCGTTATAGCATTGGCTCAACGGGTCGAATCCATAGGGATGGGAGGCGATCGAAGTATTAATAGTTCTTATTCACGTGTGATGTTAACAGGTCTTCTTTGTTAAAGAATGAGAAAAAGAGAAAAGAAAAGAAATATTGAAGTGATAGGTGGAGAAGGCGATGAAAGCAATGTGAAAATAAAAGAGAAGTGGTTTGGAAAACTGATAGGTAGTAAAAAGTGCATATTTATCAATACATTTACTATCACATTTTCATATTTATTCCTATAATTTTGCACATTTACTAATATTTTATTATTTATTGTGTGCAGGCCTTGAGTAATTAATTAAATAAAGAATAAAGCCTCAAAAGAAGCCCAAAAAGCCCATGTCCAAGCCCAATGCAAAAGCTGCAATTACCAAATGCCAAAATTGCAATTACCAAGTGCAAAAGTTGCAAATACTAAAAGAAGAGGGAAGGGATAGACTTCTACTCAACCCTAAACACTTGCAGGACAAGGATAAAGATAAAAGGAGGAGAGTGCAAAGATGAAATTCGTTTTAAAAGATTTGGAAGATTTGGATTTAGGGTAACTTGCTTCCCAAGTTATCCCGAAATTTCAAAATAAAGAGTCAGGATGACAGCTCTAAAAGGATAAACTCAGATGGACGGACCAGAGGAGGCCAGGCGCGAAAGCGCGTGGCCAGAAGGCAATCTTTGGCTATGGAAACGCGGCCTGAGCCGCGTTTCCGCGGCAATCTAGATAAGGGAGACGTTCAGTTTTCGTCAAGGAGTCGTACCGGGACTCTACTTCTTCCAGCTCCTATAAATACCCCTGCAGAGCAATAGAGAACAGCGTCGAGTGCAGTACAGAAACAAATCTAGGGTTTTTCTTAGGCTAGTTTGTAGATTAGGTTTTTTATTTTCTTTTTTGTAATTTTTAATTTCTTTTTATAACTGAGAGGAGAGGATACTTTCATGGAGGAAGGAGATCATGCTTGTACTGAGGTGACATCGGTGTAAGTTAAACTTTTCTTCCATTGTTAATAGAATCAACTCAAGGTTTGTTTTTGTTCTTCTATTATTGTTTTATTTTTGTTCTTCTATTCTTGTTTTATTTTATTTTTTCTCTTTGATGTCTTGCAAACCATGAGATCTGATCGCTTCGAGACTGCTTAGCTGAAGAAGTGCCCTTGATGGCCTATGGTGATGAACAAGCCTTCTCTTGCTAGTATAGTTTGTCTTTTCTTTTCGTAGTGTAGATCGAGAAGGGGGAAGATCCTATACGCCATGCTTGAATGCCTTCAAAAACAAGGTAAGTCGTTGCAACGGATCAAAGGTAAACAGAGCAGAAGAGGTAGGTATGTGTTTTTTTTAGTTTATAGTTTTCTTACTTTTATTTCTTTAGTTTAGATAACCAACACAACATCTTTCTAATCTCTTTCACACTTCTTCATTGTAAATACCATTGTAAATAACAAAATAAATAAAAAAGAGATAACTTACTAAACAAGCTTCCATCGCTAGTCCCTCCCTGAGGATCACGACCCGCATAGCCATTGCTACAGTTGATAGAATTGAGCACCTTGCACATCTCTATTTGTAAATCTAAAATTTTATATTTTGTGTGCAGGAAAATCTCAATCAAAAACCAAACAGAAAAGAAGATGAAACAAAGGTGAACTAAGAAGTTGGTGAAAATAAGAATGATAAAAGAATTTTGGAAATTGTTTTTAAAATAAAGTAAAAAGAAAACTCATGTCTACTAACTACTAATTTCTCCACTAACCATGCTAACCTCTTAGTGATAGTTTCCTCACATGGATCCTTGGCCATCACTAATCCTTGACTTTAAGAGACGATACAGAGCATGGCCCATAAGATTGTTCTTCTACATTCAAACAATACATCCATACCACATAACAAGTTGCAAGCTACTATTAAATCATCAAAACTGGTTAGAGGTGAGCATGAAATAAAGAAGACTTACAAGTTAGCAAGTTAGTGGGTTAGGTGTTAGAAATATTAAAATGTTAGAATCCATCATCATGAGCCATCAATGGCTCTTGCAAGAGCAAGGCCTTGTAGAGACTATTAGATTCATGTGGATTATCAAGTAAGTGGTTAGATAGTTAGTGGTTAGTAGTTAGATTGTCATGAGAAGAAGAATTTAGCCAAGCATCATGTAGAAGATGGAGAAGATTACATTAGAGAAGAAAGGAGACACCTTTACATAAATTGTCACCATCTATTACATCAATATCTCTCTATTTCTTTTTCTGAATCTCTAAGCCCTACTACATGAATCTAAAAACAGAATAAAAATACAAAATAAAAGAGAAAAAAATCCTAATCTACGAGAGAAACCTAGCCTAAAATCCAAATCTGCTTGTGTTCGGGGCCTCTGCAGGGCTATATATAGGTACAAGTGGGTTCTAGAAGACGAGACGGGGCCACGCGTCAAAGATCGACCGTAGCCCCACCATATGGCCGTAGAAATGCGGCCATAGCCGCGTTTTCGCGACTAAACCAGGGACTTAGGTGCCTGGTTTTTGGTGAGAGTTCCCCGTCACTTCTAGGACCTTCTTGGTATACTCCGATTAGGGTATTTTCATCCGTATATTTGTCTGACATGCGCAACGGTCTAGGTTCAATGTATTTTTTAAAAGATCCCTTACTTGGCCTCCAAGAAATGCGAATTTAATTACCTAAAAATAGATTTAATTAAGCTCTTATTACCCTTTTGCCCTCCTTGTCTTGATTACCTGCAAGAGAGACCAAAACACGGTTTAGACCGACATTTTATTCATAAATTGGTGAAAAAATGTGATATAATAATGCAGAACTGTAGACTAATCAAGAATCAAGATTCCCTCATGCAAACTATATAGAGGCTAGAGGTTCAAATGAGCCAATTAGCCAATTCACAAAATCAGAGTCAAAAGGGTACCTTACCCAGTCAGCCAGTAATGAATCCTAGGAATTCTCAACAAGCTCATTTGACTGAGAATCAGTTATTGAATTAATGTAATAATGTTCATACATTGAGGTCAAGAAAGAAAATTGATAATCATATGTCAACACCATCTAATTCCATTCAACACAACCAAAATCAAGCATCCACCTCATCTAGTCCCAATCCTTCTAAATCTGACGAATCTGAAACGGATAAATCAACCAATCGGTGCACCAGCCTATAGAACCATTTCCTAATAGGCTGAAAAATAACAAGCAAAATCTACACATGGATAAGATAATTGAGATGTTAAATCAAGTGAAGATAAATGTGCCACTTTTTGATGCCATCCAATAAGCCTCATCTCATCTAAAATTTCTTAAGGATATGTGCACCAAGAAGAGAAAGAATAATGTACCAAAAAAAGTCTTTTTAGCCACTAACATTAGTAAGCTACTGTCGGGTCTGATACCTGTCAAGTATAAGGACTCGGGTTGTCGCACCATTTCTGGCACTATAGGACAAGCCGAGATTAGTCATGCACTTCTTGACTTGGGGGCAAGTATCAACTTGCTCTCATTTTTAGTTTATCAATAACTCAGGTTGGGCGATCTTAGTCCAACTCGAGTTACTATCCAGCTGGTTGACCATTCAGTGAAAGTTTCCAAGGAAAAATTAATGATTTCCTTATCAGGGTCGGGGAGTTTATCTACCCCATTGATATTATAGTTCTAAAAAAACAACTTGTGTCTAATCTTAGGTCTCAAACTCCTGTTATCCTAGGGTGACCATTCCTTGCTACTGCCAATGCCATTATCAATTGTAGGAATAGGTCCATGAGTTAACCTTTGGGGACATGACTAGAGAAGTCAATGTCTTTAACCTAGGAAAGCAACCCCGTGACGTTGAGAATCAAACATTTGAAGTCAACCTCATTGAGAACTTGACAAGTGAACATGGAGAAGAATTGAAATTAGAAACTGAGTGTGACTTTGAGTTAGAATCTGATGACTTTAACCTTGATCAGGTTGTCGAGTCTGCTGTGAATTGGGCCTTAAACCCTATTTCACCAAATGTGGAGCCAATAAGTTTGACTCATCCTTCCAGTGAGCCTTCCCCTTCTTTAGAATTAAAAGCCTTACCTGCGCATCTCAAGTACGTCTATCTAGGCGAATAAGAGACTTTCCTGTCATTATTGCCTCCCATTTAAATGATGGGAAAGAAGATCTTAAAGCAATTCTGAGAAAATATAGGGAAGCCATTGGTTGGACTGTGACCGATATAAAGGGATTGAGTTCAACCATAATTCAATATCACATTCATCTCAATGAAGATGCAACACCAAAAAAGACCCGTAGCGTAGGTTAAACTCGATAATACAAAAAGCTATTCATGCTGAAATTGTGAAACTCTTAGATAATGGGATAATCTATCCCATTTCTAATAGCCAATGGGTCAGTCCTATCTACGCGGTTCCAAATAAATCCAGTTTCACCGTAATGGAAAACGAGAACAAAGAGTTGGTCTAAACTCGACTTCCTACGAAAATTCGAGTTTGTATTGACTATAGGAAGCTTAACACAGCAACTCATAAGGACAATTTTCCACTTCTCTTCATTGATCAAATGCTTGAATGTTTGGCGGGCCATGACTATTATTGTTTCTTGGATGGTTACTCGGGGTATAATTAGATTCCTATTGCTCCTGAGGACCAAGAAAAGACTACGTTCATATGTCCATTTGGGACATTTGCACATCGTCGAATGCCTTTCAGCTTGTGCAATGGCCCAGCAACGTTTCAATATTGCATGTTGAGTCTTTTTTCTTATATGGTAGAACAATTCTTAGAAATCTTCACGGATGATTTCTCCATCTATGGAGATTCATTCACTCAATATCTCTACCATTTAAAACTTGTCCTCCAACATTGTGTTGAGAAAAATCTGACAATGAATTGGGAGAAATCCCACTTCATGATAAGACATGAAATCTCCAAGAAAGGAATTGAAGTGGATAGAGCCAAGATGGAGGTTATTGCTAAGCTCCCCTGCCCAAATGCTTGAAGGATATTCGATCCTACACGCCAGTTTCTACCGAAGATTTATTAAGGATTTTAGTAAGATTTCTAGACCCTTGACTAATCTGTTAGCTAAGGATGTGTCCTTCACTTTCGATGATGAATGTATAAATTCTTGGGAGAAGCTTAAGAAAGAGCTTATTTATGCACCAATCATATTTGCATCGGGTAGGTCTAAGCCGTTCGAAATCATGTGCGACGCTTCTGATTTTACAGTAGGCGCTGTCCTAGGACAGCACATTGATAACAAGCAACACGTGATTTACTACTCTAGTAGGACTCTCAATGATGCTCAAATGAACTACACTACTACTGAGAAGGAATTCTTGGCAGTAGTGTTTTCCTTAGAGAAATTTTGTCCCTACCTATTAGGGTCCAAAACCACAATTTTCAACGATCATTCTGTGCTTAGGTACCTCATAATGAAGAAGGATGCCAAGGCCCAACTCATTCGTTGGATCCTCGTTCTACAAGAATTTGATCTCGAGATTCGAGATAAGAAAGGCATAGAAAATATCGTTGCTGACCATCTCTCGCGTATCCCAAACTCTCCATGCAAAGAATTGCCCATAAATGATGAATTTCCTGATAAAAAACTCTTAGTTGTCTTTAGGGAATCATGGTTTGCTGATATAGTGAATTAAACCAAACTCCATCTCATTGGTCTAAAAACAATATATACTAATTCATATCTCAAGTATGATATTTCTTTTGGGAGTAATCATATCCTTTTAAGTACTTTTCTAACCAAATTGCTAGGAGATGCATTCCTGATGAAGAGATTAAGAGTGTTTTATCCTTCTGTCATGAACTTCAATGCGGCGGACACTTTGGTCCCCGTAAGACTGCTGAAAAGGTGCTGCAAAGTGGGTTCTATTGGCCCACTTTGTTTAAAGATGCTAATGAATTTTGCAAGACGTGCCCTAGATGCTAGATGGTAGGAAGGATCTCAAAACGAGATATGATGCCCCTCAACCCTATTCTAGAAATAGAACTCTTTGATGTTTGGGGCATTGACTTTTTGGGTCCATTTCCTAATTCATTTGAAAATCAATACATATTAGTTGTTGTGGACTATGTATCCAAGTTGGTAGAAGCCATTCCAAGAAAAACTAATGATATGAAAGTTGTCATAAAGTTTTTAAAAGAGAACATTTTCTCACGCTTCGGAACCCCTCGTGCTATCATCAGTATTAATGGTACTCACTTTTGTAATAGATCCTTTGAAGCTCTTATGCGAAAGTATGCCATAACTCACAAGTTGTTCACACCTTGTCATTCTCAAACCAGTGGGCAGGTTGAGATTTCCTATAGACAAATCAAACTTATTTTGGAGAAGACTATGAACCAAAACCGAAAAGATTAGTACACCAAACTTGTAGATGCCCTATGGGCCTACAGGGCCGCTTTCAAGACGATTTTAGGGATGTCTCCTTATAGGTTAGTCTTTAGGAAGGCTTGCCACCTACCCGTTGAGTTAGAACACCGGGCCTTATGGGCAATCGAGCAACTAAATTTCGTCTTGACTAAGGCTGGTGACCTTCAAAAATTACAAATTTGTGAATTAAGGGAGTTGAGAAATGAGGCCTATGAAAATGCTAAGAGCACTAAAGATAAAATTAAGATTTTTCAAGATAAACACATCATTAGGAAAACATTTGTCCCTGAATAAAAAGTCTTACTCTATAATTTTAGGCTTCATCTTTTTTCAGAAAAACTAAACTAAAGATGGACTGCGCCATTCATTGTAAAAACTATGTTTCCACACGGTATTGTAGAGATTAGTGACACAAAGAATGGAAATGACTTTAAGGTAAATGGTCAATGCCTTAAACCTTTCTTGGAATCAGTGCTGGTAAATGAAACGGCTATGGGTCTTTTCAACCCAGTGTATTGGTAACTTTCCTCTTTTACATTCTATTTCATGCATTTATATGTTTCTTTCGTACATTGGGGACAATGCATGAGATAAGTGTGGGAGAGGGCTCTAACATGACTATATAGCTAAAAAAAAGAATATATATATATATAACTTTTTGAAAGAAAAGAACAATATTTTGATATATTTTTTGTAAGTAATTAAGTCAATTTTAAGGAATAGGAAAATTATAATTCAGATTTCTTATACTTAGTCAAAATAAGATGACTCGTTTGATTTTCAAGGTTAGGAAGAAAATTAGTAAAAGTAATTTAGTCTTGATCTTTATCTTGAAGAAAAATGCACACTTTATATACTTACACACTTAGGGTTCAAAAACAAAGATTTTTTATGCCTTAACAAAAAAAAGAAAAAATATATATGTATATCTATAAACAAATCTAATTATTGATTAGCTATGTGCTTTGGCCTAAATAAGCCTTGGTATTTTTCTAAAAGATGATTAGATAAGTTTGAAAAATAATATATATATATATATATATATATATATATATATATATATATATATATATATATGGGTCAAGTGCTCCTAGTAGGTCTCCTTAGATTACAATCTAAGGAGACAGCTTAAAACTCTAATATCCCGATTTTTTTTGGTGATCCGACCGCATATTATCATATTCATGTTATAAGATGCACACATAAAAAATCACGAGATTTGAAGTTCACTTACTCATTGATCTAATCGTTCTATTTTGTTCTACTGTTTAAAAACCGTTAATGTTTAAACTCAAAGAAAATAGGGCAAACAAACTTCAAATCATGTGATTTTTTATATGCATACATCTTATAACAAGAATATTATAATGTGTGATCGGATCGTGAAAAAAAATCGGGATGTTGGAGTTTTAAGCCGTCTCCTTAGATTACAATCTGAGGAGACCTACTAGGAACACTTTTCCCTATATATATATATATATATATATATATATATATATATATATATATATATCTCTGATTAAGCTGGGTATTTGTATCTCATGAAGTATACGTATTCACGCCTAAAAGGGGTAAATTTTATAAATAAAAACCCTTAGTTTCGTGGCCTTATTTGCTTGAGTGTTTAAGTTCTTAGGGGTGTTTTCTCACCTGGTGCTCTAAGACTGTCCGGTTTGGGTGTCACCGACTAAAAACTTGTTACATGGGCAGACTAGAAAGCCTAATGGAATTGAGGAATAAATACCACCAAAAATAAAAAAATAAATAAGGCATAAGAGTTGAAGTTAAAGAACCCTTAGCCAAAACTTCACGGGCACGAAGGTGTATATAACTGAGGGTAAAGTAACAGATTAGATGAGAAATACAATTTGACTCCTTACTTTGATTGATGATATGTTTATGAATAGCGACTAAGTTAAGGAATGAAAAGTTTGATTTTCCTATAACTTATAGATTACTTGAACTCTTACAACAATACCTCAAATATTTTCTATCTTTTCAAAATGCTTTTCAAAAATACTAACATTTTTTCTTTTTCTTTATGAATTTTGTGGGTGCAACCAATATAAACCCTCACGAGACAAAACTCATCCTCTAGGGGTAACCTAGAGGTTTAAAGGCTTGTTACACATGCTCAGTGCAATCGAGGGACCTGTGAAAGTGGTCTAATAATTGATTAGGACTAGTTTTGATATTTTGCTTTAGGGCGAGCAAAAGATAAGTGTGGGGGTGTGATTGATCACATATATTGCATATATATTGTATATTACACTATTTGTTATCTAATAAATCTTATTAATAAGTCTTATTTTTTTTATAAAATATAGGCCCATTGCTAAAGGAAAGGGAAGAGAAACGAGCCCAAAAGCCCATCAAAATCTGACTTAATTCAGAATTAATTCGATATCAGAAAATCAGGGCAGATCATGGCAAATCAGAGATGAATATCGGTTAAAATGAATCTTTTCAAATCAATTGGTTAAAACCAAATATCAAAGGTAGTTTCGTCAAATCTAGGAGCTGAAACGGGAAATCCAGAACCAGATAAGGGGATATCACCAAACGAGGAGCTGTACCCCCCCGGGTAAGGCCACCTGGCTATACCCAGGCCATGAAAACGCGGCAATAGCCACTTTTTCGTGACTTTCTTATGTCAGTTGGGGGAGCGTTTGCTCCCTCTATCTTCGTACGCCCTCCCCCGTTTGGTTTTTCCCTATAAATACTGCATTTTTCAGAGAAGAAGGGTCCGAAAATTAGTTTAAGTTTTTCGCTTTATTTTTAGGATTTAGGTTCTTTGTTAGATAGTATTGAGAAGTTGTACTCTATTTTTCAATTTGTAGTTCAGTCCAAATACCAATGAGAGAGAGAGAGAGGAAAAGAGTGATTGTAACCTGAAGTTGAAGTGATATCAATAAAGGATCAAGATTTCTCTTCTTCTACAATTCACATGTATGTCTCATTTCATTTACATGTCTTGCTTTACCTTAATTATGAGTAGCTAAATTTATTTTTTTGGGTTCACTATCATCTCTCTCTTCGATCCCTCTTGTTTATAATGGTTTTGATGTCAAGAACCCAATAAAATCATATGTATGCCTCAAACTAAGCCTTTCTTCTTTGAAAGTGTTCTTAAGGGCACATGAGGATGTGTTTGGATTTGTAAACTTCTATTTCTTTTAAAACATCACTTGAACTTGTTTTTATTTCATACTTGAAAGGCAACTTGATGATTTAACATTCAGTTCAAGAGGAATTTTTAAGAAAAAGAGTTAAACTTTTTCAAACTATCTTATTTGCTTTGCTTAAGACTTTCGAAGCTCAAGTTTAAAATTTTGCCTATGATCAAGTTGAGGCGCTGAGAATTTCAAGAGAAGAACATATCTTTGAGTTGTAAGATAGTGATCCCAGATCTTTTCCTATATCCAAAATAACAAATCAATTTTCAAGTTTTTTAAAGATCACCTTTTCCAGAGCCTTTTCTAAGTTTTAAAATTTTCTTTTAATCACTTTCTTACTCTCCATTCTCTTTTTTAACATAAAAATACCGACACCATTCTTTGCTTTTTAAACAAAAATACCGAAAAGCTTCCATCGCATTCCTCCTCATGGACACGACCCGTTAGCCCAAATCTAGACGGTAACTCTCATTGCTTTCACTTGCAATCATTCCTGTAAAGCCAAATTTCTTTTATTTGATGAAAAAGAGATTTCTAATTTAAACACAAAAATTAGAACTTTGGAAAATGTTTTGAAAAAATGTGAGTTTGTTAAGGTGAGATTAGAGGCAATGTTTCCGAAGAGATACACTCCAAGAAAATATGTTCCTGTTTTTCATGCTACACATGCTCACACTTATCAAACACAACATGCCCACACAAATCATGCTAAATATGCTAACACTAAGTATGCTCACGTTTCACATGCTCATCATACACATACACATCATGTGTTTATGTATGGTAGAGTATATTTATGCACCTACTATGGCCAGAATGGTCACTTAGCTAAGTTTTACTTTGATCGCATTAATGCTTCAAATAATCATGTTTGGGTTCGAAGAACTAACACCATAGGACCCAAGAAAATATGGGTACCAAAATCAACAACTTCTTTACTTGATATAGGTACGCATCAAGGCTCCAAGACGTAAGAAGCGGTGGTACCTTGATAGCGGTTGCTCAAGGATATCAACAACTTTGCAACCCTATCAAGGTATCATGAAGGTGGCACTGTTACCTTCGGAGATGATTCAAAGGGCAAAATCATTGGTATAGGTAATATCAAAATTAGCTCATCTTTCATAATAGAAAATATTGTTTTGGTTGAAGGTCTCAAGCATAATCTCTTAAGTATTAGACAACTTTATGACAAAGATTTTAAAGTTATTTTTGATGATTTCACTTGTGACGTTTTAGGAAAAAAAAATAAATATTTGTGTTCTTTTCGGTTTTCATGAAAATAATATTTATATGATTGATATGTTAAATTTAAATTGCAATGCTACTTGTTTAAATGCTTTTATTGAAGATTCTTGGTTCTGGCATAGGAGACTAGGCCATGTTTCATTTGACCATCTAATCAGAATTAACTAAAAAATTAGTGAATGGTATTCCTTACTTAAAATTTGAAAAGGACTGCATTTGTGATGCTTGCCAACTTAGAAAATAAACCAAGTCCTCTTTCAAGGCAATCAAGAATATCATGATATCAAAACCATTAGAGTTGATCTACATGGATTTGTTTGGTCTAACAAAAACCAAAAGTCTCAGTGGCAATCATTTTGTTTTTTTAGTTGATGATTTCTCTAGATTTAATGGGTTTTCCTTTTGGAACATAAAGACTGAGCTTTTCCACATTTTCATGTTTTTAGAAAAAAAAGTTAAGAAAGAAAAAGATCTCTGATTTTGTGCAAAAGGAGTGAGAGGTGGTGAATTCATTAGCCATTCCTTTATCACTTATTATGAAGAAAATGGAATTAAAAATGAACTATCTTGTCCCAGAACTCTACAACAGAATGGAGTTGTTGAAAGAAAAAATCGCACTCTTCAATAGATAGCTAGGATAATGATTAGTGAATACAAACTCCCTCAATATTTATGGGCCGAGGCTGTAAACACTTCAGTTACATATCGAATAGAATTTATTTTTGCAAAAACTCTTCTAAAACTCCTTTTGAGATTTACTTTTTGGGAAACTCATATATTTCATAGGTTAGAGTTTTTAGTTGTAAATATTTTGTTTTGAACACCAAAGATAATTTAGGTAAATTTGATGCCAAATCATATAAAGTTATATTTGTTGGGTATTTAAATTCTAATAAGTCATATATAATCTTCAATAAGTCTACTTTGACTATTGAAGAGTCTTTGCATGTCAAGTTTATGGAATCCAATGATTTTGTGAAGAATATTGTAGAAATTAATTCCTAATGTGAAGATATAGAGAAAATATCCCTGAAGGACTCACCAATGCATGAAGACAAGGCAAAGGATGAGGAACATAGTGAACTTCAAGACATTGAAGTGGAGACAACACAACCACTTCCAAAGGATTGGAGATATGCTACAAATCATCCCAAGAACCTCATCATAGGTGATGTATCCAAAGGGGTAACTACTCGCTCCAAACTTAATGATATCTGTGGCCATTTTACATTCATTTCACACATTGAGCTCAAGAACATCTTCGAAGCCGAGGGCGACTCATATTGGTTGCTTACAATGAAAGAAGAGCTCAATCAATTTTAGCACAATCAAGTTTGGTATCTTGTTCCTAGACCCCATGATAGACCATTCATTGGTACTAAATAGATTTTTAGGAATAAGTTGGATGAGTCAGAAAATGTTATTAGGAATAAAGCTAGGTTAGTGTTCTAAGGTTACACCCAAATTGAAGGTATCGATTTTGAGGAAATCTTTGCACCCGTAGCATGGCTTAAAGCCATACGGATGACACTTGCTTTTGCTTCATTTAAAAATTCTAAAAGTTTTCAAATGGATGCTAAAAGTATTTTTTTGAATGGTTTTATATGAAGAGGAGTTGTATGTTGAACGAAGCCCTGAGTTTGTTGATCCTACACATCCCGATTTTATTTTTAGACTTAAAAAAGCTTTATATGATTTAAAACAAGCTCCAAGAGTTTGGTATGAAAAACTTACTACTTTTCTTATTTCAAATGGTTTTGTGAAAGGCAAAGTTGACACTTCATTATTTTCAAAGCATGTAAATAGTGATATTCTCATTGTGTAAATTTATGTTAATATCATTTTTGGATCTACTGATGAAATGCTTTGTAAGAATTTTGAGTCATGCATGAAGAAGAGTTCAAAATGTCTATGATGGGAGAGCTCAACTACTTTTTTAGACTCCAAATCAAGCAAAAGAGTGATGAAATTTTTATACACCAAGCCAAATACACAAGAGTGCAGGTTGAGGATTGATGTCCCTAATACTGTTTTATTTATATGTCATTTGCACTGTTATAGATTTGGTCCCTTATTCTAGGTATATGAGTATTAGGCATGACTTTCCTTATTGGTGATAACAGGTTGAGGATTGAATTGTAAATTTAAGGATTGATTAAATGAGATGTTTCTTTGATAAACTAGATCTCCTATACTGACCTGTTACTGGGACCAATCAGTGGAGATTGACTTAGAGTTTTACTTTCTTGGATATTTTTATGGACTTAATTGAAATTGAGTTGACTTAGAGTTTGTAGCAAACTAGATTAATTAGAATAGTAAATTCTGACAGATACATAATAAATTATTTATTACAGATTATTATGATATGGGAGAGTTGGATTTTGGTGATGATGAATCAGTGGTATATTTTATGTTTAAGGATATTTAGACTTAGTGTTCTAACACTGTGATATTAACAGTTTTCTCAGTTCTTATTTAGTCATTCTACTTCTTCGATTTGGATCCTGAGGTAAGGTATTGAGGCTTGATGATGATTACTTGTGATCATAGTTAGGTATGTGGATACTTGTATTATTTAATTATCAGACTTGATTCTTCCTTGTCGGAGATGAACTAGTTAAAAAATTAATTAAATATTGATGATTGATTAAAAAGAAAATTCTTTATTAAAAGATGGGATCTTGAACTTAGACTTGTCAGCAGACTCGATTGGAGTAGAGTTGACCTGAGATGTATATATATTCTTTATGTTAGATCTCTTGATTGATCTTTATAGGAGTGAGAGCGTGTGATGATCTTGATCGATGATCTTACTTTTATCTGATGGTGAGGATATGATGATGTGCTGACTGCTTATATCAGACTTGGATATACCAGTGACTTAGAGGATTGATATATTATTGACTTGAGGAGCAGAGTAGATCGAGAGGGTAAGAGAACTGATTATTGATATATTGAGATGGTGATTTATTGTACTAGATTACCTCGATATGATTGATACTTGATGTTCATGATAATTAAATTGAGACTATTAAGTTGATGGATCAGTTACTATTGTATCTTAATGCAGATGGATGAGATATTGATCAGTTCTATTGAGATTGTCTATTGAGCAGTATCTAGATTTGTTATTGTATTAATTCATGTTACTGAAAGTTACTGAAAAAATATTATCAAACCGTAACACAATTATTGTTCTATTATTCTACCGTTTATACGGTAATATTGTTCACATTGTTATTGTTACATTATTGATATTGTTATGTCACCATATCGTCTCAGCAATTGAAATAACGTGGATATTGATTGCTTTAAATAATAATGTAAATAGGCAAATTACTCCAGAAATGGGAAAATTAATAGAGGAGACAGCATCTATATTTTGGGTGGACCTAGGATACATGTTGCGCAGCCGAGATACGGTTCCACTAAAGGGTTCTGGGGGATGACTGACATCCCGTATTGTTTATATTGTTATTATTATTGACATATTATTATTGTTATTGACTACCTAGTTGTAGGACCTGGTTCAGCGCCAGGTGATTGGGCCATGATTTCGGGTATGTACGGAACCCACCTAAAGTATGAATAATGTCTCTAACCGATCAGTTTCAATAACTTTGGACCCTGATTGACACGTGTAGTAGGCGTAGTATGGAATACGTCTATTATACGTGACAATTGGTGTTCGCTGACATAATTAATATTGAAAACTGTTATTATGTTCTGTATTTGACTGTACTTACCTAACTGAACTCATATAAGTTATGATAGACATCTGATTGTACACTGGACCCTTGCATGACTTATCCTACCCACACCTTATATATATACAAACTGTGATAAACACCTGACTTGATTGGGCATTTGATTTCTTTACTGTTGGACATATTTTTTTATTTATGTATCATATGTTATTTCTGTCTTATTCCAGTACAGCTATCTTTTGTACACACTGTTTATATGCATAAGCACTTCTTTTTTTCTTATACACTTGTTAGGTCGCTTCCTGACAACCCTGAATTTGCACGTCCAGATATTGGACGTTTTATTCTTTGATAAGGTTTCATTGAGACTGGACATGCTATGAGGAGCTGAAGTTTCTCTCTACCTATTCTAGTATTCATACCTATCTTTATTCCTGCTATTATTTTTTGATTCCTGTATATCAGACTTCTCATCTAAGTTCATGTGTAGACATTATATGTATTATTGTAGTGATATTGATTTATCGTAGTAGACTTTTATAACTTATTTAGGGTTACTTAGGGCTTAGCGCGTATACGTTATTGGCCCAGAGGCCTTTGACCTTAGTTTTGATGATGACTAACTTATAAAGGTTAGTTTACTAATGATCTTGTGTTTAATAAGTTTCAGATATTGATTAAGATCTTAGTAGGTGCATGATGATTCAAGAGCTCGCGCGTCAAGATTTCATCTAGCACTCGGATGGAGCCAATATCTATAGATCGAGTTTAGATCGAGTTGACTTGGAAAAGGAGTTCTACAAGAAGATTTTGATTTGTTTTGTTTTGTTTTGTTTTTAGATCTTATATAAAGATAGTTAGTCTTGATATGCTCAAGTATACACACACAAGATAAATAGTTTTTGGTTTCAGTTTAACCGTTTTGAAATTTCAAGAACATATCTTTTATTTTCATGAGTAGATTTTATCTAAAGTAGTTTATATATATAGTGGATTAATCCATATACATTATTTGGTTCTAATGTTTAGAAATTACTTTGATGTATATCTAGTTCCTGGTATCAAGTTTAGTTTTTAACAAAACTTAGTTTTCAGATTTTATGTCAAAAACATAGATATATTTTTTATATGTGTTTTGGATTCTATCCATACATAATATGCTTCAAAAATGTTTTTATATCATGTTTTTGTATTTTTACAAGTTTTTGAGAAAACCGATTTTCATTTAAAAATTCAAGTTTTGAAAAATACCGGTTTTGTTTTTAAGCTTAATTTATGATGGCCCAGAGGCGCTTCACTCTAGTTTTGATGATGATTAACTCACGTAGTTATAGTTCACTAATAATCTTATGATATTTAGTTATAGATATTTGATCAAGATATTAGTAGGTGATTAGCTTCAACAAAGGTGTTTTGGAGCTTTCACATGTTGATTCAAGAGCTCAAGCGTCAAGTTCACATCTAGCACTCAGTTGGAGTCAAGCTCGGTGGATCACGTTTGGATCGAGTCGACTTGGAGAAGTAGTTCTACAGAAAGACTTCAGTTTGTTTTAAGATTTTGTTTAGATCATTGTAAAGATTAGATAGTGTTAATATGCTCAAGTTCACAATACACACATAAGTTTAAAGTTTCATGTTTTGTTTTTGGTTTAACCGGTTTCGATTTTTTAATATATATCGTTTTCATGAATAGATAAAATCAAAACAAGTTTACATGGTTTAATGTATATTAGATTTGATCCATATTCATCTATACTTCATCTATTTAGAAAAACTTATTTTGATAGTCTATTTCATGAGTTTGGAGTTTTGTATTTAAACAAAACTTATTTTTGTATTTAATATCAAAAACATAGATATAATATCCTTCATGTATATTGGATTCTATCCATATACAATATGCTTCAAAGTTGTTTCAATATCATGTTTTTTGTATTTATACAAGTTTATAGAAAAATCATATTTTCCTTTAGAAGTTTGATTTCTAGAAAATACGAATTTTTGGTTTAAGGCAAATTTTCAAGAACACAAAAATGGTTCAAATTGTTTGAGATATGTGTTGAGTTTTTATCACACATATTTGTATTTCAAAGATTTAATGAGAACTGATTTTTGTGGAATTTATGTGATTTTATGGGATTTAATTGAAGATAAAAACCCGAGTTTTTTAATCCCTATAAGTGTTGGACCTGGCTGTCTGCCGGTCGATCAGACCGATCGACCGAGGCAAAAGTCAGTCGACCGATTCGATCGACTGACGTGCACAGGACGTGGACGCAGCCTAGGCTGGTGCGCCGGTCGACCGGGCCGTCGACTGTCCAGAAAGCTCTGCTCTCTGGAAATGGCCCCAGTCGACCGGCCTGTCGACCGGCAGAGGCTGCTACTCTCTGTATCCAGTCCCGGTCGATCAGGCGGTCGACCGGAGGCACAACGGTCATAAAAATGACCATTGGGCCGGTCGACCGGGCGGTCGACCAAAAGGGCAAAATTGCCCTTTCCTGCTGCCAACGGGCAGATTTCTTTTGGGGCTATAAATACCCCATTTCTTGAGCTATTTTGAGATATGAATTTTAAGAGCAAAATTTTTGATCTTTCAGCAAGTTTTTAAAAGAGTTTTTGTGCCAAAAGATTTGATTTTACTTACTTTTAAAAGGGTTGAAAAATTAAGAAAAGGAGTAGTCTTTGGGATTGGTTTTTTATCTTCATTTCTATAGCTATTCTAGAAGTTTTTCCAAGAGTTTTTCTTTGTGATTTTGATTTCCAAACTCTTTGTTTTTCTTACGCTTGACCTATCTATCTATCCTATCTATTACGATCATTGTTTTATGAGAAAGAATTGGTTTGTAGTCTTTGAGATCACTAAGTTGTAAATCTTTTATACTTTGTGATATCCATCTAGTGAGAGGTGATTGTGTTGATATCCCTCTAGTGAGAGGTGATTGTGGAAGTGGTGATTGAGTATCCCTCTAGTGAGAGGTTGATCTTTGTTTGGCTAAGTGCCTATCCCTCTAAGTGTAGAAGTGATTTGTGTTGTGCCTTACCTCTAGTGAGAGGTTGTATTGTTAGAGAGAGGAGTTGTGTACTCCCGGTTTGTATTTACCCAAATCCTGAATGGAGGTTCCCTGTGTGGGAAGTCCTGTGTGGATAATTTAGTTGAAACCCTTCTGTGTGAAGGCGGGGACGTAGAGCTGGGTGCTAGAACCTCGAAACATATCTTATGTTTGTGTTTGATCCACTTATCTCTAACTCTCTCTCTCTTACATTGTGCATTGTTCATATTGTTCATATCATATACATGCTTGGTTTGATTGTATGCCCATACTTGTGTTCAATCAAGAGAGCTTCATATAGCACCTCAACTCTTATTTAGAGAAATTTAGAGGAGATAGTCCAGAGCCCTTCACCGAGAATTCGGCTACACTCTTTGGTTACACTAAGTGTGCTTCATTTAGTTTTTAATTCCACATTATTTGTCATTAGATTAGCCTTACACCTATTCACCCCCTTCTATGTGTACTTTCAATTGGTATCAGAGCCTACGCTCCTGATATTAGGTTTAACCACCTAGGAGTGAGATCTTGGTTGCTAATCTAGTTTTTGCATTTGCACACATACTTGTTTACACACACTCATGGATTATCTTGCACCTTCCATATTTGATGTTTCTAACATCAATATGTGGAAGCTTAGAATGAGTAGGTACCTAAAAACCCTAGGTTTACATGTTTTCCTTGCCGCTACCAATAAATCCTATCTTGATAATAGCATGCATATAAAGGCCAATGCACAAGTCCTAACGGCAGTTAGAAGTACATTAAGCAAAGAATATTTGTGTATGGTTTCTCATTGTGATTCCGCCTTTACAGTGTGGAACACGTTGACCTCTCCAAAGCTTCAAACACCAAACATTGTGGAGAAGGAATCTAGTGAGGATGAATCCGAACAACATTGCTACATGGTCCAAAGGAATTACTCCCTTGAGATAATTCAGACACTCAACTAGATGATTGTGCTAGTTTTTTCGGCGATGATTTAGTTGATGCCGATGCTTTAAATAAAGAACTATTCATTATTTGTGAAGCTTTGAAAAAGAAAAGTTTTGAACTTAATAAAGAAAATAAGAATTTAGTTTCAAAACTTGATTTAGCTTTGCAAGAGAAGGTTGAGATTTCAAATAAATGTGTCTCCTTGAAATCCCAACTTGAACTTGCTCTTAATGAAAAAAAATTTTGAAAAATAAAAATGATTACAATGATGTTTTGAAGAAAAATGAGATCTTGTCTTAAAAACTTGGTTTTACTTTAAAAGAAAATGATTGTTTGAAAAATAAAATTATTTCTATTTCAAAAGAATTGGATTTGGTATCGAAGGAAAATATTTCTTTGAAAAATGTTTTTTCTTCTCATGTTTGTCATGGCAGTGTAGCTTCATCATCTTGCATACCTATTGCATGCTTCACTTTATCTTTAAGTATTAAAAATAATATTTGTGTTTTGAAGAAAAGTGTTGATTGTTTGGGCTCCACTTTGAGCCAATGTGCCATAAACCACACACGATTGGAATCCATTTTCGCAAAAAAAAAGTTCCACATATGCATGCACACAAACCACGGCATACACATGCTCTCACATTCACACTCATAACACAATATATGCTCATGTGTACACATGTACACATTGTGGACGTAAGGGCCACCTTGCTAAGTTTTGTTATGATAGAGTACATAATGTAAATTTAGTAAATAGATTTGTTTGGGTTAGAAAAGGTACTAACCCTCATGGACCCAATAGAGTGTGGGTACCAAAGACTACTCCTATTTTATTTGATGTAGGTGTGAGCTCTCACTCGATGTTAGAGTATTGGTGCCTTGAGGTGGATGCGTTCCGAGCTTAATGGTGACAATTTTGGATGCATCACTTTCAAGGGAAGTTTAGTGTGAGAACCACCTTGGTTTGGAGACCTAGAGATGTGCCCTTATGGTTTTGGTAATAATCTCTTAAACTCCTATTTATGTTTACATGCTTTCATGATTAATTTTTAGCATGTCATGTTTTTATGATTATTATGTTAAATGCCATGATAATTAAACCTATGACATACATGCATAGTATTTAAGATACATCCATGTTTATATGGATTTATATTTTTATATTCTCACTTTACTTTAACTATGTTGTATATCCTAGTCTAATATATGTGTATTTACATAATGATCATCTTGGTTTATATTTTATTTTATGCTTCATGATTTGATTACAAATTTAAGATGTAGTTTTCATTAAAACTTGTGTCAATACTTATACAACTAGTGAGCCACAAAATGATTATTATATATTTGTGCTAAATTGCTCATTTGTACCCATTAGATATACTAGTATAACCTAGTTTTGATGATTCATACATTTTGACTTGTAATCCCTATTTCGTACATGCTTTCATTAATATGTGTTTAACTTCACGTATATGTTAATTTTGCCAAAACTATTGGGTATACTTGTATAACCTTGAGTCATTTGTCTTTCATGTAAAATCTCTTTATAGACTCAATTGTATTTGGATATATATGTATACTTCTAGTTTAGACCAAAACATACATATGCATTGGAGTTAGTATTGTTTAATGAAAATTAAATTTTGATGATTTTCATGCTTTTTATAAAGAAATTTCATATTGAGCTTAAATGCCTTATTCCATGACTTTTGTTGATTACATAACTTTTTACACTCTACTTTTTGTTGTTTACTCATGATTTGTTTTCATGAGATTATATGAGCTTTATTGCTATTTGACTGTTGATGATTGTGTAATTTTCATGTTTTCATGGATATGTTATTGTTTATTCCTTACTTGAAGGATTTCGTTCTAGTTTTCAAGTTTATCATAAAACTAGCTGCGTTATTCTTCATGCGGTAGAGTTTTCAAACGTGTTATAATTGTTTTCAAACTTATTTTTAAAAACCCCTACCCATCATGGGTGGTTGGATGGGCGATCGTGCCTTATATGCTTAATTGAAAATCATCTTAACATGTGCATGAAAGGGAGATATTTATGAGTTACACTTGTTCCTTATTATATTTTCAATTGGTATCACAATTGATATCTATTTTGTATACTCATATTTGTTTCTATATATATATATATATATATATATATATATATATATATATATATATATATATATATATATATATATATATATATATATATATATATATATATATATATATATATATGCTTTAACTTCAAATAGCATCAATTTCGATTGGTATTTAATCTTTCATACATATATATGTGTTTGGCTTGTGCTTATTATATCTTTATATCTTAAAGTACAAATTATGTTTATGCTAAGCTTGATTTACTCCTTAATGACTATTAGTTTTCAAATTGGTATTTTATACAAGGTTATGCATCATTTTCAATGGTATTCATAAAGGGGGAGAAAACTTCATGTTTTAATTTTCAATCGATTGTATTTCCAATTGGTATCCTACTACCACTCTTTATGATGAAAAATGATATGATTTGGTATATTATTTTTCAATTAGTTTCCTATGCTCATAATGAAAAAATATTTTAATTTGGAATTTGCTAACGTTTTCAATAATTGGTATCAAAAATCTTAAATTGGCTTTATTCTAAAATTTGATATCTTTATTGCAAAATGGATTGTTTAACCAAATAGTTAGTTTGTTTTTCAATTGGTATCATATTTCATTTTAAATTGGTATATATTGAAATGAGTTTTGTTTACATAAAAATATTTGGCTTTCACTTTCAATTGATATCAAAATTATTATATTCTCATTTGATATCAAAATTAAAAAATATTTACAATTGGTATCATGATTTACAATATACATATATATTTCATTTGGCATAAAAAACATACAATGTTTCATTTTCATTGGTATGAAAAGTTTACAAGATATTTTCAATTGGTGTCTTTTGGTATCTTAAAAATTTTTTGTTTATTTTCAATTGATATCATAATTTGGTTGCAAATGTTTTGATATTTATTGCTTATATGCAAGGGAAGCTTACATCTTCTCTATATATATTCATGTTAAGTGTATCTCATATTGAGGAGCTTGACCGCACTTCTTTATGTCTTACACGTGTGTAGGAGGAGCTTCATATCTCCTTTTATACATTGTATATTATGCGTTATGTGATTAGGGTCTAGTCATCTCATTGGCCCAAAGGTTACAATCCCTGGGTTATGTGTTTTGATGATAACAAACCATATAAAAGCTATTTGGTACTAATAGAAGTTCAAGAATGAATTTCAGGTTAATACAGGTATTGATGGCTCAAGAGTTCTCAAGCATGAGATATTAGGGTCTAGCTCAAACGTTGCTCAACATCAAATATCAGAGACTCCTGCTTATAGACTCATATAGTTTGTTTTGTTAAAGAATAGTATATACGTTTGAAGCTCAAATACACACACACAAATTCAATACATTTGGTTTTTACTTTAACCGGTTTTAGATTTCAAGTACATATATCGAGTTTTAGATTTGAACCAGTTTTAGTTCTGCTGATCTGCTTGACACCCTTTTATAGTTGTTATCATAATTTTTATTGTTATATTCAAATAACATGATTTAACTTGCATTTCAAAGCTAACTTTCAGATCTAAATTGCTTATTAAATAATAATTTTCAGATTCAAATTTTAAAGATGTCAAATATTTAGTTGAACTCTGTTCTTATTTTGAAAACAGCTTACAGTTTCTGATTTGACACCTGTCAGTGTTTTATTGATAACTTTCTAATAAAACATGATATTGAGTTCATTTCAGTTTCATTAAAAAGAATACTTAAAGATTTACAAATTATTCCTATATAGCTAATTCTGAATTCGGACGTTTACAGCATGAAAAATGTACTCAAAGTTGACCAATCTGTCAGATTGGCTGTAATGGCTAATTTTCTGGAGGCTGATTTTTAACATGTTTTAAAACATGTTTAAGTTTAAAATATGTGGTTAGCTGTATTAGAGAGTCAATTTATTCCTCTTTTATTTAGGGAAAAGTTTTCTATGTTTACTCTTTCTAAATCCTATATAAAGGGGTCATTAGGGTAGAGGTTTTCACAACAACAAATTCAAAGATCAAAAGTTTTGAGTTTTCTTGAGAAAGAGCTTTTGTTTAAGGTTTGAGCTATTATTTTCAAAAGTTTTCTGAAAGTTTTTAGTTCTTAAAATCTCTCTTCTATTTTTATATCACTTACAAAACCTTGAGCTTCAATCTTATGTATTATTCTCTAGGGTTTTTGTAAAGAAAGTTTTTCAAAAGAGAATTTGTGGTCTTTTAATCACTAAGTGATTATTGTATTTGTTGCTTCACTACCTCTGGACTAGAGGAGTGTGATTGAGGAGTTGGGTACTCCCTAGTGGTTGTAATCCTTTGTGGAAGTTCTAGTGGATCAGAAATCCTTCTGGGTGAAGGCGGGGACGTAGAGCTAGGTGCTCGAACCTCGAAACAAATTTCTGTGTTTGCGATTGGTTTACTTGTTTTATTTACTTACTTTCCATTCATTCTTATATTGTCGATCAATACTCTCACAACAAGATTGCATTGCGCACCTCAAACTCTTATTTAGAGGAATCACGAGGAAGGAGTTCAGAGCCCTTCACGGGGTATTCGGCTTCTAATCTTACTTTGAGTGATCGTTGCATCATCTCATTTTAAATTTGTGCATTGATTAGCATTATCACCTATTTACCCCCCTCTAGGTGATTTCAATCTCTTTTTCATGTAATGCATGTATATAGGGGGAGTTAACTTCACATATTTCCTCTTCATGAGTGTATATAGCATATACACCTCTATTGTTTTGATTTATGCAACAAGGAAGAAAAATATTATTTATTCCTTTAGCGATTGTACCCCTTTGTTGATGAATTGACAAAAAGGGAGAGATAAATTTGGAAGAAATTTGGAGTTTTTATATATGCATGTTTGTTTAATTTGTTATCTTTTACTATTGGTATCAAGAGCATCTTTTGTTTTCTTTTGTTGGTATCAAGAGCATGTTTATTTCATTGGTATCTAATACCATGTTTATGCATATTTATATTGAGCATTCACGACATATCTTTATTGTTTATTGCTATGCATGAGTTAAGGGGAGCTTCTATTAAGCTTAACTTTAATCCATGCATATATAACTATATGAGTTTTGTCATCATCAAAAAGAGGGAGATTGTTAGCCCAGAGCTACTTCACTCTAGTTTTGATGATGATTAACTCATGTAGTTATAGTTTACAAATAATCTTGTGATATTTAGTTACAGATATTTGATCAAGATATTAGTAAGTAATTAGCTTCAACAAAGGTGCTTTTAGAGCTTTCACATGTTGATTCAAGAGCTCAAGCGTTAAGTTCACATCTAGCACTCTGTTGGAGTCAAGCTCGGTGGATCACGTTTGGATCGAGTCGTCGTGGAGGAGGAGTTCTACAAGAAGACTTCGGTTTGTTTTAAGATTTTGCTTAGATCATTGCAAAGATTAGATAGTGTTGATATGCTCAAGTTCACAATACACACACAAGTTTAAATTTTCATGTTTTGTTTTCGGTTTAACCGGTTTCAGTTTTTTAATATATATAGTTTTCATGAATAGATAGAATCAAAACAAGTTTATATGATTTAATGTATATTAGATTTGATCTATATACATCTATGCTTCATCTATTTAGAAAAACTTATTTTCATGGTCTATTTCATGAGTTTGGAGTTTTGTATTTAAACAAAACTTATTTTTTTTATTTAATGTCAAAAATATAGATATAATATCCTTCATGTATATTGGATTCTATCCATATACAATATGCTTCAAAGTTGTTTCAATATCATGTTTTTGTATTTATATAAGTTTATAGAAAAACCGTATTTTCCTTTAGAAGTTGGTTTCTAGAAAATACAGATTTTGGTTTAAGGCAAATTTTCAAGAACATAAAAATAATTCAAATTGTTTGAGATATGTGTTGAATTTTTATCACACATATTTGTGTTTCAAAGATCTAATGAGAACTGATTTTTGTGGAATTTATGTGATTTTACGGGATTTAATTAAAGATAAAAACTCGAGTTTTTTAATCCCTATAAGTGTTGGACCTGGCTGTCTACCGGTTGACCGGACCGGTCGACCGGACCGGTCGACCGAGGCAGCAGTCGGTCGACCGATCCAGTGGACTGACGTGCACAGGTAGTGCATGCAGCCTGGGCTGCTGGGCCGGTCGACCGGGCGGTCAACTGTCCAGAGAGCTCTGCTCTCTGAAAATGGCCCCAGTTGACCGGCAGAGAGCTGCTGCTCTTTGTATCCAGACCCGGTCGACCGGGCGGTCGACCGGAGGCACAACGGTCATAAAAATGACCGTTGGGCTAGTCGACCGGGCGGTCGACCGGAAGGGCAAAATTGCCCTTTCCTGCTGCCAACGGGCAGATTTCTTTTGGGGCTATAAATACTCCATTTCTTGAGCTGTTTTGAGATATGAATTTCAAGAACAAAATTTTTCATCTTTCAGCAAGTTTTTAAAAGAGTTTTTGTGCTAAAATATTTGATCTTTATTTGTTTTTAAAAGGGTTAGAAAATCAAGAAAAGGAGAAGTCTATGGGATTGATTTTGATCTTCATTTCTATAGCTATTCTGGAAGTTTTCCCAAGAGTTTTTCTTTGTGATTTTGATTTCCAAACTCTTTGTTTTTCTCACACTTGATCTATCTATCTATCCTTTCTATTAGTATCATTATTTTGTGAGAAAGAATTGGTTTGTGGTCTTTGAGATTGTTGGCCCAGAGGCCTTCCACTCTAGTTTTGATGATGATTAACTCATGTAGTTATAGTTTACTAATAATCTTGTGATGTTTAGTTTCAGATACTTAACCAAGAAATTAGTAGGTGATTAGCTTCAACAAAGGTGTTTTGGAGTTATCACATGGTGATTCAAGAGCCCGAGCGTCAAAGTTCATATCTAGCACTCGTTAGAGTCAAGCTCGGTGGATCACGTTTGGATCGAGTCGACTTGGAGACGGAGCTCTACAAGAAGACTTTGGTACAGTGTTTAGTTTATAGTTTAGATCCATTTGTAAAGACTAGATAGTGTGATATGCTCAAGTTCACAACACACACACTTGTTTAAGTTTCATGTTTTGGTTTTCGATTTTTGGTTTAACCGATCTTGGTTTTCATGAATAGATAGAATCAAAACAAGTTTACAAGGTTTAATGTATATTAGATTTGTTCTATAGACATCTATGCTTCAACTATTTAAACAAACTTAGTTTGATAGTCTATTTCATGAGTTTAGAGTTTTGGTATTTTAACAAAACTTATTTTTGGATTTTAAGTCAAAAACATTATATATATATATATATATATATATATATATATATATATATATATATATATATATATATATATATATATATATATATATATATATATCTTTCATGTATATTGGATTATGTCCATATACAACATGCTTCAAGTTGTTTCTATAACATGTTTTTGTATTTGGATGAGTTTTGGACAAAACGATTTTCCATTTCAAAAATCCTATTTTGGAAAATACGGAATTTGGCTTTCGGTAAAATTTCCATAACACAAAAATAGTTCAAATAGTTTGAAATATGTGTTGAATTTTTTCACACAAATTTGTATATCAAAGTATTATACTAAAACTATTTTTGTGGATTTTTAGAGAATTTATGGGATTTATTTGATGATTAAAAATCAAGTTTTTCAAGTCCTAAATTCTGTCTGCCAGGCCCTGGCGGTCGACCGACCGGTCGACCGGACCAGGATCCGGTTGACCAAAACGGTTGACCGGACATGCACACAAACGTGCACAAGGCCATATCAGTTGGCCAGTCGACCGAGCGGTCAACCCACTGAAGGCAACCCATTCTCGGGTTGCCCCGGTCGACCGGGCGGTCGACCGGCCAGAGAGCCGTTGCTCTCTAGTTCTGGGCACGGTCGACCGGGCGGTCGACCGGCGGGCTCAACGGTAAAAAATTTGACCGTTGGCTGGTCGACCGGCCGGTCGACCGGAAGGCCATTCTGGGCCTAGTCAGCTGCCAACGGGCAAATTCTTTTGGGGGTTATATAAACCTCATTTGAGGGTTGTTTTGGTTAAGATTTTTAGAGAGAAAATTTTCATACTCTTTAAGCGTTTTTCAGCAAAAAGTTTTGGATTCAAAATTCTTAATCTCTATTTATTTTTAAAGTGTTTGAAAATTCAAAGAAAATAGTCTTTTGGGAATTTATTTTTGGTCTAAAAATTCTATATCTATTTGGAGATTTTCCCAAGTGATTTTCTTTATTCAAAACACTTTGTTTTCCACACTTGAGCCATATCATTCTATCCTATCTATTAGGATCTTTATTTTGTGGGAAAATTAGTTTGTGGTTGTGGAAACCATCAAGTTGTAAACCCTCCTACTTTATTTTATTCCTCTTGTGTAGAGGTTGATTTTGGAGTAGTGGCTTTGTGCCCTATCCCTCTAGTGAGAGGCTGATTGATTTGTATTGGCTAAGTGCCTACCCCTCTTGTGTGAGGTGATTTTTGTGTTGGTTGTGCCTAGTCTCTGAGTGTAGAGGTTGTTTTGATTGAGAGAGGAGTTGTGTACTCCATATTGTAATTGCCCCAAATCCTCAGTGGAGGTTCCCTGTGTGGAAGTCCTGTGTGGACAAGTTAGTGGAAATTCTTCTGTGTGAAGGCGGGGACGTAGAGCTGTGTGCTCGAACCTCGAAACATATCCGTGTGTTAGCGATTGATCTATTGACTCTTACTCTCTCTCTTTTATAGTGTGCCTTGCATCATTTCATATTGCTCACTAATATAATATATGCTTGGCTTGTTTGTGTGTGCCTCACTTGTGTTTAACCACGAGAGCTTCATATAGCACCTCAACTCTTATTCAAAGGAATCAAGTGGAGTTAGTCCAGAGCCCTTCACTGGGAATTCGGCTACACTCGTTGGTTACACTAAGTGTGTTGCAATTTAGTTTTTAATTTCCGCATTTAGTTCATTAGATTAGCCGTACACCTATTCACCCCCCTCTAGGTGTACTTACAATTGGTATCAGAGCCTATGCTCCTGATATTAGGTTTAACCACCTAGGAGTGTGATCTTTATTTTGCTAATCTACTTTACATTTACAGTTGCACACATATAGTTTGCAATCATGGATAGCCCTCCCATGTTTGATATCTTTAGACTTGATATATGGAAGGTTATGATGAGTTGTCATTTAAAAGCCCTAGGTTATAAAATTTACCTTGCCATTACCAAGGAATCTTACCTTAGTGATAGCAAGCATATAGAGGCCAATGCACTTGCCCTGAAGGTACTTAGAGCATCCCTTGATAAAAGGTATTTACATGTGTTTTCTCACTATGATTCGGCTTTTGCAGTATGGAATATTTTGACCTCTCCCGAGCTACCAACGCTTATCAATAAGAAGAGGAAATCTAGTCGAGACAAGTCCAACGAACGTTGCTTCATGGTCCAAGGGAATGACTCCCTTGAGGTACAATCAGAAACTCAACTAGATGCTAGTACTAGTTCATATTGCAATAAGTGTTTGGATGCACAAGCCTTGAATGATGAACTTGCTAAAAATTGTGAAAATTTGATTTCAAAATATAAACTTTTGAAAAAGGATAATCTTATTTTAAAAGAAGAAAATAAAAATTTATCTTCTAGACTTGATTTGGTTTTGCAAGAGAAGGAAGAGGTTTCAAGTGAATGTGACTCACTTAAATCCCAACTAGACCTTGCCCTAAAGGAAAATGAGTTTTTAAAAAATAGAAATGATATCAATGAAGTTTTAAAGAAAAATAAAGTTATATCTTCAAAACTTGAATTTGTTGTAAAAGAGAATGAATCTTTGAAAATGAAAATTGCGTTAATCTCAAAGGATTTGGATTTGTTTTCAAAGAAAAATACTATTTTGCAAAATGATATAGATTCTCATGTTTGCCATGCTAGTGTAGCTTCACATTCTAGCTCACCTATTGCATGCCCCTCTTCTTCTATAATTGAAAATGATATAAATTTGTTAAAGAAGAATATGGATTGTTTGGGCTCCACTTTGAGCCATTGTGTTTTGAACCACTCGCGCTTGTAATCTATGTTTCGAAAGAAACAAGTTCCTTTCATGCATGGACACAAATCACGGCATACACATGCTTCCCACGTTCACACCCATAACACGATGTATGCTCATGTGTACACTTGTACACATTGTGGACGTAAGGGCCACCTTGCTAAATTTTGTTATGATAGGATACATGATTCAAATTTAGCAACTAAATTTGTTTGGGTTAGGAAAGATGCTAACCCCCATGGACCCAAAAGAGTGTGGGTACCAAAGACCACCCCTATTGTATTTGATGTAGGTGTGGGTTCTCGCATGACTTGAGAGCGATGGTGCCTTGAGGTGGATGCGTTCCGAGCCTAAAGAGGACAATTTGGATGCATCACTTTCAAGGGAGTTTGGTGGGAGGACCACCTTATTTTGGAGACATGGAGAGTTGCCCTCATGGTTTGGTAACAATCTCTAACTCCCTTTATGTTTGCATGCTTTTAGATTATTCATTTATAGCATGTCTTGTTTTTTAAATGCTCATTATGCCATATGCCATGCTTGTTAGACCATTGACATACATGTACAGCATTTGAGATCATCCATGTTTATATGGACCCATATTTTGTGTTCTCTCCATAGTTTAGCTATTATGTATATCATAACTCTAATTCATGGGCATTTTCCATAATGATCATATGAGTTTTATTTTGATTTCTATGCTTCATGTTTTGATTACATGTTTAGATATTAGTTTTCATTAAAACTTAGATATATACTTGTACAACTAGTGAGCCACAAATAGATCATTATATGTTTGTGCTTGAAAGCTCATTTGTACCCATTAGATGTACTAGTATAGTCTAGTTTTGATGATTCATGCATTTGACTTGTATTCCCATATTGTACATGTTTTTCATGTTTATATGTTTAGCTTCATATATATGTCTATTTTGTCTAAACTATTAGCTATACATATACATCCTTGAGCTACTTGCCTTCATGCATATACTTTTGTGGACTCGTTATGTTTTGAATATGTATGTATACTTTAGTTTGTACATGACATACATATACCTTGAAGGATTCTAGTTTTTGATGATTTTCATGTTTTTAAGGAATTTCATATTGAGCTAAATTGACTATTTTCATGATTATGTTTTTCACATAACTAGTACACTCATATTATTTGATGTTTTCTCATGATTTTGTTTTCATGAGTACAATTTATGCTATATAGATTTTGAGTGTTTGGTGATCATGTGATTTACATGTTTTTCATGAAATTTATTTTTGTTTTATTCCTTACTTGAAGGATTTCATACTAGTTTACAAATTTTTCTTATAACTAATTCGTATTCTTCATTTTGGAAGAGTTTTCAATTATGCGAAACTATTTTCAAACCTATTTTTGAAAACCCTTTCCATTTATGGGCGGTTGGTTGGGCGACCATGCCTTGTATGCTTCTTATTGAAAATCCATTTTAAACATGTGCATGAAATGGGAGGTAGGAAATATGAGTTATACACTTGATCTTATTGTGTTTTCAATTAGTATCATTGGATTTTTTTTCAATTGGTATCACTATTGATATTCTTCTTGTATACTCATATATATATATTTTTTTATATGTATGCTTACACTTCAAATAGTATCAATTTCGATTGGTATTTAATCTTCCATACATATATATCTATGCTTTATTTGTGCTTACTATATCCCTATATCTTTAAGCACAAATTTTAGTTATGCTAAGCTTGATTTCTTCTATGACTATTATATTTAAATTGATTATTCTTCAATTGGTATCTTTTACAAGCTTATGCATCATTTTATTTGGTATTTCATAAAGGGGGAGAAAATTTATATTTCACCTTTCAATTGGTTTTGTTAATCTACTCCAACACTTTATGTTAAAAATGATTAAAAAATGATATTGATTATTTTTGGTATCATATGCTCCTAATGAAAAATTACTTTCAATTGGTACTAATCTTTACAAATTGGTATCAAGATTACCTATAAGTTTACTTACAATTGGTATGCTTTATTTCAATTGATATCAGAATTTTTGGTTGAATTCTTTAAAATGATTTATTTACTTATAATTGGTATATTTTATTGATATCATGATGCACTAAATTGATATATTTTTTCTTACAATTTGTATCATAAGTTTTGATTTGATTTCATTGTTTTTTTTTGTTTATGACAAAAAGGGGGAGAACATTGTTTTATTGTTTTCTTTGACCCCTTTGTTGATGATTGACAAAAAGGGGGAGAAGTATTTGAGTTTAATATGCATGTTTATTGGTTATTTGTAAGTTTATAACAAAGTTGTTTCATATTGATATTTTTTATTGTTGATATCAAAAGCTTTTAGGGATTATCTTTCCAATTGGTATCAAGAATTTTGTTTTATTGATTGGTATCAAGAGCTTTTATGTTACTTTTATTAATAAAGTTTTTTCATTGAAATTTTTATTGGTATCAAAAGCAATTAATTAAGAACATGTTTATTTTAAAAACGAAAAGGAATTTATTTTAAAAGTTTGGTATCAAAAGCATGTTTATTTCATGTTTGGTATCAAGAGAATGTTCATTTCATTGTTTTATGCATGTTGATGCATATCCATGTTTAGTATTCATTGTATATATTTATTGTTTATTGCTATGCATGAGTTAAAGGGGAGCTTCTTTGAAGCTTAACTTTAATCCATGCATATATAACTTCATGAGTTTTGTCATCATCAAAAAGGGGGAGATTGTTAGCCTAGAGGCTTTCCACTCTAGTTTTGATGATGATTAACTCATGTAGTTATAGTTTACTAATGATCTTGTGATGTTTAGTTTCAGATACTTAAGCAAGATATTAGTAGGTGATTAGCTTCAATAAAGGTGTTTTAGAGTTATCACATGGTGATTCAAGAGCCCGAGCGTCAAAGTTCATATCTAGCACTCGTTGGAGTCAAGCTCGGTGGATCACGTTTGGATCGAGTCGACTTAGAGACGGAGCTCTACAAGAAGACTTCGGTACAGTGTTTAGTTTATAGTTTAGATCCATTTGCAAAGACTAGATAGTGTGATATGCTCAAGTTCACAACACACACACTTGTTTAAGTTTCATGTTTTGGTTTTTGGTTTTTTGGTTTAACCGATCTTGATTTTCATGAATAGATATATTAGATTTGTTCTATATACATCTATGCTTCAACCATTTAAACAAACTTAGTTTGATAGTCTATTTAATGAGTTTGGAGTTTTGGTATTTTAACAAAACTTATTTTTGGATTTTAAGTCAAAAACATTGATATATATATATATATATATATATATATATATATATATATATATATATATATATATATATATATCTTTCATGTATATTGGATTATGTCCATATACAACATGCTTCAAGTTGTTTCTATATCATGTTTTTGTATTTGGATGAGTTTTGGATAAAACGATTTTCCATTTCAATAATCCTATTTTTGGAAAATACGGAATTTGGTTTTCGGTAAAATTTTCATAACACAAAATGGTTCAAATAGTTTAAAATATGAGTTGAATTTTTTCACACATGTTTGTATATCAAAGTATTATACTGAAACTATTTTTGTGGATTTTTAGAGAATTTATGGGATTTATTTGATGATTAAAAATCAAGTTTTTCAAGTCCTAAATTCTGTCTGACAGGCCCAGGCGGTCGACCGGACCAGGATCCGGTCGACCGGAACGGTCGACCGGACGTGCACACAAACGTGCACAAGGCCATATCAGTTGGCCGGTCGACTGAGCGGTCGACTGACTGAAGGCAACCCACTCTCGGGTTGCCCCGGTCGACCAGGCGGTTGACCAGCCAGAGAGCCGTTGCTCTCTGGTTTTGGGCACGGTCGACCGGGCGGTCGACCGGCAGGCTCAACGGTCAAAATTTTGACCGTTGGCCGGTCGACCGGAAGGCCATTCTGGGCTAGTCAGCTGCCAACGGGCAGATTCTTTTGGGGGTTATATATACCCCATTTGAGGGTTGTTTTGGTTAAGATTTTAGAGAGAAAATTTTCATACTCTTTAAGTGTTTTTCAGCAAAAAGTTTTGGGTTCAAAATTCTTAATCTCTATTTTTTTAAAGTGTTTGAAAATTCAAAGAAAGTAGTCTTTTGGGAATTTGTTTTTGGTCTAAAAATTCTATATCTATTTTGAGATTTTCTCAAGTGATTTTCTTGGTTCAAAACACTTTGTTTTTCACACTTGAGCCATATCATTCTATCCTATCTATTAGGATCTTTATTTTCTGGGAAAATTAGTTTGTGGTTGTGAAAACCACCAAGTTGTAAAACCCTCCTACTCTGTGTTATCTCTCTTGTATAGAGGTTGATTTTGGAGTGGTGGCTTTGTGCCCTATCCCTCTAGTGAGAGGTTGATTGATTTGTATTGGCTAAGTGCCTACCCCTCTTATGTGAGGTGATTTTTGTGTTGGTTGTGCCTAGCCTCTGAGTGTAGAGATTGTTTTGATTGAGAGAGGAATTGTGTACTCCATATTGTAATTGCCCCAAATCCTCAGTGGAGGTTCCCTGTGTGGGAGTCCTGTGTGGACAAGTTAGTGAAAATCCTTCTGTGTGAAGGCGGGGACGTAGAGCTGTGTGCTCGAACCTCGAAACATATCCGTGTGTTAGCGATTGATCCATTGACTCTTACTCTCTCTCTCTCTCTCTCTCTTTTACATTGTGCCTTGTATCATTTCATATTGCTCACTCATATATTATATGCTTGGCTTGTTTGTGTGTGTCTCACTTGTGTTTAACCACGAGAGCTTCATATAGCATCTCAACTCTTATTCAGAGGAATCAAGAGGAGTTAGTCAAGAGCCCTTCACCGAGAATTCGGCTACACTCGTTGGTTACACTAAGTGCGTTGCAATTTAGTTTTTAATTTTCGCATTTAATTCATTAGATTAGCCGTACACCTATTCAACCCCCTCTAGGTGTACTTACAGAGATCACCAAGTTGTAAACCTTCCATACTTTGTGATATCTCTCTAGTGAGAGGTGATTTTGTTGATATTCCTCTAGTGAGAGGTGATTGTGGAAGTGGTGATTGAGTATCCCTCTAGTGAGAGGTTGATCTTTGTTTGGCTAAGTGCCTATCCGTCTAAGTGTAGAGGTGATTTGTGTTGTGCCTTGCCTCTAGTGAGAGGTTGTTTGTTGGAGAGAGGAGTTGTGTACTCCCGATTTGTATTTACCCAAATCCTCAGTGGAGGTTCTCTATGTGGGAAGTCTTGTGTGGACGATTTAGTGAAAATCCTTCTGTGTGAAGGCGGAGACGTGGAGCTTGGTGCTCGAACCTCGAAACATATCTTTGTGTTTGCGTTTGATCCACTATCTCTAACTCTGTCTCTCTTACATTATGCAGTGTTCATATTGTTCATATCATATACATGCTTGGTCTGATTGTGTGCCCATACTCATATTCAACCAAGAGAGCTTCATATAGCACCTCAACTCTTATTTAGAGAAATTTAGAGGAGATAGTCCAGAGCCCTTCACCGAAAATTCAGCTACACTTTTTGGTTACACTAAGTATGTTGCATTCAGTTTTTAATTCCGCATTATTTGTCATTAGATTAGCCTTACACCTATTCACCCCCTCTAGGTTTACTTTCAATTTATATATCACAAAAATAATTCAAATTGTTTGAAATATGTGTAGAATTTTAGTCAGACATATTTGTTCTTTAAATATTTATAAGAACTTATTCTTATGGATTTTATGTGATTTTATGCGATTTTATGGGTATTTAAAAGTTCATGTTTTCAAACCCTAAAACCTAACCTGAGCCTTTTGGCGGACGGCCGACTGGTCAAACGAACCAGAGCTCAGTCGACCGGTCGGTCGATCGATGTGCACAAACATGCACAAGGCTTTGGCCTTTGTGGCCAGTCGACAGTGCGATCGACCGACTGGCACTACCCAACTCTCTTGTAGGGCTCGGTCAACCGGGTGGTGACTGACAGGCCATTGTGTCTTGGGGCCGGTCGACCAGGCGATCGACCGACAGTTCCTAATGGTCAAAAATCTGACCGTTGACTGGTCGATCGGGCGGTTGACTGACAGGCTAATCTGGCCTGGTTCTGGATCCCAACGGCTAGTATTTCAAGGCCTTATAAATATGGGTCCTTGAGGGCTATTTTCATGAAGATTTTTAGGAACAAAATTTTCCCACTTCTCAAGTGTTTTCAGCAAAGTTTTAAAAGAAGTTTTTGAGCCAAAAATTTTTATCGTTGTTTTGTTTTATAGTTTTTGGAAAATCAAAGAAAACAAGTTTTGGGATTCTAGTTCTTCTGCAAAATTTTCATATCATTTATAGAGTTTTTTTCCAATTATTTTCATTCTTATTTCTTTTCCAAAATACTTTGTTTTCTCACATTTGAGTTATCAATTCTATACCTCTCCATAGCATCTTGTTTTTATAAGAAAAATTATTTGTGATCTTTCAAGATCACCAAGAGGGAGTGTTTGTGATCTTTAAGATCACCAAGTGTATTTTCTTTTGCTTTGTGCTTGGCTTGATGCCCACCTCTTGTGCTGAGGTTTTATTTTTGAGAGAGAGGAGTTTTTGTGTGTGCCCACATTTGTGTTTAACCAAGAAAGCTTTTTAAAGTACCTCAACTCTTAATCTAGAAGAATCTAGAGGAGTAGTTCCAGAACCCTTCACAGGAAATTCAGGCTCACTCTTGATCACACATAGTGTGTTCACAATTTAGTTTTAAATTCCGCATCATTTGTCTTAGATTAGCTAGTACGCCTATTCACCCCCTAGGTGTATTTTAATTGGTATCAGAGCCTACGCTCTTGATATTCTATTTAACCACCTAGGAGTGAGATCCTTGGATAGCTAATCCAGATTACATTTGCACACATATTATTTACACTCATGGATTTACTTGCCCCTCCCATGTATGATATTTTCAACATCGATACGTGAAAGTTTAAGATGAGTGCATATCTTAAAGCCCTAAGTTTGCATGTCTATCTTGCGACTATCAAGAAATTTTATTTTGGTAATAACAAGTATTTAGGGGCTAATGAACAAGCCATAGATGTACTTAAGCAACACTTAGTAAAGAGCATCTTTCTATTATTTCTTATTGTGATTCCGCTTTGCAGTGTGGAACACATTGACCTCTCCCGAGTTACAAACAACAAACTATATGGAGAAAAAACCCTTGGTGGATGAGTCAAACGAAGTTTGCGATATGGTCCAAGGGATTGACTCCCTTGAGGTACATTTAGATACTCAACTAGATGATAGTGCTAGCTCTTCATGTAATGATAATTCTATGGATGCCCATACTTTAAATGAATAACTTTCGTTATTTTGTGAGAACTTATTAAATAAATATAAACTTTTAGAAAAAAAATTTTGAATTAAAAGAAGAAACTAAAAATTTATTTTCTAAACTTGATATGGTTTTGCAAGAGAAGATTGAGATTTCTAATGAAAGGGACTCGTCGAAATCCCAACTTGACCTTGCCTTGAAAAAAATTAAAACTTTGAAAAATTAAAATAATTTTGATCTTGTTTTGAAGGGAAATGTGGTTTTGTCATCAAAACTAGATTTTATTTTGAAAAAGAATGATGTTTTGAAAAACAAAATTGTTTTAATTTCAAAAGAATTGAATTTAGTTTCAAAGAAAAATATTTCTTTGAAAAATAATTTTTTTCCTCACGTTTGTCATGTTTCTAATGCTCCATCTTCTAGTGATAAACATGTTGTATGCTCCACTTCTTCTTTAACTATTGAAAATGATATTTGTGTGTCGAAGAAAAGTGTAGATTGTTTAGGCTCCACTTTGAGCTAATGTGCCATGAACTACACACGATTGGAATCTATATTTCTAAAGAAATATACTCCACATATTCATGCACACAAAACATGGCATACACATGCTCATCATGCTCATACACATGATTTGTATGCTAATGTGCACACTTGTTGCTAATGTGTACACTTGTACACATTGTTAACGTACGAGCCACCTTACAAAATTTTGTTATGATAGATTACATAATTCAAATTTTGTAAATAAGTTTGTTTGGGTTAGGAAAGGTGCTAACCCCCATAGACCCAAGAAGTGTGTGTACCAAAATTCACCCTTATTTCATTTGTTGTAGGTGTGAGCTCTCACATGACGTGAGGGCAATGGTGTCTTGTTGGTGGATACGATCCAAGCCTAAAAATCATATCTATGAATGCATCACTTTCAAGGGATGTTTAGGTGAGAGAACTACCATGGTTTGGAGACCAAAGACTAGTTCTATTAGTTTTGGTAACCATCTCTAACTTCCTATTTTGTTTATAAATTAATATTGATATTTTAGCATTGCTAGTTTCATGCTCATTATGTTTAAATGTAATGCCTATCAAACTTGTAATTTACATAAATAGTCTATGAGATACACCTATGTTCATTTTGAATACATATTTTTGTGTTCTCACTATTATTTAACTAATATGTATATCCTAGTTCTAATAGCACATGCATTTAGCCTAATGATCATGTTTGTTTTTGTTCTTCATGTGCTGATTAGATGTTTTAATGTAATTTTTTATTAAAACTTGTATTTATACTTGTACAACTAGTGAGCCACATTTGATTATTATGTGTTTATACTTTATTTCTCATTTGTGTCCATTAGATGTACTTGTATAACATTGTTTTGATGATTCTTGCATTTTAACCTATATTCCCTATTTTTGTAAATGTTTTCATAAATATATGTTTAGCTTCATGTATATTTTAATTTTTCTAAAACTAATAGATTTACATGTCTATCCTAAAGTCACTTGCTTTTCATGCAATATTCTTTTATGTACTCACTTATATTTGGGATATATATGTAAACTTTTAGTTTCGACAAAGCATACATATACCTTGAAGTTTGTTTAGTTTTTTTGAAAATTAAATTGTTCATTATTTCATGTTTATTAAAAGGGATTTTCATTGATTGAGCTTCAATGTCTTATCTCTATGATTTTGTTGATTACATGATTCTTACACTCTATATTTGGTGTTTACTCATGATTTTTTTATTTTATGAGTCTATATATGCTTTATTACTTTTTGAGTGTCGATTCTCGTGTAATTTTCATACTTCATGGATACATTTGTGTTTTATTCCTTACTTGAAAGACTTCGAACTAATTTTGAAAATTATTTTAAATTAGTTCAATATTCTTCACTTGATAGAGGTTTTTAAAATATGCTAAAATAATCTTCAAATCCTATTTTTTGAAAACCCTACCATCTAAGGGTGGTTAAATGTGTGACCATGCCTTATATGCTCTTCAATGAAAATATCTTTTAAACATGTGCATGAATAGGGTGGTAATTATGAGTTTTATATATTTTTAATGAAAATTCATTTTGTATGCTCATGTTTTCTATATACATATAGATCATATATAAATTGACATTATATTTCTCTAATACATGCATATAGATATTTTCTTGTGCTTTAAACATATATGCCATACATTTTTTAGCACAAATTATTTCTTACTAAGTTTGATTTAGTGCTTAATGTCAATTATTTTTCAATTGGTATCATATACAAACTTATGCATTACTTTTATTGGTATTTCATAAAGAAGGAGAAAAATTCTTTTTTTATCTTTCAATTAATTTTATTTTCAATTGGTATCTTAATCCCACTCTTTATGATGAAAAATATTTTATTTTGGTATATGCTAATATTTTCAATGTTCGTATCACTAATCTTAATTAGTATTCTTCCCAATTTGGTATCTTTAATGAAAAATAGTTTTAGCATTTATCTAAATTGTTTTTTGGTTTTTAGTTTCAATTGATATCATTTCCTTCTATTGGTATCAATTCATAAAAAGAATATTTAATTTTCAATTGATAAAAAATTATCTTTTTCAATTTGTTCTTTCAATTGATTATTTTTATTGGTATCAAAATTTTATTTTTAAATTATGTTTATTTGTTTTGTTTGTTTGTCTTCACCCCTTTGTTGATGTGTGACAAAAAGGGGGAAAATGATTTGTGATTATATATGCATATTTTATTTAGTGTTTATGCATATATATATATATATATATATATATATATATATATATATATATATATATATTTTTTATTGATATCTTGAGCTACATTGAATATCTACTTGTTTTACTGGTATGCATAAGTTAAGGGGGAGTTTCTATGAAGCTTAACCTTAATCAATGCATATATATCCTTATAAGCTTTGTCATCATCAAAAAGGGGGAGATTGTTGGCCCAGAGACCTTTCACTTTAGTTTTGATGATGATTAACTTATGAAAGTTAGTTTACTAATGATCTTATATTTAATAAGTTTTAGATATTGATCAAGATCTTAGTAGGTATTTAGCTTCAACAAAGGATTCAAAATCAAGTTTTGGTAACCCATGATGATTCAAGAGCTTGCGCCTCAAGATCGCATCTAGCTCTCGGAAGGAGTCAAGCTCTATGGATCGAGTTTGGATCGAGTCGGCTTGGAGAAGGAGTTCTACAGAAAGACTTTAGTTTGTTTAGCTTAGTTTTACTTTTAGATCTTCTGAAAAAATAGTTAGTGTTGATAGGCTAAGTATATACACACACACAAAAAATAAATAGTTTTGGTTCGGTTTAACCATTTTGGAATTTCAAGAACATATCTATTATTTTCATGAATAGATTTCATCCAAAGTAGTTTACATGGTTTATATGTATAGTGGATTCATCCATATACATTGTTTAGTTCATAATGTTTAGAAACTTACTTTGATGTATATCTAGTTCATTGTTGCAAGTTTTGTTTTTAACAAAACTTAGTTTTGAGATTTTATGTCAAAAACATAGTTATATCTTTTATATGTGTATTGGATTCTATCCGTACACAATATGCCTCAAAAATATTTCTATATCATGTTTTTATATTTATACAAGTTTTGGAGAAAGCGGATTTCCATTTCAAAATTCAAGTTTTGGAAAATACCAGTTTTGTTTTAAAGCTAAATTTCTATATCACAAAAATAGTTCAAATTGTTTAAAATATGTGTTGAATTTTAATTACACATATTTGCTCTTTAAATATTTATAAGAACTTATTTTTGTGAATTTTATGTGACTTTAGGAGATTTTATGCGCATTTTAAAGACCATGTTTTCAAACCCTAAAACCCTAACCTGAGCCTTCTGGCGATCGACCGACCGGCAGACCGGTCGACCGATATGCACAAACATTCACAAAGCTTTGGCCTTTGTGGCCGATCGACCGTGTGGTCGACCGACTGGCACTACCCAACTCCCTGGTAGGGCCCGATCGACTGGGCGGTAGACCGACAAGCCATTGCGCCTTGGGGCCGGTAGACCGGGCGGTCGACCGATAGTGGCTAATGGTCAAAAATCTGACCGTTGGCCGGTCAATCGTGCGGTCGACTAATAGGCCAATCTGGCCTGGTTCTGGACCCCAATGGCTAGTTTTTTAAGGCCTTATAAATATGGGTCCTTGAAGGCTTTTTTCACGAAGATTTTTAAGAACAAATCTTCCCTACTTCTCAAGTGTTTTGAGCAAAGTTTTAAAAGAAGTTTTTGAGCTAAAAATTCTTATCTTTGTTTTGTTTTGAAGTTTTTGGGAAATCAAAAGAAAACAAGTTTTGGAATTCTAGTTCTTGTACAAAATTTTCATATCATTTCTAGAGTTTTCCCAAGTGTTTTCATTGTTATTTCTTTTCCAAAATACTTTATTTTCTCACACTTGATCTATCAATTCTATACCTATCTATAGGATCTTGTTTTTGTGAGAAAACTTGTATGTGATCTTTCAAGATCACCAAGAGAGATTATTTGTGATCTTTGTGATCACCGAGTGTATTTTCTTTTGCTTTGTGATTGGCTTAGTGCCCACCTCTTCTGTAGAGGTTTTGTGTTTGAGAGAGAGGAGTTAGGCACTCCCGGCTATAATTGTAATTTCTCGATAGAGTTCCCTTTGTGGAAGGTCCTGTGTCGACATAGTGAAAGTCCTTCTGTGTGAAGGCGGAGACGTAGAGCAGTGGCTCGAACCTCAAAAATATATCTTTGTGTTTGCGTTTGATCCACTACCTCTCAACTCTATTTCTCTTATATCTTGCATTACTTTACGTTATTGAAAATCATATGCTAGATATTGTTTGTGTGTGCTCACACTTGTGTTCAACCAAGAGAGCTTATTAAAGCACCTTAACTCTTAATTTAGAGGAATCTAGAGGAGTAGTTCAAGAGCCCTTAACGGGGAATTCGGGCTCACCCTTGGTTACACATAGTGTGTTTGCAATTTAGTTTTAAATTATGCGTCATTTGCCCTAGATTAGCTAGTATACCTATTCACCCCCTCTAGGTGTTTTTCATACATGACGTATTCTCCTTGCATATATGTGTCGCCGATTCTCGTCGCGTCTCTGTTTCCTCATATTACGAGAAGCGGGGCGTGACAATAAACAAAACTCCCATGGCTACCACCGCAAAGCTTAATAAGGATGAACAAGATAAAAACATTAACATTAAACTCTATAAAAGCATGATTGGTAGTTTGCTTTACTTGACGGCTACTAAGCCAGATATTATGTTTAGTGTTTGTCTATGTGTTAGATTTTAATCTTGTCCTAAAGAGTCCTACTTGATTGCGGTAAAATATATTATTAGATATCTTAAGGGCACTATTGGAATGGGCTTGTGGTTTCGAAGACCGGACATTTTTCAATGACGAGTTTTTCAGATGTCGACTTTGCCGATTGTAGAGTGGATAGGAAGAGCACTAGTGGAACTTATCAATTTTTAGGTAATTGTCTAGTTTCATAGTCTTCCAAGAAATAAAATTCTGTAGCCCTCTCAACCGCTGAGGCGGAGTATGTTGGAACCAGGGCATGTTGTACACAAGTCCTTTGGATGAAACATACTTTCCTTGACTATGATTTTCTTACAACCATATTAAAAGATTTTATGATAACACTAGTACTATTCATATCACTAAGAATTCAAATCAACATAGTAAGACCAAGTATATAGAGACTAGATATCACTTTCTTAAAGATCACTATGAGAAAAGAGATATTGACAATGATTATGTTCCTACCGATTTTCATTGGAAAAATTTTTACTAAACTACTAGATTATAATAGATTTTTATTTATTTGTGGTGAGTTAAATGTTTGCATTATGAATTCATGAGTTTTGAAATCGCTTCATGTTTGTTTCATATGATTTCATGTATTTTAAATTGATATATATGTGTTTTTATTGGTATTTCCTTTTGCTTCATGTATTTTTATTTCTTGTATACTTTTACTCCTTTTTGTTGTATGACAAAAAGGCAGAGAAGTATTTGAGTTATTTTCTATAGTTTTGATAGATTTTCATGATTTTGATACTTATCCCTTGTTTTGATATCATGAGCTTTATGTATATCCATTTTCATTACCATGTTATATGTGATGCCATGATTCATTGTTTTGATTTATTGCATAATGTTTTTGGAGGAAGGAGAAATGGAAGGATGGTAGGCTATTTATGCATATTATTCCAAATTGATATATTCTTCCTATATGCATGTATGTGACTAGCTTATATTGACAAATGTATTTGTAGTCATAATGATTTCTTGTACTTGATAGATAGAATTAACTTGAGGGGGAGCTTTTCCAAGCTCTTTTCGATCATTTATTTTAAATAACTCATATATTTTATCATCATCAAAAAGGAGGAGATTGTTAACCCAAAGTTACAATTACGGGTTTCTTGTTTTGATGATAACAAAGTATATGGTTATTTAATAATAATCAAGATCGAGTATTTAAATGTGTTTCAGGGTTCAAAAAGATTTAATTTATTTATTCCTCTAAAAGAAGGTGTTGAAGACTCAAGGGTATTCAAGTATGGAATTGGAGCTCAAAGTACTCGATGTCGCTATTAAGGAAGCACGTTTGAAGACACTTGTAGTCGCTAAGAACCTTGTAAGAAAATAGTATGTAAATGTGTAGAATATCGATTTGATGCTCAAGAAGTTGCACACACAAAAATACATGTTTTCGAAAATACAAGTTTTTTATCGTATTGGTATTTTGCATGTTAGGTACTTGATACATGTTTTCAATTTTTTCTAAATTTTATACCCTATTTAGAATATGTATTTCATTGTCTATACATTGACGTATCTCTTAATAACTAATACAAAATATTTTAAAAATAGTTTGCATTTCAAAAACAGTCAGAAAAATGTGTTTTGGCCCAGGTTGGCCGACCGTAGCCTATTATAGGCCAAGACGGTCGACCGAGCGGTCGACTGATCCTCTGGCAGGGGGTTGTGCATGTTGTGCACGTTAGTTGGTCAACTGACTGATCGACTGCTAAACCAGCGGTTGACCTATAGATCGACCGATTGGCACACCCCATGTCTCTGTTGGTGTCACTTCTCGCTTCCCAAAATACGTGAAAACAGAGTCGCGAAGAGAGTCGGCGACGTATATATGCGAGGAAAATACCCTACATATACACGTTAAACCTAAAGTAACCTGAACAAGCTATAAATTTAAATCATAATAATCAACAATCACTGCAATAATACATGTAATGACTACTCATGATCTCCGATGAAATTAGGGATAGAATAAAAGCTAAGTGTGATATACAGGAATCAATAATAATGGCAGGAATTCCTATAATCAAAAGGGAGAGACTCTAGCTCCTCACGAAAAGTACGATCACACGAACACCCGAATATGAACATAAAACATCCAGCATCTAGACGTGCAATCCAGAGTCGTCAGAAGCGTCCTAATGAGTGTATGTAAAGGGAAAGATGCTCGTGCAAAAAAAAAAAGACAATGTAAACAATAACAACATGATAACTAAATTAAAAGATAGCAAAATAATCAATATAAAAAATAAGGTTATGAACGATATTTAACTGTCATCATGATAAAAGAAAATAACTAATATCAAGAAGTGTAACCTAGCATATGTCACTAGTTTAATATACAATCCAGTCCTATGTACAATCATATATCTATCATAGTATACATATATGCGCAGTCAGGTGATTAGAGTCAGTCATAATACACTATAAACAATTTATTATCATTTATTATGTCAGCGAACACCAATTGCCACCTGTAATAGACGCATCCCATACTACGCCTACTACTCGTGTCAATCAGAGTCTTAAGTTATTTAAATCAATAGAAGAGACATTGTCCATTCTTTAGGTGGGTTCCATACATACCCGGAACCATGGCCCAATCACCTGCACTGAACCAGGTCCTATCACTAGGTAATCAATAACAATGTGTCAATAACAATGACAATATAAACAATACATGTGTCAGTCATCCCCCAGAACCCTGCAGTGGAACCGTATCTCGGCTGCGCAACCTGTATCCTAGGTCCACCCAAAATCAGACGCTGTCTCCTCCATCAATTTTTCTAATCCCAGTGTAAGTTGTCAATTTACATTATTATTTATAACAATCAATATCCATGTTATTTTGATTTCTGGGACGATACAGTGGCAGTAAAAATATCAATGATGTAATAATAACAATATGGACAATATTACCATGTAAACGGTAGAATAATGAAACAATGAATGTGTTACGGTCCGACAATATTTTTCCAATAACTTTCAATAATGTGAATTTAAAATAAAATAACAAGTCTAGATACCGCTCAATAAACAGTGTCATGATCAATATCACATATACCAGTACTGTATATAACAATAGCCGATCTGTCTACTCATAGTCTCAATAGTCATCATGTACCTAGCCTCAATTGTCATTCTGATCGTCAAGTATCGATCCAGGTCAAGGTATCTGATATGGTAAGCCATCACCAATATATCTGTATCTCAATAACTGAAATAACAAATGCTCTGATACATCTAATCAGATCTCCACACTCCAATCCGATCAAATCCGCATATACTCTCACTTTTATCAAGGTCAATCACGAGATCCCAAAACTCGGTAACATATCAAATAGATGTCTAAGATCTATCAGGTCAGGTCAACCCAATCAATGCCTATTCCTCAATCCCCAAGTCAACTCCAATCCAATCGAGTCTACCGATAGGTTCAAGTCTAAGATTTTATTTTATTAATAAAGATCTCCTATTTATTCAATCATCGATATCCAAATCAATCAAGATCGTAACTAAGAAGTGCAATATCCTCGATTAACATGGAATCTAGATTACCTCCATATCTAGTAGTCAATATAAATAACGTCGTCACTAGATCAATCAAACTCACCAATGCGATAATCTAAAAATAATAGCTCCTAACAGTCCAGAAGTCAGTCTCATCGTATACTCTAGCGTCAAGGGTATTATATTCATACATATCCATGTATTGGTAAAACAGTCTATCAATAAAGTAACATCAAGTCTAACACGTCCTCAATATCCAAAAGAATTCTAATCAGAATAGTCACCAATAATTTGTCCGACAAATACCACACATAAAATATGAATCTCTAGTCCTCAATCATCAATAGATCAGCCTCAAGATCAATATACTTATATTCTAAGATTTATCACAAATAGATCAGTTACTAGATCAAGTCCCGTCCACAGTATATCAATACTAGGTCTTAGCCAACAACGGTGATATATTAACACATGAAATGACGCCAATAAATATTCATATCAACGAAATACATAGGGTGTACAATCACTGATGTCATATGTCATATGAAATGGTACGAGTAATCATACTAGTAAAATATGTCATATTTAACATGAAATGATACGAATAGATACATGAATACTACTAGAAACAGTAAATAAGGAAAAGACATGAGAACAAACACACACATGAAATGACCCAGTTTTGGAACCGAATCACCGTCTGGTTTTCACTGCACGAACTGTACGGATCTCCGGATCATCCCATGGACAAATTACTAATGTATCGGGTCCACAACGAGCACAAATCCGGATCGGGTCTGGGTCTCCTGTAGCTGGGTTCTAATCTCACCGAACGGGTCCGAAACACTGCAACACACAACCAAACACATACATATAAACATTAATACACGCTACACCAACACGTGCACATAGACACATACGTGTACACCCACACACATACATATACCAGTATACACATACATACACCTCTATACATACATATATATACATATGTACAAACTAACAGTCATGCATACATACACGTATATACACATATATACATACATACATCTATACATACTTATATATACATTTGTACATACACTTAAATTAATTAAAACACATACACATGCACACATCCATGCATAAATACATGCATACATAAACTCACGCACCCACAACACAATTAAACACACTTCTCAATTATTACGCTTTTACCCCCACACATAAACATGCACTTACCTCGGCGCGACTTGCGGCGCGCCGACGGAGGCTCTGGCGGAGGCGTTGGGGGCCGTGGAGGATGTTGACGGATAGAAGATCTCTCCGTGAAGGGCGTGGGTGCATTTGCGTTCGCCGACGGCGATCAACGATGACACACGGAGAGACGGAATATGGCTCAAAGGAAGATGCTAAGGTTGGTGCTGCCATGAAGAAGAGTGGCTTGGCTTTCCTTGGGGTTGTTCTTGGTGTGCTTGCTTGGTGGTGGGCCTGCTGTAGAGGGGGCTTACGCACACAAAGATGGGAGAAGGCGTGGGAGCTTGTGCGCAAAGAGGGTCGAGCCCAAGGCTTGGTGGGAGTTGTTATGCCGCCGGCCAAGGGATGCTCCGGGCTGCCTACTGGAGGTTCGGCCATGGATGCAGAGGATCAGCCTGGTTGCTGTTGTGGCTAAGAAGGAGATGCCATGGAAGAGGGTGAGAGCTCAGCATGGGGAGAGAGAGGGGACTGCCATGGAAGGTGATCTCGGCCATGCTCTGGGCTATGCGCTGAGGAAGAAAGGGAGTGCTGGAAATGGAGCTCGGACATGAGGGCAAGGAGATGATGAAGGAGAGGTGGGGGTAGTCATTGTTGGGCTGCTGGCGGCCATCTGAGAAGGAGGAGGTAGGGCACGAACGGAGGGTACGCTGACAGAGAAGGAGGAGCATGGCCCACTCGCTCGTGCTCCGGCAGAGATCGATGAGCGTGAGAGGGGTTGTCGCGGCTGGCTGTGGCATAAAGGTGGAGATGATGAAGATGTTGCGGTGGACGTAGTTGGCTCGGCAGTGAGGGGATAGGAGAAAAGAGATTATGAAGTGGATTATGATTAGGGTTAGGGTTTAGGATTATGATAGGATTATATAGGGGATTAGTTATAGGTTATTGGGTAATGGGTATTAGGTTGATTGGGTTTGGGTATGGAAAGATAATGAGTATAGGTTAAAGCCTAGGGAAGAATAAAGAGAGGAAAAGAAATAATAAGAACTATATTAATAATAATAATAATCAACATATTAATACTAATAACACTAATAATATGGTACTTAATCATAAAAAAATAATAATAATAGTAGATACTAATAATAATAAAAATAACAATATAATAATAACAATAACAATAATAATAGAAATGATAATTATAATAGTGGTGATAATAAAGACTACTAGCAATTAACTGTAACCATAATTAATAATAATCCATACAATATTAGTAATGAACACTGATATTAATAATTAACAATAAAATAATTAGTAAGAAAAAATAAATACTTGGAAAGAAATAAAAAAATATAGTATTACTAACTAGGGATATTACATTCTACCCTCCTTATAAAAATTTCGTCCTCGAAATTTAAATAAAGCAGGGAATGGTAAAAAGAATTCAAAATCAAAGGAGAAAACAAACAAGCTTTACGTCACTTCTCTACATATCATAAGTCTACCACGCTTCCGCTGCGCTACTCTGATTTCAGCTACCGACTTCAGCAAGAAGTAACTAATCTCAAGAGATAAATTCAAGGAATAGAATCGAGAAGGAGGATAAGAAGAAAGATGAAAATCCGGATCACTCTAAAAGAAGAGTAAAAATCAAGGATGTCAAAAGATCAAAGATAAGGATTTCTAAATGAAGGTCTGCTGATTCCAAATGGACTGAATATCATAATATAGTTGGTATATGTATATTGTAGTCTTATTATAACTCATTTTAAGTTACCGGTAAGAACTAAGTTTCTCTTGTTAAAATCAAAAGTTAAAAATCAATATCGCAAGTCAAAAACCTAGCTCTGATACCAAGAAAACCCTGTCACGCGCCGCTTCCCAAAATACGTGAAAACAGAGTCGCGACTAGAGTCAGCGACATATATATGCAAGAAAAATACCCCACGTATACACGCTAAGCCTAAAGTAACCTGATCAAGCTATAAATTTAAACTATAATAATCAACGATCACTGCAATAATACATATAATGACTACTCATGATCTCAGATGAAATAAGGGATAGAATAAAAGTTAAGTGCGATATACATAATCAAGAATAATGGCAGGAATACCTATAATCAAAAGGAAGAGACTCTAGCCCCTCGCGAAGAGTACGATTACAGAACACCTGAATAAGAACATAAAACATCCAGCATCTGGACGTGCAATCCAGGGTCATCAGAATCGACCTAATGAGTGTGTGTGTGTAAAGGAAAAGATGCTCGTGCCAAAAAAAAAAGCAATGTAAACAATAACAACATGATAACTGAATTAAAAGATAACAAAATAATCAATACAAGAAACAAGGCTATGAATGATATATAACTATCATCATGATAAAAGAAAACAACTAATGTCAAGAAGTGTAACCTAGCATATGTCACTAGCTTGGTATACAATCCGGTCCTGTGTACAATCATATGTCTATCATAGTATACATATATGCACAGTCAGGTGATTACAGTCAGTCACAATACACTATAAACAGTTTATTATCATTTATTATGTTAGCGAACACCAATTGCCACATGCAATAGACGCATCCCATACTACGCCTACTACACGTTTCAATCAGGATCTTAAGTTATTGAAAATAATAGAGGAGACATTGTCCATATTTTAGGTGGGTTCCGTATATACCCGGAACCACGACCCAATCACCTGGCACTGAACCAGGTCCTACCGATAGGTAGTCAATAACAATAACAATGTATCAATAACAATGACAATATGAATAATACGGGATGTTAGTCATCCCCCGAAACCCTACAATGGAACCGTATCTCTGCTGTGCAACCTGTATCTTAGGTCCACCCAAAATACAGATGCTGTCTCCTCCATCAATTTTTCCAATTCCAGTGTAAGTTGTCAATTCACAGTATTATTTATAATAATCAATGTCCATGTTATTTTGATTCTGGGACGATATGGTGGCAGTAACGATATTAATGATGTAATAATAACAATATGGATAATATTACCTTGTAAACGGTAGAACAATGAAATAATGAAAGTGGTACGGTCTGACAATATTTTGCCAGTAACTTTCAATAACATGAATTTAAAATAAAATAACAAGTCTAGATACTGTTCAATAAATATTCTCATCTAGAACCGATCAATATCACATATACCAGTACTGTATATAACAATAGCCGATCTGTCTACTCATAGTCTCAATAGTCATCATGAACCTAGCCTCAATAGTCATCCTGATCATCAAGTATCGATCCAGGTCAAGGTATCTGATATGATAAGTCATCACTAATATATCTGTATCTTAAAAACTGAAATAACAAATGCTCTGATACATCTAATCAGACCTCCACACTCCAATCCGATCAAATCATCATACACTCTCACTTTTATCAAGGTCAATCACCAGATCCTAAAACTTGGTAACATAGTTATATATGTAAGATCTATTAGGTCAGGTCAACCCAATCAACCCCTATTCCTTTACCCCAAGTAAACTCCAAACCAATCGAGTCTACCGACAGGTTCAAGTCTAAGATTTCATTTTTTTTAATAACGATCTCCGATTTACTCAATCATTGATATCCAAATCAATTAAGATCATAACTAAGAAGCGTAATATCGTCGATCAACATGGACTCTAGATCACCTCTATATCTAGTGGTCAATATCAATAAGGTCATCACTATATCACTCAAACTCACCAATGCGATAATTCAAAAATAATAGCTCATAATAGTCCAGAAGTCAGTCTTATCATATATACTAGTGTCAAGGGTATTATATTCATACATATCCATATATCGGTAAAACAGTCTATCAATAAAGCAACATCATGTCTAACACGTCCTCAATATCTAAAAGAATTCTAGTCGGAATAGTCACCAACAATTTGTTCGACAAATACCACGCATAAAATATGAATCTCTAGTCCTCAATCATCAATCAATCAGGCTCAAGATCAATATACTTATATTCTAAGATTTATCACAACTAGGTCAGTTAATAGATCAAGTCCCGTCCACAGTATATCAATACTAGGTCTAAGCCAACAACGGCGATATACCAACACATGAAATGATGCCAATAAATGCTCATATCAACGAAATACATAGGATGTACAATCACTGATGTCATATGAAATGGTACGTATAATCATACTCGTAAAATATGTCATACAATAACATAAAATGATACGAATAGACATATGAACACTACTGGCAACAGTAAATAAAGAAAAGACATGAGAATAAACACTCACATGAAATAATGTGATTTTGGAATCGAATCGCCGTCAGGTCTTCATTGAACGAACTAGTACGGATCTCCGGATCATTAATTACTCATCAATTTTGTATATTTATTGTCACATTCCCATATTTATTTTTAATAAAACTCTTCTATTTGACCTCTTTTTGCTTAGTAATGTGCAGATTTTGTAAAAAGGAGAAAAACAAAAAAAGAGCCCAACAAGCCCAATAAATTCAGATTTGAGGCAATCATATTTGGAGATTAAAAAGAAAATCTAACTAAATTCGTGATTAGAAATTAATTATTCTCCAAGTAGAAGAAAGGATATTCTCAGCATATTTAGGGTTTAAATCCAAATTCTGAGAATATATCCTTTGATTATATAGCAAAATAGAGTCATAGAAGGAAACACCAAAAGTCTACAATTAAAATTCGAATTCAGCCTGAGCATCATTTAGTAATTTGATCATAACTTCCGTTATAAAAATGCAAATCTGATGATTCAAGATGCTTCAGAAAGAAGACTGAAAGGGCTACAACTTTCTATTCTTAATCATTTTCTGAGTCATATCTGGCCATCAATGTGACAGCTAGCTGCAGCCCAACTCAATTAAATTTCTAATGAAGAGAAGAAAAGGATATTCTCAATATATTCATAGTTCAACTTCAAAATTCTGAGAATATACCTTTTGATGAGTCAACATTTTGATGAGTCAGACTTCCTCCTATAAATACCATAGCAGAGGCATGAGCAGAGATATCTCAGATTTGAAGCAGAGATAGATTTTAGGCCAGTTTTTCATTGTTTTAGTGTAGGTTTTTATTTTTCCTTTTATGTAATTTTTTACTTTTCTTTATGTAATTGAGAGGAGAGATGAATTTCATGAAGTAATGAGAGCAAGCTTGTACTGAGGGTGACACCGGTGTAAGTATGTCTTTTCTTTCGTTGTTATTTGAGTCGAATCAAAGTTTCTTTTTCTTCTTGTTTTCGTTCACTTTCCTCTGATGTGTTGCATTCCAAATGAATCTGATAGCCTCGAGACTGCTTCGCCATTGCAAGTGCCCTTGATGGTCTATGGTGATGAACAACCATTCTTTTGTTAGTTTAGCTTGCCCTTTTATTCATAGTGTAGATCGGGAATAGGAAAGATCCTACACGCCATGCTTGATCGCCTTCAATGACTAGGTAAGTCGTAGCTACGGATTCGAGGTATATGAACACTGAAGAGGTTATAATTTTTAGGTTTAACTTTCTTTTATTTCTTTTAACTTTTAGTTCAGATCACTAACACCATAATCTCACAACTCTTTTATCACTCTTTTCAATTTCTTTGTATATATCCATTTTCTATTTTCTCCACCTTCTCAATCTACCACTTTCTTCCTAACTTAACTTTAACCTATTTTCCTTTTCTTTTAAAGAACTAAAAGAAGATCTTTAACCATTGATTGTAACTTATAAGAGAACTTGCTAAAAAAGCTTCCATCGCTAGTCCCTCCTTGTGGATTACGACCTGAATAACCACTTACTATAGTGGTAGAATTGAGCACCTTGCACTACTGTTATAAAGTTCTGAAATTCTGTATTCTTGTATGCAGGTAAAACCTCAATCAATCATCCCATAGGACGATCTTCAAATTGCCTATGTAACGGGTCTACAACGAGCACGAATCTGGATCGAGTCCGGGTCTCCTGCAGCTGGGTTCAGTCTCACCGAATGGGTCCGAAACACTGCAACACACAATCGGACACATACATATAAACATAAATACATGCTACACCAACACGTGCACGCAAACACATACGTGTACACCCACACACATACATATACCAGTATACACATACATACACCTTTATACATACATATATAAACATATGTACAAACTAACAACCATGCATACATACGCGTATAAATGCTTATATACTTACATACATCTATACATACTTATATATACATATGTACATACACTTATATGAATTAAAACATATACACTTGCACACATCCATGCATAAATACATGCATACATAGACTCACGCACCCACAACACAAGTAAACACACTTCTCAATTATTACGCTTTTACCCCCACACATAAACATGCACTTACCTCGAGGTGACTTGTGGTGCGCCGACAGAGGCTCTGGCAGAGGCGTCGGGGGCCGCAGAGGATATCAACGGATAGAGGATCTCGACGTAAAGGGCATGGGTGCGTTCGCACTCGCCGACGGTGATCAATGACGACACACGGAGAGACGGAAGATGGCTCGGAGGAAGATGCTAAGGTGGTGTTGCCATGAAGAAGAGTGGCTTGGCTTGCCTTGGGGTTGTGCTTGGTGTTCTTGCTTGGTGGTGGGGCTGCTGTAGAGGGGGCTTGCACACACAGAGATGGGAGAAGGCATGGGCACAAGGAGGGTAGAGCCCAGGGCTTGGTGGGAGCTGCTGTGCCACCGACAAATGAATGCTCCGGGCTACCCACTGGAGGTTCAGCCATGGCTGCAGGAGGATTGGCCTGGGTGCTGTTGTGGCTAAGAAGGAGATGCCATGAGAGAGGGCGAGAGCTCGACATGGGGGAGAGAGAGGGGGGATTGCCATGGAGGGTGATCTCGGCCATGCTCTGGGCTGTGCGCTGTGGAAGAAGGGGAGTGCAGGAAATGGAGCTCGAGCATGGGGGGAAGGAGATGATGAAGGAGAGGTGGGGGTAGTCGTCATTGGGCTGCTGGCGGCCATCCGAGAAGGAGGAAGTAGGGCACGAACAGAGGGTACGCTGACGGAGAAGGAGGATCATGGCCCGCTCGCTCGTGCTTCAGCGGAGATCGATAAGCGTAAGAGGGGTTGCCGCGGCTGGCTGTGGCATGAAAGTGGAGATGATGAAGAGGTTGCAGCGACCGCGGTTGGCTCGGCAGTTGGGGGAGAGGAGAAAAGAGATTATGAAGTGGATTATGATTAGGTTTAGGGTTTAGGATTATGATAGGATTATAGAGGGGATTAGTTATAGGTTATTGGGTAATGGGTATTGGGTTGATTGGGTTTGGGCATGAAAAGATAATGAGTATAGGTTAAAGCCTAGGGAAGAATAAAGAGAGGAAAAGAAATAATAAGAACAATATTAATAATAATAATAACAATAATCAACATATTAATACTAATAACACTTATAATATGGTACTTAATCATAAAAAAATAATAATAGTAGTAGATACTAATAATAATAAGAATAACAATATAATAATAACAATAACAATAATAATAAAAATGATAATTATAATCGTGGTGATAAGAAAGACTATTAGCAATTAATAGTAACAATAATTAATAATAATCCATATAATAATAGTAATGAACATTGATATTAATAATCAACAATAAAATAATTAGTAGGACAAAATATATACTTTGAAAAAATAAAAAATATATAGTATTACTAACTAGGGATATTACAGTTGGGGGCCGGTCGACCGAGCGATCGACCGACCACTCTGAGAAAATTTTTTAGACAGCGTCTGGTCGACCGAGCGGTCGACCGAGCCTAATCGATAGTTCAGAACTGAATTACCAGTCAACCGACGGGTCGACCGAAGTTCTGACAAAAAGCCATAACGGTCAGTTTTCAGAATCTATCTTTTGTTCTGATTTTTTCAATGGGCATTTTTGCTTTTTCTTGGTCAAATCTCTTCCCATATGACCTGGTGAGCTAAACTAATAGTGTTTATGAGTTGCCTATATATATGGGTCATGGGAATAGGATTCAAACAACAATAGACAACAAGTTTCAATTAATTTTACAAGTTTTTGAGAAATACATTGAAAATCAAGTTTTCAAGTTTCTAGTTTTCAAGTGCTTTTATTTCCTAAGCTATTTCAATTGGTTTTTCAGCTTTTAAATTCTTTCAACTGAATTTTTACTCTCACAAACTCCTTGCGTTTCAATTTATATCTACTCTATAGGAATTTCTAAAGAAGAGAGTATTTGTGTTCTAGTGGTCACCAAGAATTTTGTAAAACCTCATTGGCTTTGTGCTACCTCTTGTGTAGAGGATTGAGTGTTGGAGTTGTGTACTCCGGTCTTGTGTAGACTATTGTAGTTACTTGTTTTAAGGTTCCTTTAGTGGAAGATCATATTGTAGATAGTGAAATCCTTCACGGTGGTGAAGGCTGGGACGTAGAGCTGTGACTCGAACCTCGAAAAAAAATTTTTGTGTTTGTGATTGTTTGTTGCTTGATCTCTATCTCTTTACATTGCTTACACTAGTGTTGTTGCTTCACTTGTACATTCTATTTATTGTTTGCTTTACATTCATCATTGCATTACATTCATCATTCACTTTTGTCAGTCTATACTCATCTCAACAAGAAGGCAATTGAGCACCTCAACTCATAGTCTAGAGGAATATTAGAGGAGAAGTTTTAGAGCCCTTCACGGAAAATTTGGCTTCAATTCTTATTTTGAGTGACCAATTTGCATCATTTAGCATAGATTGTTATTATTCTGCATTTGATTAGCATTACACCTATTCACCCCCTCTAGGATTTTCAAAGTGGACTTCCTATTGTCGATACATCCAATATAGTTTGAATCTGCATATCCGATCAACTGCAACTAATCAGATTTCGGTCTTCTGTTGATATAACATTACCCTATTGGCTGTTTTCCAGTGATCAATCCCGAGATTAATCAAGTATCTGCCAAGCTTCTTAACGATATATGCTATGTCTGAATGGGTACAAACTTAAGCATAAATCAGACTTCCAACCATCGATGCATATGGAATGTCTTTCATTTGCTCTTTCTGTAGGTCATTCTTGGGACATTGGAGTAAACTCAGCTTATCTCCCTTGGAGAAATTCTTCATGTCACATCTATCTAGTACCTTATCGATATAGGCCTTTTGTGATATACCTAATATTTCACGTGTCCTGTCACGTTGAATTTGGAAACCTATCACAAAAGAAACGTCTCCAAGATTTTTTATCTCAAAATTCTTTGAGAGAAAACTTTTGGTCTCAAGTATAAGAGCCATATCGTTACTTTCTAATTGAATTTCATCCACATATAGCACAAAAAATATAAGCCTACTCTCTTTAAATTTATAGTAAATGTATTGATCATTTATATTCTCCTTAAAACCATAAAACCGGATATTACTTGATTAAATTTCAAATACCATTGGCGGAATGCTTGCTTTAGATCATAAATGAATTTATTAAATTTGCAAACCAAATATTGTGAACCTTGCACTTTAAAACTTTCTGGTTGCACCATATGGATTTTTTCTTCAATGCAACCATTAAAGAATGTAATCTTAATATCCATTTTGTGTAACTCCAGGTCGAAGTGAGCCCCTAGTGCCATGATAATTCTAAAAGAATTCTTCATAAAAAAATAAGGAGAAAGTCTCCTTATAGTCAATGCCCTTTGTTTGAGTGAATCCCTTTGCGACAAGATGTACCTTATACCTTTTGACTTTACCTTTCTAATCCCGCTTGGTTTTCAACACCCATTTACAACCAATCAGTTTCTTTCCTTTAGGTAACATTAATAAATCTCAAAAACCGTTGTCCTTCATGGATTTTAACTCATCTTTCACGACATTTGATCACTTAATGGAGTGAATGCTGAGTTTGGCCTCATTCAAGGATGTGGGGTCTTCCTCTAGCCCTATATCAAACTCATGCTCTTGGAGATAAACTATATATAATCATTTACAATTGCTGATCTCCTCTCCCTAGTTGATCTTCTAGGCACTTGTGGTTGAGAAATTTTCAGGTTCTACCTCATCAGTAGGATCTACTTCAGGATGAACTGTATTTGTACCTTGTAAGGGTACAACTGTATTTTCATTCTGCAGTGAAATAATTACTTCATCATTTGGAACAGTCACGGGTATAACAATATGTTCTTCCTCAAATATGAAATTCTTTTATAGTTGACTCCCACTGTTCTAAATATCCTAAAAAATTTAGCATTATCTGTCTTTATGTTCTTCTTGGAGGGACAGTAAAACCTAAAGCGTCTATACCTCTCAGAACACCCTATGAATAAACAGCTAATTGTCCTCAATTCTAGTTTCTTCTCATATGGTATAATAGCCGAGCTTCCCTGGACAACCCCAAACATGTAAATGCTTAACACTGGGAGATTTCCCAGTCTATAACTCATATGGGGATTTAGTTACTACTTTACTAGGTACTCTATTAATGAAGTAGACAATCGTCTTTAAGGCTTCACTCCATAATGATTCTGGTAGAGTAGTGTGAGCTATCATACTCCTAACCATGTCCTTTATTCTGTGATTTCATCTCTCAGCAACACCATTCTGACGAGGTGTCCCTGGCATGGTGTACTAAGTGACAATATCACAGTCTTCTAGAAATTGACAAATAGTCTTGGACATCTATCTAATCCTTCGTATCTGTCAGTACTTACTATCACGATCAGATCTAATGGCTTTAATCTTTCTATTCAGTTGATTTTCAACTTTAGCTTTATAAATTTAAACATGTCCAGAGATTGAGATTTCTCATATAACAAGTATAGATACACATAAAATAGTATGTTGACACTCTAAAAAGATAAAACTCTCACATTTATCTTCAACCAATATGAACAACGTCTAACTTATCAACATTTACAAAAGATAAGTCAAAGACAAGCTGATGACCAGGGACAAGATAGCGTCTTAGACTTTACTGATACAGTGAAGAAGACAGTAAGCCAAAGTTGCCTTTGAAGAGATCTAAGTAGGCCTAAGATACTAAGTTAGCTCAACACTTAGCCTTGCATGAACCCAAGGGAATAGTATCACCTGAGAACTTAAGTTTGTTTGGTCTTACTTTAAAGCTCTTCATAGCTCCATGTAGAGCTAACTAACAGCTTCACCTGAAGCTCTCTTGGTAGCTTCGCTTTAAGGCTAACTATTAGCTTCACTTCAAGCTCCCATTTAGCCCCGCTAGAGGCTGATTCAAGAGCTTCACGCTAGAAGTTTTATCCCTTCCTTCACTAGAAGGAAGAAATAGTTTAGCTCCGCTATAAGTTGAGTCTTAGCTTCATATGTGGCTACGAAGGTAACTTTGCCTTAAGCTGTAAACTAAGTCTTAGCTTCACATGAGGCTACGAAGATAACTTCGCCTGAAATTATGAGCTGAGTCTTAGCTTCGCACGATTTAGCTCTGCAGCGAGCTTTACCAGGTCATCAATTGACTGTTTTCTATAGGGATTAATAGGTGAACCCCACTAATTTAGTGGGATTAACACCACTTTAAGTGGGCGGTTACACCCGCCCACTTCGTCCCACATTAAGGGGAGCCAATTAAATCACTACGACAGGGAGGAGTTCGCACGAACTCTCTAACTTCACCGGAAACTTGCAAGTAGCGTCACTGCAAGGTCGTTTGGAGCCTCGCACGAAGCTTAAGACTAATTCAGCCTTACTGAATTCAAGGGGGCGGTTACACCCCATTTTGGCTATAAATAGTCCCTTATTGAGCCAAGAACAGGCTAACGGGCTAGAGAGAGGAGATTGGCTATAAATTCAAGAAGAAATTCTTAGCAAAAGGGTTCTCTTGTTCTCCTACTTTCAAATCATCAATTTCTAGAACCAAGCAAGAAGAAATCCTATTAGGAGGTAGCTTCATCGTCTGATCGATTGCATCTTCAATGGGATAAAGTGATCGCGCGCTGAACAGATTCCTACCGGCGTACTTTCTCAGAAATCTCAGAGGAGATCTACTTGTAATTTTCTTTTTTGATTACTTATAATTTCACTCCTCAATTTATTTTGTAAGTTTTCCCACAAATAGCTATTTTCAATGGAAAACATAGTAGTCGTCTGTAAAATGATAAAATATTTGTGATCATTCCAAGAAGCTATAGGAAATGGACTATAAATATCTATAAACACCAAATTCAAGGCACCTGAACTCCGTCTAGCATCCAACTTTCTAATGATTCTTTAATTAATGTTCGCTTAGTGCCTACGCTATTCACATATAAAGATTCAGGATATGAAACATGAAGTTTCAATTTATATAGCCATCAATCAAAATTTTAGCACCAATAACTTTAGATTTGGAAAGTAGACTATGCAATTCATTATCAAGAGAGACAGTAAAACACGATCTGTTTAGCAATGAAATATAAATATGATTCCGCTTAAAAGAACGGCACATATAAAGTCTCATCCAAATCTAAAACAAAAAAAAATAGAATCTAATTTAAGCCTACAAACTCCAACAGCTTCAACTGTAACTTTATTTCCATCACCCATGTATACGTATCGCTCAGCTGAGCTTGGCCTCCTTTAGGTTTGAAAGTTTCGAATTGAATCGCTTATGTGAATTATTTATCCATCTTGTATGAAGTGGCACTAAAGCTAAATTAATTTCAGAACAAACATAAATATGAGATATACATGCTAAATAGTCATTTCTGGTACTTTACGCAATCCTAATTGAGGTGGCTTACTTTTTTGCAAAAGAAACATGCAATAACCTTAGGCTTCTTGTCCTCGCCACTTAGGATCAGCAATTATAGTAGCGTTTATGTTCCTCCCTTTAGTTACACTTTTCCTTTTCTTATTAGAAGTGTTATCCTGAATGCTAAGTGAGCACTTTCGGTCTTTTCTTGTTTCTATCTCTCTTCTTTTCGGACACATTGATTTATGAGCTCAATGAAACTCCATTTTTCCCTTTGAGTATTTTAAATAATCTTGAAAAGAGTTATACTTTATAAGAAAAGAGATTAGAATGAAGTGTACTAGAATCTCTTTAAAGAGTTTCAGTTTTAGTACCTTTAGTTTAGAAACAAGATTGGACATTTCCATAATATACTCTCTTATGTTTTCTTTGCTATTGTAGGCATATTTATCAGCTTGCTAAGATCGTGCTGGCCTCAACACTATCAGATTTAATAAACTGGTTGGCTACTTCAGCTGAAAAGCTCTTTGCACTGACTTTATCAAGCATAAAACCCCTAATACTTATAGAAATTGTGTGTTTTATGACCATTAGGCACATTCTATTGGACATCTCCCACTTATCATAATTGACCTTTTTTTTAACTGAACTTTTGTTAGTGATAGTCGGGTTCCATCAGTCCTTCTAGGTCCATGAATTCAAGAATGATCTTTTGCGTGGTCTTGCCACTTCTTAAAGTTTGTATCATTCAATTAAGATTACATGAGAGTACAATTTCTCATTTCTCATCATTTAACATAAACATTGTATTTAACAAAATTCTACTATAATGGCCATAAAAAAAATTTAAATTTAGAGAATGCAACCAGTTTAACTGATAGAGCTGCCGGCCAAACTTTCAGTTTAAGTTATATCTCTATATGCCAACACAGTACTGACCCAATATAGATACCCTAAAGTCTAGATCCTATGTAAGAGCACTGCCTTCCTTTGAGCCGAGTGTCCCTTTATAGGATTGGTCCCAACGTTTAAGTTATATATATCGATCATATAATATATATAATGATCCGGCCATAATGAAAACCTTCCTTTGGGCCGATTGCCACACTCATGGGTCACACAAATCTATGCATCTAGATTCTTATTCCGCCATTAGACTACTTGATGAGGGTAATACAATATGGGCCTATAGTGAGACAGCTTTCCTTTTGGCTGATTACAATACACCAAGATTCTTCTACTTACATTATCCACATCAAGTATCCGACGTTGTACCTAATTCGACCAAATAGTTTTCCTTTAGCCGGCTATTATCTGCATGAACTATATGCGTAATTAAATAAGCTTTTTATAAATTCTTTAACTTGAATATGTATATTTATCTGTGTGTTATCTACTGTAGTAAACATCAATATTCATCATGCTAGAACAATATATAAGCAATAATATAAATTTGATGAAGCGGAAGCATGTAAGGTTACACATAACCATGGTAAATAAACACTTCAATTCTCACTTTGTGTCAACTAATTACTATTTTGTCATGTATAGTATCTGTAATACATTGCTGCTCGTTAAGAGCTTCGAAACAGCTATTTACACGCCCAATACAGTGGTTAGATGAGCCCGCAATAGCTAATTAAAATTTTTATTGGTAAAACAGGTCTGCAGTGCTTATCGGGTTTGGATCAGACCCGACCCTCAATGGTTAACTTATGGGTTTTCTTATGGGTCGGGTTTAATGAACTGGATAAAACTCAATAAATTTAATATGAGATTAATTGGGATTTGGTTTCTTTATTTGATTAGAATTCTATCCTAAAATTTTCCTAATAGACTAGAATTCTATCTTAATCTTAAAATCCAAATCAATCTCAACAATTTAAATTTAAACTTTATATGAGATTAATTAGGAGCAGTTTCCTTATTAGATTAAAATTATATCTCTAATTTTTCAAATCCTAACTAATCTCATAATCCTGCTTAATTAGGAAAACCCAAGAAAATAGTTAAACTTTTTTTTAATGTTTCTGTTGCCGCAGGATCCCTGCTGCCAACACAATTGCAAGGGCAGGTAAGGATCTCGCTGCCGACACACCATTGTGCGTGGGCAGCCTGGCCCTTGTGCCCACGCGCATGCATGCATGTGCGTGGGGGCACAATGCTCCTTTTTTCTTATGACTATCATCTTCAAGCTACATGCATGCAACAAGGGTTTGCATGCATGCATGTGTCCTACCACACACGCTGGTTTTTTTTAAATTAAATAACACACAGAAAATTATCAAATACGCACACATGCAAAATTCAATAAAAAAATCACCCCTTTTAAATTTTGATTCAACATATGAGACACAAAATATTTATTGAATCAAAGGAGGTATTTTTATGATATTTATAAATCAAGATCGAAAAATTTCTATAGAAACCGATGATGCGATAAAGAGAAAGTTCTGAAACCAATTGTTGGATCTAATAATTATTCCTTAGAAGATCCACGCATAAATTAAAAGCCTATTTATCAAGATCAAAGCGAAGAAGAGTTTAGGCATACATGATTTCATTATGAAAAGGATGCCGAAGGTTGCACAATCTTGAGAACGCCGGAGCTGAGGGAGCGAATTTTTCTCTCCAGCCACCAAGTTCTCTTCTTGATACTTAGAGGAGATGAGAGGTCTCCAAGAGAGAAATCAGGTCATGATAGATTAGTTAGTGGTGGAGAAGGAATCCTACTCATGATATATAAAGCATGAAGAAACTCTAATTCAACTCATCATAGATTTATACCCTTGATTGATAACACAAATTTCACACGTGTAGATGACTCCCACATCTTAATTTAAATACACTCATGGCTAAGTGTAAATGAAAGGTGTCTAGGCTCAAACCATCAAGCTTGATCAATTCTTTAATGAGTCTAACAACATAGGCTTATAGAGACGGGTGTACAAATCCAATTAGACTTTTGTAGGCCCAAATTAATTTAGATTCTATCCATATAAGAATAACACATTCATGTTCCCACAATTACACGCAATTCCTAAAATTGCAGTTGAAACTGCATTCCTTTTGCCTTCAACTACACGGTTCCAGACACCTGGAGCAGTTCATGCTGTCTCCAAAAACATCCTAACTACAGGAGTTGGCTCCAACTACAGGCAACCAAATATTCCCTAAAGATGAGAGAAATGAACTACAGAAGTTATCTCTAACTACAGGCAACCAAATATTCCCTAAATATGACAGAAATCGCACAGATACGTGCACACACATATATCCTGCTGCACGTGCGCACGAGAGAGAGAGAGGGAGAGAGAGAGAAGCCAACCAAATATTACCTAAATATGAGAGAAATAACACAGATGCGCACAAATATATGCTGCTGCTGCTGAGAGAGAGAGAGAGAGAGAGAGAGAGAGAGAGAGAGAGAGAGATCACATTGTATTCACATTGTACTTTAAATCACATTGTACTTTTTAAAATTTTCCATGCTAGACACTTTAGGATACTCATTGACACGCACATTCAGTGTCCAAGTCAGGAATCAGTAGGTTATATCGGATGGTCTTGATGAGTACCATACATCACAATTTCTCTGCTAGTAAATTCCCAATGATGCACGAATTCTAGTAACTACAAGCATTTCCCATTAGAAGTAGGTGCCCTAGTAAGCACATTCAAAGATTTGAACCTCTGATCTAATCCGGTCTCTCTTCTATTAACACTTATCCAAGCTCATATTGGTGAACATACTGTGTTTATTTATTATTCCAGAATATATATATATATATATATATATATATATATATATATATATATATATATATATATATATATATATATATGAGAAAAATGTATATCAGTCGACGGCTGAGAGACTCTCTCAGCCTGCGGTGACGTGGCTCAATATTCGTCACCGCACTAACTTGCGGCCCGCTTATAGGAAGAAGTTAAATTACTAAATACCCTTTATGAAAAACTACTCTTTCGGTAACTTTCGTTATTGTTTATTATTATTTCCCCACAAGGTAATTTTTTGACCGCTCGTTGTCAGATTTAGGTTATTTTTTATTATTATTTTCTTCCTTTTCTTTGCCGCTCTTTATAGGATTTAGGTTATTGTTTATTATTATTTTTCTCCCTATTTTCTTACCTCTCTTTGTCAGATTTAGGTTCACTTTTTCAGCCTGCGATAAACTTTTTTCTGAAAATATCATTTTTTTCAGAGCAATTTTTTATCCTTTGTATTTAATGTCGACGTCTGAGCAGTCTACTTCTCCTGCCAATTTTGGTCGCAGTCGTAAGCGATCTCTATCTGGCGATTAAATATGGAGGATATATCATCTGGTTCAACTTTCTCTCAGAATATTGAAAATATTGAAGGGTTGACATATTTGCATGCCGATCAACAGGTTTTAATTGTATCAATTTTTTTCGCGCAATTTCTTAAGTATAGAATTTTTCTCTTTAGTATATATGGTACTACGACCTATAACCACTTGTTCTAAAGTTTCAGAAATGTGACCACGGTCGCAATCTTATTTGAAAATAATCTCCTGCTGTGAAATCTTTTTTTTGTGACTGCGACCTAAGTCGTATTCCTTGTTCGAACTATAATTTGTTTTATGGAATAGAATAATCACTTGAATTAATCTTTTTAGAACAGCGATCACGGTCGCAATTTGATTTTTGTGACTGCGACCTAAGTCGCATTCTTTGTTGTCATAATTCTTACACGTTTCTACGTGAATTATATCCATTTTATATATTCATTAGATTGTTGCACAGTTATTATTCTGTTTTTTTTAAAAATATGCTCATACGGATAACTGCGACTACGGTCGCAGTCTTTAGTAAGAAGTAATATAGATTTCATCTCATCTGCGACCTTGGTCGCAGTTTTAGAAATTATATTTTAGACGTGTGATATGTAAAAAATATTTATATTTATGTAGTTCGTCTAATTATTTTTGTAGGATATGAATGCACATGGAGAAATGTCTGGAAGCTAAAATAATTTTTTAGGGAAACAGTTTCTCACGGATGTGAAACCATACAATTTCTACAATTCTTATGCAAGGAACAGTGGTTTTGGTGTGAGAAGAAAAGGAATAGATAAGTCACGGAAGCCTCCTCATGAAGTTATTTGCAGAAAATTTTGCTACAACAAGGAAGGTGTGAAGAAGTTGTGTGATAAAAGACAAGAGGGGCTTACAGTACATCATCGAATTGACACTAGAGTAGCGTGTCCTGCTGAGATGCATGTTCGTCTTCGTTTTTTTTGACAAAAGATATTGGGTTGTCACAAAATTTGTTGATTCTCATTCACATGAATTGTCAAGCCCGAATAAGGTACATCACCATTACTCTCACCAGACTCATCGTTTGAAGATTAGTAGAAGCATTATGAGCAATTTGGTTGATGTGAGAATGTGCCCTTCAAATATTTCCCGTGTTGTGAATGCAATAAGCCAGGGAGAAGGCTGTGAAGAAGTGAGCCCGCAACAAGTTATTGATTTTACTCGTCAACGTAGAAATAACATTGGCCATGAGTTTATTGCTGTTATCAAATGTTTCCAGGAGAAAGCCGAGACCGATCCAGAATTTTTCTTTGCAAGTGAAGTCGATAACGCGGGTACACTTAGAAGCATTTTTTGGGCTGATGGAAGAGCTATTTCCTCGTATTTGAGGTTCTGTGATGTGATCGTTTTTGACACAACATATAGGACTAATCACTTGAGCTTGCCATTTGCTCCATTCACTGGAGTAAATCATCATCAGCAGTCAATTTTGTTCGGTTGTGCATTGCTTGCTGATGAGCAGAGGGATACGTTTGTGTGGCTATTCCAAAAATGGCTCAAGTGCATGCATGGAGTTGCACCAAAGTTGATTATTACTGATCAGAATGCCCAGATTGGTGACACCATCAAGATTGTTTTTCCAACTACTCGGCACCGGTTTTGTTTCTGGCATGTACGGAAACATATTGCCGAGCAATAAATACCGATGACAAACAAGTATGGAGAAGATATGGTCTCTGATTTCCATGATTGGTACACCTCCCGTGATATAAGCACATGCGAAGAGCGATGGCGTTTGATGAATGAAAAGTATCATTTAGAAGAAGAAGACAGTTGGTTGTTGAAGATGCACAGACTGCGCGGACATTGGGTTAATGCATATCTCAAGGATGTTTTCTGTGCTGGAATGACAACCAGCCAGAGGTCCGAGAGTATTAATTCCTTCTTTGATGGTTTTGTTAATGCAAACACGAAACTAGTAGAATTTGTTCACCAATATGATAAAGCTGTTGCTGCCTGTCGTACCTCTGAATCTCAACAGGATTTTCGGGGTTTGAATTCTATGCCCAACTATACATCGAATCCATATGAGATACAGGTTTTGAAGTTGTATACACCAAAGATTTTTCAGTTGTTCCAAAAGGAATGGGCAGTTGTAATGATACTTTTTTCAGAAGAGTTGGAACATGAAAAACCTGGATCAAAATATTTGGTTGGTGATTTTTCAGAATCAAAAGACAGCTGGGAAAAGGTCAGTTATGATAAGCGTGAGGAACTTCATGTTTCTTGTAGTTGCTCGTTATTTGAAACAGAGGGTATCCTATGTAGACATATTCTGTGTATTTTGTGGCGCAATCATGTTACACATATACTCGAATCATATATACTTCAGAGATGGAGGTTGGATGCTCGTTACGAAAACGTTGCAATTGAAAATGGCATCAGGCCTTTTCCCAGTCAAGGGACTCCACGGACGGCTAGATTGTGGACAATTCGTTCAAAATTTAATGCAATTCGTGAGATGGTCGCTGATTCTGATATCCATCTTTCAAAGTTGGGCGCAGTTTTGTAAAGATTTGCCGAAGAAACCACTAGTGAATACAGAGCCATGTCAGGAAATTTTCAGTCATCACAGCCTAAAACTATAGTTGGTTCCAGTGGATCCGTTGTCGTTCTACGAGATGGTGAAGAATTGAATATACGTGATCCAATTGGTCCTGTACCAACCAAGGGGAGGCCTAGAGCTGCATCCAGGCTTAAGTCTGGTTTTGAAGATTCTATATATCAGAAGGAAGTTAAGCATCGAAGATGTGGTAACTGTCAAGAGCTGTGCCATTACAGGACTGGTTGTCCGTTACTGGTATTACATTAAACCTATTAAACAATTTTTTATAATGATTTATGTTTAAAATTCTTACTATTCCTTTTTTAATGGCAGAAGAAGTAGGTTTGGGTTACGTCCATCTTGAAGGAATAAAGTCTTCATTTTTTCATGAACTGCGACCAGGGTCACATAGTGTAGAGAGATTCATGTCGCAGTCTGTCACTGGCGTGTCATTATAATCAGATTTTATTCTCATTTTTTATTTCTACTGTACTATTTTTGTAATTAGTTGTACTTTAAAGTTTTACTGTTACAAAATTCTCCTATATAGTTTAATTTTTGTTTACTGTAACGTAGACAGCGACTTTGGTCGCAGTGTACGTGGTTTAATTGCGACCGTGGTCGCAGTGTTCTTATATCGTGAAAATTGAATTGTTGCTTTTAAAATTGCCCTCGTCTCTTGGTATATTATTGTAACATCTGAATATAGTTGAAGATTCTCCGCACTATTATAATTTTCGACATTTTTAACCCTATGTTCTTTTTAATTCCACTCAACGTAAAGCACCACTGCGACCATAGTCGCATCAATATTTACACATTTGAATATTGACTTTCTCCTTATATACAACAGCTCATCCACTGCGACCCGAGTCGCAGTTGCTTGACGGATTTTTTTTAGATTTTTTTGCCTACAGTCGCAGCGTCCCCTTTATCTTTTAATTGTAACTTCCATTTCTACATTTTCGCCTTATATTTTTGCTTTAGTCCACTGAACATAAATTAAAACTGCGATCTTGATCGCAGTGTTAATCTTTTTATCTATTTGAACGTATTGTCTGGATGTGTACACCAGTTTCATGACTGCGACCAGAGTCGCAGTTCTGTGAAATAAAATTTGTGACAAATGTACAGTATTTCAACCAAGACTAAGTAGTAAAATCTATAATTCACACAATTAACCTTAGAAAACAGGGTTATATATATATAAAAAATCAAAATATAAATTTTAAACTTCTAATCTACTCCTTCTCGTCGTCACCATCATAGTCAGATTCGTCCTCAAGATTATGACCGCGTTCGTCTTCCGTATCGCTTTCACGTTACACATATACCGGAATCACGTTACACATATACCGGAATCATATATACTTCAGAGATGGAGGTTGGATGCTCGTTACAAAAACGTTGCAATTGAAAATGGCATCAGGCCATTTCCCAGTCAAGGCACTCCACGGACGGCTAGATTGTGGACAATTTGTTCAAAATTTAATGCAATTCTTGAGATGGTCGCTGATTCTGATATCCATCTTTCAAAGTTGGACGCAATTTTGGAAAGATTTGCCGAAGAAACCACTAGTGAATACATAACCATGTCAAGAAATTTTCAGTCATCACAGCCTAAAACTACAGTTGGTTCCAGTAGATCCGTTATCGTTCTGTGAGATGGTAAAGAATTGGATATACGTGATCCAATTGCTCCTGTACCAACCAAGGGGAGGCTAAAGTAGCATCTAGACTTAAGTCTAGTTTTGAAGATTCTATATATCAGAAGGAAGTTAAGCATCGAAGATGTGGTAACTGTCAAGAGCTGGGCCATTACAGGACTGGTTGTCCGTTACTGGTATTACATTAAACCTATTAAATAATTTTTTATAATGATTTATGTTTAAAGTTCTTACTATTCCTTTTTTAATGGCAGAAGAAGTAGGTTTGGGTTGCGTCCATCTTGAAGGAATAAAGTCTTCATTTTTTCATGAACTGCAACCAGGGTCGCACAGTGTAGAGAGATTCATGTCGCAGTCTGCCACTAGCGTGTCATTATAATCAGATTTTATTCTCATTTTTTGATTTCTACTGTACTATTTTTGTAATTAATTGTACTTTAAAGTTTTACTGTTATAAAATTCTCCTATATAGTTTAATTTTTGTTTACTATAACGTAGACAGCGACTTTGGTCGCAGTGTACGTGGTTAATTGCGACCGTGGTCGCAGTGTTCCTATATCGTGAAAATTGAATTGTTGCTTTTAAAATTGCCCCCGTCTCTTGGTATATTATTATAACATCTGAATGTAGTTGAAGATTCTCCGCACTATTATAATTTTTAACATTTTTAGCGCTATGTTCTTTTTTATTCCACTCAACGTAAAGCACCATTGCGACCATGGTCGCATCGGAATTTACACATTTGAATATTGACTTTCTCCTTATATACAACAGCTCATTCACTGCGACCCGAGTCGCAGTTGCCTGACGGGTTTTTTTAGATTTTTTTTTGCCTACAGTCGCAGCGTTTCCTTTATCTTTTAATTGTAACCTCCATTTCTATATTTTCGCCCTATGTTTTTGCTTTAGTCCACTGAACATAAATTAAAACTGCGACCATGATCGCAGTGTCGACCTTTTTATCTATTTGAACGTATTGTCTGGATGTGTACACCAGTTTCATGACTGCGACCAGAGTCGCAGTTCGGTGAAATAAAATTTGTGACAAATGTACAGTATTTCAACCAAGACTAAATAGTAAAATCTATAATTCACACAATTAACCTTAGAAAACAGGGTTATATATATATAAAAAATAAAAATAAAAATTTTAAACTTCTAATCTACTCCTTCTCGTCATCACCATCATAATCAGATTCGTCCTCAAGATTATGACTGCGTTCGTCTTCCTTATCGCTTTCAAGTTACACATATACCGGAATCATATATACTTCAGAGATGGAGGTTGGATGCTCGTTACAAAAACGTTGCAATTAAAAATGGCATCAGGCCATTTCCCTGTCAAGGCACTCCACGAACGGCTAGATTGTGGACAATTTGTTCAAAATTTAATGCAATTCTTGAGATGGTCGCTGATTCTGATATCCATCTTTCAAAGTTGGACGCAGTTTTGGAAAGATTTGCCGAAGAAACCACTAGTGAATACAGAGCCATGTCAGGAAATTTTCAGTCATCACAGCCTAAAACTATAGTTGGTTTCAGTGGATCCGTTGTCGTTTTGCGAGATGGTGAAAAATTGAATATACGTGATCCAATTGGTCCTGTACTAACCAAGGGGAAGCCTAGAGCTGCATCCAGACTTAAGTCTAGTTTTGAAGATTCTATATATCATAAGGAAGTTAAGCATCGAAGATGTGGTAACTGTCAAGAGCTGGGCCATTACAGGACTGGTTGTCCATTACTGGTATTACATTAAACCTGTTAAACAATTTTTTCAAATGATTTATGTTTAAAATTCTTACTATTCCTTTTTAATGGCAGAAAAAGTAGGTTTGGGTTGCGTACATCTTGAAGGAATAAAGTCTTCATTTTTCATGAACTGCGACCAAGGTCGCACAGTGTAGAGAGATTCATGTCGCAGTCTGCCACTGGCGTGTCATTATAATCAGATTTTATTCTTATTTTTTGATTTCTATTGTACTCTTTTTGTAATTAGTTGTACTTTAAAGTTTTACTGTTACAAAATTCTCCTATATAGTTTAATTTTTGTTTACTATAACGTAGACAGCGACTTTGGTCGCAGTGTACGTGGTTAATTGCGACCGTGGTCGCAGTGTTCCTATATCGTGAAAATTGAATTGTTGCTTTTAAAATTGTCCCCGTCTCTTGGTATATTATTGTAACATCTGAATATAGTTGAAGAATCTCCGCACTATTATAATTTTCGACATTTTTAGCGCTATGTTCTTTTTAATTCCACTCAACGTAAAGCACCACTGCGACCATGGTCACATCGATATTTACACATTTGAATATTGACTTTCTCCTTATATACAACAGCTCATTCACTACGACCCGAGTCGCAGTTGCCTGACGGATTTTTTTAGATTTTTTTTGCCTACAGTCGCAGCGTTCCCTTTATCTTTTAATTGTAACTTCCATTTCTACATTTTCGCCCTATGTTTTTACTTTAGTCTACTGAACATAAATTAAAATTGCGACCTTGATCACAGTGTAGACCTTTTTATCTATTTGAACGTATTGTCTGGATGTGTACACCAGTTTCATGACTGCGACCAGAGTCGCAGTTCAGTGAAATAAAATTTGTGACAAATGTACAGCATTTCAACCAAGACTAAGTAGTAAAAACTATAATTCACACAATTAACCTCAGAAAACAGGGTTATATATATATAAAAAATCAAAATACAAATTTTAAACTTCTAATCTACTCCTCGTCATCACCAACATAATCAGATTCGTCCTCAAGATTATGACCGGGTTCGTCTTCCGTATCGCTTTCACGTTACATATATATCGGAATCACGTTACAATATACCGGAATCATATATACTTCAGAGATGGAGGTTGGATGCTCGTTACAAAAACGTTGCAATTAAAAATAGCATCAAGCCTTTTCCCAGTCAAGGCACTCCATGGACGGCTAGATTGTGGACAATTGGTTCAAAATTTAATATAATTCTTGAGATGATCACTGATTCTGATATCCATCTTTCAAAGTTGGACGCAGTTTTGGAAAGATTTGCCGAAGAAACCACTAGTGAATACAGAGCCTTGTCAGGAAATTTTCAGTCATCACAGCCTAAAACTACAGTTGGTTCCAGTGAATCCGTTGTTATTCTGCGAGATGGTGAAGAATTGAATATACGTGATTCAATTGGTCCTGTACCAACCAAGAGGAGGGTGGCAACCAAGAGGAGGGAGGCCTAGAGCTGCATTCAGGCTTAAGTTTGATTTTGAAGATTCTATATGTCAAAAGGAAGTTAAGCATCGAAGATGTGGTAACTGTCAAGAGCTGGGCCATTACAGGACTGGATGTCCGTTACTGATATTACATTAAACCTGTTAAACAACTTTTTATAATGATTTATGTTTAAAATTCTTACTATTCCTTTTTAATGGCAGGAGAAGTAGGGTTGGGTTGCGTCCATCTTGAAGGAATAAAGTCTTCATTTTTTCATGAACTGCGACCAGGGTCGCACAGTGTAGAGAGACTCATGTCGTAGTTTGCCACTGGCGTGTCATTATAATCAGATTTTATTCTCATTTTTTGATTTCTACTGTACTATTTTTGTAAGTTGTTGTACATTAAAGTTTTACTGTTACAAAATTCTCCTATATAGTTTAATTTTTGTTTACTATAACGTAGACAGTGACTTTGGTCGCAGTGTACGTGGTTAATTGTGACCGTCGTCGCAGTGTTCCTATACCGTGAAAATTGAATTGTGCTTTTAAAATTGTCCCCGTCTCTTGGTATATTATTGTAACATCTGAATATAGTTGAAGATTCTCCGCACTATTATAATTTTTGACATTTTTAACGCTATGTTCTTTTTAATTCCACTCAACGTAAAGCACCACTGCGATCATGGTCGCATCGATATTTACACATTTGAATATTGACTTTCTCCTTATATATAACAACTCATTCACTGCACCCGAGTCGCAGTTGCCTGATGGATTTTTTTAGATTTTTTTTGCCTACATTCGCAGTGTTCCCTTTATCTTTTAATTGTAATTTCCATTTCTACATTTTCGCCCTATGTTTTTGCTTTAGTCCACTGAACATAAATTAAAACTGCGACCTTGATCACAGTGTCGACCTTTTTATCTATTTGAACATATTGTCTGGATGTGTACACCAGTTTCATGACTGCGACCAGAGTCGCAGTTCGGTGAAATAAAATTTGTGACAAATGTACAGTATTTCAACCAAGAATAAGTAGTAAAAACTATAATTCACACAATTAACCTTAGAAAACAGGGTTACATATATATATATAAAATCAAAATACAAATTTTAAACTTCTAAACTCCTTCTCGTCATCACCATCATAATCAGATTCGTCCTCAAGATTATGACCGCGTTCGTCTTCTGTATCGCTTTCCGTCTCTTCCACCTCTTTACCAACAATCTCCTCTTCGCTTTCTTCCTCTTCATGTATGTTATTTTGGTTCATCAATGAACTCCAAGAACGGGTCGTCTGTATCAAGCTCATCCTCTGACCCGTAGCGAGGCATAGCTTCAGAACTATACATCCAATTATCATTAGATGATTGGCTTCTTTCTGGTGAAGACGGTGGAGAAGACATTTTTGAATCTGATTCCGAATATTGAAAGTAACTAGTTTGAGCAAAACCAATTTAGTATGTTTATAATCCTGTCCTGATGACCCTTTATATATTTTTAGTCCCAAAATTCCAAAAGTTTAAGCTCTCAAACCACGTGAATATGTCCCAAATTTATTTTCTACCTTTTCTCAAAAATTGTATACCTCCTAAGTGACTGTTCAGTTATCCAAAACAGTTTAAAAGTTAATACAGTCTTAAATTAAATTATTTTGTACTCCAAAATAGTTCATTATTGCGACCACAGTCGCATTGGGAACTGATAAATGATTAAGTAACTGCGACCATGATCGCTGTCTTGATTACAATATCACAATATAAGAAAACGCTGTAACTAAAATAGTTCATTAATGCGACTTTGGTCGCAATACAACTGCTGAACGCATGTTTGTTTCTAATATCAGTACGCAATAGTAAATACACGGTGTAACAAATGTAGATTACAAATAATCAATGAAATTTATAATAAATAAATGTATAAAAATGTTTATAAATTAAATCAACAAAACAAAAAAAAATCAATGAATTGCAAATATTTTAACATTTATAAATAAAAAATTGTGGTATATCAATAAATTGCCCACTGTCAGCCTTCAAATACATTTTTCGTATCATTTCTATTTCTTCATCCCAACTCTTCTCTCTATCTGCAAGTATCATGTATGCAAGCTCACTTCTTAGTCTCTGTACATCAGCAACTGTAACAGTATCAACAGCTGGTGGACTTCCAAATGCTATACTTTCCATGTACTTGCATACATATATAGCGCAATCAATACTGAAATTTGCATAGAGTAATCATTAAATGAAATTAGATTTTTGTACTAAAAAGGTAGAAAATATGATAGGTAAGGAGATGTCAAAAATTTATATACCTGTTTGCTTGTTGGTGGCATCTTGTGTATTTTATATTTATTTTTCTCATTAATTTATTGAAATCAATCTCAAAAATCTGTAATAATCTTTCTTTCTGCAATGTCAATAGAAAAAAATCAGTATTAATCAAATTAAATGCAAGTTTTCAGTAATCGAAATATTAAATTTTAACTCACCATTATTCTTGCATCTTTTTGATAAAGTTTTAATATACTACTACTTTTTTAAGCTAGGACCAAAGAGTTGTAAAAAATCCACTCTTTTGTATGGCAATCAAATACCAACAAGGTCTAGTGAAATCTGGGATCATTGGTACTATGTTTGTGATTGATCGGGAAGAACCTATACTGCACATCATCTGTCCAGTTTTTCAACAGCTGCTGCTTGATGAAATGATCTTCCAGACCTTTACTTTTAGATACAACACCGTACTGCGGACGACAAAAAAAATAAAATACAAAATGAATTTAAAGTATAAAAAATTTATGAAAATTAGAAGTCATTACGTCAAGACAACAGACTGGGATCATGGTCGCAGTGTTTCTTAATTATCACATTTTTATATTAATTAATGCAGCGACCAAGGTCGCAGTGTTGTTTTTGATAAAGACCGCCAGGAATTGCAATCTAGGTCGCATACTTTTCATTACTAAAATTATAATCGTGGTGATTTATATTATCATGGACTGCGACTTAGGTCGCAGTACATTAGGTAGCTGCTCCTTTTATATTAGCACGCATAGCGACCAAGGTCGCAGTATTTATTGTTGATTAAGACTGCCGCCAGCAACTGCGACCACAGTCGTAAACTTCATTTTAAATTGATATTGGGGTGGATTAATTTAATTATAAATTGAAACCTTAGTTGGAGTACATTCGTTATGCCTAAACAGCGATAAAGAATATTAGTAGAATATTTAACGTTCAAAGATTTAATTCACCAAATTAATTAGGAAATTGATATTACATTAAACCGTAAAGTAGAAAATAGATGTTTACCCAAGCTTCGCTCCGAAAGAATATACTTTTTAATCCTCGTCCTTTCTCTAGATGCTGCATGTAGAAATGAATTATATTCGCATCTAACTCTCTACTGAACATCAGGTCCTCAATGTCATTCTTTGTAACATTGATTCCATTGTCGGTATCCTGATATGCAGTAGAACTGTAAGATATTCAAAACAAAGTTAGTAATTAAATTGTTCTTATATATATAACTATTATTTGATATGATTTATAATAAAATTAATTAACTTACTCAGAGAAGGCCTTGTCCAAGAAATTTTTTTATAATAGCTTGTTGATGGGGCTGCAGAATTCTGTATGTTGTGGTTTCGGTCAATTCCCTCATTTTTGGCTGAGTGGGGGAAATCTCTTTGTCGCCGAAACCAGCGGAAGAACTCTGAGCCGCAGGCTGTGGAAGAGGATGTTCATTAATTTTCTTCTTCTGTTTTGGATAAACGAAGTCGAAGTCATCGCGATCTCTTTCAACGTGCTTGCATTCTTTGACTCCCCTTTCTATCGTTCCTTTAGAGTAATCCAAAACTGTTCTTTTTAAGGATTGCTTCTGATCAGAAGCTCTATCTCTTTGGAGTTCTTGAATCTGTTGAGTTATATTCAAAGAAAAACTGGGGATATCTTCCTCAGAAATATTTATAATAAATTCAAAACCCATAATTTCATCCTCTTCCAATTTTTTTTTCTTCTCCTCTTCAGCCTGCTTCTCCATCTGCTCCATAATTATTTTCTGCTTCTTCTCCTCTTCTCCCTTCTTCCTTCTCCTCTCCTCCCTTCTTCCTTCTCCTCTCCTCTTCTTTCATCCTCTCCTTCAATTCTTCCCCCTCTTTCTTCTTTTTCTCCTGCCTCTTCTGCTCCTCCTCTAACTTTCTCCTTTTTTTTTCTTTTCTTGCTCCTCCTCTTCTTTCCTCCTCTTCTCCTTCTCCTTCTTCTCCACTACACTCCTCCTCTTCTGCTCCTCCTCCTCTTCCCTTCTCCTCTCCTCCTCTTCCCTTCTCTTCTCATTCTCTTCTCTCCTCCTCCTCTCCTGCCCCTCCTCTCCCCTCCTTCTCTCCTCCTTCTCTTGCTCCTCCTCTTCCCTCCTCCTCTTCTCCTTCTCCTCTTCTTCCCTCATTCTCCTCTCATTCTCCTTCTCCTCTTTTTCTCTCCTCCTCTCCTCCTTTTCCTTCTCTTCTTCCATTCTTCTCCTCTCATTCTCCTCCTCTTCCCTCCTCTTCTCCTTTTCCTTCTCCTCTGCAGCAGCGGCTGCTCTCAGTAGCTGTTCTTCTTCTTCTTTCACTTTTAATTTCCTCTGTTACTTTTTTAATTTTTTCTTCTCTCTTATTTCTCTTCTTTTTTTCTTTAATTCAGCCTTGAGTCTGTTCTCTGTCTCCATTTTTTCAATTTTCCTTTCAAGCTGAGAAACATATTCTCTCAAGTACTGATTTTGATTCCTCAACTCTTCAATTTGTTCAGCTTGTTCATCCCGTGTTGGTGGCAAATAATCTGTAAAAGTTAGTTCTTACTCACTCGTCTATTCTTACTCAATTATTTCTGCAGCCTCTGGCTCCTTTTTCGACGGAATGTTAGCTTGATTATATGTATTTCCTTCTTCTTCTTCTTCATCTTCATCTTCTTCTTCTTCTTCCTCCTTCTCTTCCCCTTCAACAGGAAGGCCAATCATAATTTTTTCATCATTAGAGATGTTGGCTATTCGACATAAAATCTGAAAAGAAAAATAAAAAAATTAAGTTAAAACCAAAATAATGAAATAATTATACTGCGACCAAGGTCGCAGTTTATTTATTAACTATTAAGATAGAATGCGACCATGGTCGCAGTTTGTTTGTCCGGCACATAAATTTAACCGCGAAGACTTGCAGCTTAATATTACGGCCATGGTCGCATTTAATGTATACGGTATTATCAGGAGAATGCGACCATGGTCGCACTTCGTATGTCCGGCACGTAAAATGAACTGCAAAACGTGCAGCTCAATACTGCGACCATGGTCGCATTCTGAGATTATGCTCGCATTTTATTTGTACTGCACATAAAAAGAACTTGAACCAAGGCCCCATTTAAATGTATAAAATTTTAATCAACACTATATGGTATTTAATATCTTAAAACTTACGATATTTGCATCAAGCTCATTTAGATCAACTTCAAGCAGAGATCTGCTAATGTTCTGGAGGTCCCATCTTACTGCGCGTGGGGTTTTGTCCTTCAAACCAGACCTCGGCTCAAAAATAGGAGCCCTCTCACATAGCCAATTCTGTAAAATGCAAAATTAAATTAGTTTACACAAATATTTATAAGATTATCGGAAAATTTCATACAATGTTGGCCAAATTTGATATTCATACTTAAAATAATTTGCACGGAGCATCCTTGCAGCTCGTACGTGGTGTGCCTGAAGATGTCCATTGACTCAATCAAGAATTGCCAAACAATTTTAGCCCATCATATTATCCTCATCAGCTGCATATTGGCAATCTGTTTCACAATATACCACGACACCGTGCATTTACTTCCAGAAAAGAATAGAGTGGACGACATGTATAGGATGATTATTGTAGTAAAGTCTTGAGCTGCAAGTCTTTGTCTGTCTCTTATAATTTCATGTAAAGTCACTTGCTGCTCAAGCTGTTCATCTTTTGTCACATCTAATTCACCCCTCCTCCTTTTCTTGACCAGAAGATCATCCAAAGCCTCTTCAATAGATACTTTCGTGATCTTCTTTATATTGGGGAAATAATGTTTTATAACCCCTCTGTCCTTCATCGTACAGGTCTTATTCATAATAAAATTCGCCCCAATGATAGGTAGACCAAAAGTTAGGGCAACATCCTCTACTGTTAACTCAATTTGTTTGCCCCCAATTTTAAAGGTCCTTGTATCCCTATTATATTGGTCTAAAATTCTCAGTATAGTAATGTTTGATTTTAGACCCTTTTTACCCCCAAATTCCTCATTGTAGAAGGCCATGAAGATTGGGCCAAATAGGGTCTTCTTCATCGCCTCTAAGAAATCGGCCTGAATGTACTTTTTGAATTTCTTTATAAACTCGCACATAGGTTTTAGGCTCGATCTTATAGGACGAACCTTCATCTGTTGTTTACCTATATATGAAGAAAAATTAAAAACTTTAGACCAATGATTATTTTAAAATTATAAGGGAATAAAAAACAAATTATTTTTAAAACACTGCGACCTAGGTCGCATTCATCTACAGTGCAAATGTAAACAACTGCGACCCTGGTCGACACTGCGACCAAGGTCGCAGTCATCTACAGCGCAAATGTAAACAACAGGGACCCGGTCGACACTGCGACCAAGGTCGCATAAGACTACAGTGCAAAACATATACAACTGCGACCCGGGAATTAAAAAACAGATGACGTTAAATACACTGCGACCATGGTCGCATGACACTACATCGCATATTGAAACAACTGCGACCCATATCGTCAGTATGTAATAAAAAACAAAGGACGTATCATATACTGCGACCAACGTCGATTCGTCTATAACAAAAAGTCCAAAAAAAATAAAAAATTTTAAAACTCTATGATCTATGTCGCACAGATCTGCAACTATAATTTTAACAACTACGACCGAGGTCGACAAATAGTGTATGAAAAAAATTTAATTTAAAAAAATATTAGCAAGGTCGCATACATATACATCGCTTTTTCAAAAAATATTACGACCATGGTAAAAATAGAAGGAAATGAAAAAACTTGAAAAAAAAATGGACCTTTATCGTTATGTTAGAAAATTTAAAAATTTAAAAATTTATTCGTCATCTAAAGTTTCAGAATCTCTTTCTTAATTGCGACCATGGTCCCAAGAATTAAAAAAAAGAGACAGAAACGGAAATAGATCTGAAATAAAATAAAACTATTAAAATCCACAAACCTTAAAAAAATTTTGAAAATATCATTTTTGTAGTACCTTTTTTGGCGGATGATTTCTTTGGCGCCATGTGTTGCAAATATATTTTTAAAAAAAACGGATCAAATTTGTGAAACAATAGAACTAATTGGATCAGAATAATCAGGTGAAATTTTAGAGCTGTAAATTTTTCTTGAAAGAAAATGTTTTTACGTAAGGTAAAAATTTGTGAGTGAGGGTATTTTCAGAAAATACAATGTTGAGGTGACTGACATTAAATTAGGCGGCATTTTTTAGGATTTTGTGTGTCAAAATTTATGACAGGTTTGCGGCTCTGATGTTGCCACGTCTCGCCGGCTGAGAAACTCTCTCAGCTGGCGGCTGAGGTACAGTAACCCCATATGAGAAAAACTATATATATATATGGGGCTACTGTACCTCAACCGATGGCTGAGAGAGTTTCTCAGCCGGCGGGACGTGACAACATAATAGCCACGAAATTGACATTAATTTTGGCGGATAAAAACTAAAGAAATCCCGCCCGACTTACTATCAGTCACTTCAACAGTGGCTTTGACGAAAATACCCTCCCTCACAACTTTTACTGTATATAAAATATTTCCTTTCAAAAAAATTTACAGATCTAAATTTTAAGTTAATCATTCTGAAGAGATTAGTGCTATTGTTTCACAATATTCCTTAGTTTTTTAAAAATATTTGCTACATATGGCACCGAAAAAATCATCTGCGGAAAAAAGTAATGGGAAACAAAAGCAAATTCTTTTTAGGGTTTATAAATTTTAATAGTTATATTTTTTCAGATTTCATTCCATTTCTTTCAGTTTTTTTTGAAAACTTGCGACCATGGTCGCAAATAAGAGAGAGATTCGCAAACTTGCAACCATGAATCACTTTTTAAATTTATAAATTTTGTAACACAGCGACAAAGGTCCAATTTTTTCTAGTTTTTTGAACCTGGGTCGCAGTTGTTTGAATTAGCGTTGTAGATGTATGCTAACTTGGTTGTAGCGTTCTAAAAATTATTAATTTTTTCATTACCTTTTCTGTCGACCTAGGTCACAGTTGTTTGAATTAGCATTGTAGATGTCTCTACCTTGGTCGTAGCGTTTTAAAAATTATTAATTTTGTCATTACCTTTTCTGTCAACCTGGATCGCAGTTGTTTGAATTAGCGTTGTAGATGTATGCTACCTTGGTCGTAGCATTTTAAAAATTATTAATTTTTTCATTACCTTTTCTGTCGACCTGGGTCGCAGTTGTTTGAATTAGCATTGTAGATATATGCGACCTTGGTCGTAGAGTTTTAAAAATTATTTATTTTTTTATTCCCTTTTCTGTCGACCAGGATCGTAGTTGTTTCAATTAGGGTTGTAGATGTATCCGACTTTGGTCGTAGAGTTTTAAAATTTTTTATTTTTTTCCTTTCCTTTTCTGTCAACCTGGGTCGCAATTGTTTCAATTAGCATTTTAGTTGTATGTGACCTGGGTCACACAGTTTTAAAAATTATTTGTTTTTGCCTTCCCTTCTCTGTCGACCTGAGTCACAGTTGTTTCAATTAGCGTTTTAGTTGTATGTGAGCTTGGTTCACAGTTTTAAAAATTATTTGTTTTTTCCTTCCCTTTTCTGACGACATGGGTCGCAGTTATTTGAATTAGCCTTTTAGATGTATGTGACCTTGGTCGCAGAGTTTTAAAAATTATTTGAAATGTCGCAATGTTGCCGTTCAACTAAATTAGATTAACTGGCTACTAATATATTACACAGCAATATAATTGGTAAATTATTTTATTTAATTAGAAAATTGCGACTGGAGTCGTAGTGTAAAATATCAATCGACCTAGATCGTAGTGAATTATAATTTATTAAATTCTGTTGCGACCAAGGTCGTGTTGGCCCAAGGTTACAATCAACCATTTTTTGAGTTTTGATGATTATAAAACATATATAGTTATTTGTACTAATCATTTTTTGGTGTTTAAGTGTGTTTCAGGGTTCTAAGGATTCATGAAGTACTCTTCCCTAAAGGAAGGTTTTTTTCGGGTTCAAAGTATCAAGCTATAAAAAATCACATATGGAGAAGCCCGCTTGAAGACCTTGTAGTCACCTAGAACCTATGTAAGACTTAGTTTGTTAAAGAATGAGGTTGTGTTAAGTTGGCTCAAGAAAACACACACACTTTCCAAATACGGTTTTTATTTTTGGTATTTGATTTAAGTTCATGCTTTGATTTTTATACATGACTCAAATTTTTTTATAAATTTTATATCTTGTTTATATCATGTATACCTACCTTTTTAGCATGATACTTGATCATATATCCCTACAAATTAATTTGAAAATTTTTCAAAGTTCAAAATTTTTCCTATAAAAATCCAGTTTCAGGCCTGTCGGTCGACCAGGCCGGTCGACTGGTCCATCCAGGCCTGACCGGTCGACCGGGCTAGTCGACTGAGCCTTAAGATCAAGGCGTGCATGTTTTGTGCACGTCTGTCGGTCGACTGGTCAGTCGACCGACAGTACAAAGTGAAAAATTTCTTTGGCTGCCGGTCGACCGACCGGTCGACCGAGTCCAACGGCTACTTTGCCAATTGGACTGTCGATCGACCGGGCCAGTCGACAGACAGCCGCCAGCTACCATAACGGCTACTTTTTAGAGATTTATCTCTTGGATTTGGTTGGGATTCGTGTGGCAGCTGGTTCTGAAATTTTGGGGGCTATTTTCTGATCTAATAAGCTAGTTGTAATCATGTTTTGATCTCCTCTAATCCTTATAAATGGAGGGGATTGGTCACTTACAAAGGATAAAAAAAAAAGAAATATACCTAGTTTTCAAGTTTCCAAAAGAAAGAAAAAGTTTTCAAAAGCTCTCAATTCTCTTTGTGCATTCTTGGTTACTTATTTTCAGTTGTTTTTCAAGCAAATTTTCTTCACAACTGAATTTGTTTTCTCACTACACTTCTTGAGCCAAAATATCCTCCTTATTCTATAAGGAAGTTGTAAAGAGAAGTTTGTGATCCCTTGTTGATCACTTGGTACTTGTTCCTTCTTGTTTTGAGATCCCTCTTCGGTAGAGGATTGTAATTGGTGGAGTTCCATACTCCGGTCTTCGGTGGACCTTTGTAATTTCTCGGTGGATATGGTGGAAACCCTTCACGGCGGTGAAGGCGGGGAGTAGAGCGGTGGCTCGAATCTTAAAGCAAATCCTTTGTGTTTGTGATTATTTTTCTTATTGCTCTTTATTGCTCTTCATTTCTATCTTGTGATATTGCTCTTCATTTCTAAGTTGAGTTATATCTTGTGTGCACTTCATCCATTTCATTCCTTACTAAATTGTCGATCAATACTCATACAACAAGATTGCAATACGCACCTCAAACTCTTATCTAGAGGAATCACGAGGAAGGAGTTCAGAGCCCTTCACAGGGTATTCGGCTTCTAGTCTTGTTTTGGGCGATCGTTGCATCATATATTCATACTTGTTTAAAAAGTTCATTAGATTAGCATTAACATCTATTCACCCCCCCTCTAGGTGTTTTTTAATTGATATCAGAGCTTTGGTCTCTAGGCTCTTGGCTTAACAACCTTAGAGAGATCCTATATTGCTAATCATTTTATTCATTCTTTCATTCTCACACACTTAGTAAATATGGCCGAAGGAATTAAGACCCCACCTAAGTTTGATGGCCTTAACTTTCCCATATGGAAGGTTAAGATGACCGTATTTTTGCAATCCTTAGGAAGCCGGGTTGCAAAGGCAGTAACTAAACCATTTAGTACACCCACCGGTGATGAGGACACTTGGTCCGATATTGACACAAAAGAGTTTGATGATAATGCTAGGGCACACTATGCCTTACTTCAAGCCCTTAATGATGATGATATCTCTAGAGTTATTCATTACAAATCTACACATGAGATTTGGACTCACTTCCTTGTTACTCATGAGGGAACCTCACAAGTTAAGAGGGCAAAAATAGACCTTCTTCGTTCCCAATATGAAAATTTTTCTATGCAAGAAAATGTAATCATAGATGATATGGTTACTAAATTTACAAAGATTACTAATGGACTTTCTTCTTTACGTGATGCTATTGACAACGACCAAAAGGTGAGGAAGATCATTCACGCACTCCCTCCATCTTGGGAAGTCAAAGCCACTACCTTGAAGGAACTTAATGATAAGGAAGAGATGGAGCTTATAGGTCTCATTGGGAACCTCAAAACCCATGAGATGGAAAGAAAAGCAAGAGAATAAATGGCTCCTTCCAAGAAGAAAGTTATTGCTTTCAAAAGTTATTCCACTTACTTCGACGAAGTTGATGAAGAAGAAGATGATGAAGTGCTTTCACTTCTTGTAAAGAACGTTTGGAGAATGTACAACAAGGCAAAGTTCCAAAATAGAAGGAAATGGCAAGCTAAAAAAGAGAAGAAAATCACTTGTTTCAATTGCCAAAAGTGGGGTCACATTGTTGCGGAATGTCCGGAAAGAGAAAAACCCTCCACCTCCAAGAAGCCATACAAAAAGAAAGCATTAAAGGCTACTTGGGATTCCGAGAGTGAATCCGAGGAGGAAGTCGACACCGCCAACATATGCTTCATGGCAAATGAAAGCACAAGCAAGGTAACTCCCAATACTCCCATTGATTGTGAGCTTTCTATGGATGAACTAGGAGAAGGTTTTAAAGAACTTTTACATAACTATGATTTTCTTAAAAAGAAATATTTGAAAATGAAAAAGAAAAATAAATCTCTAAATCATAAAGTTTTCACTCTTTCAAAAGAAAAGGATGAATTACTTTCAACTCTTATTTCTACACAAAAGGATTTAGACAACTATAAAATTTCATGCAAAGGTAAATTTCTATAAATTGATGAAAATGAAATCTCCATGCTAAAAGAGAAAATTGATTCATTAGGAGTAGTTTTGAAAAAATGTGAATTTGATAAGAATAGACTAGAGGCTATATTTTCTAAGAAATAAGTCCCTAAGAAACATACACATGCTATTCATGCTCATGTTCATAAGTCACAACCTTCACATCATGCATACATGTATGGTAAAGTATTTTCATGCACATATTGTGGCTGTAAAGGTCATTTGGTTAGATTTTACTATAATCGACTTAATGCTTCACTTAATAATGTTTGGGTTCGGAATACTAACTTTCAAAGACCCAAGAAAATTTGGGTACCAAAGTCAACGAATTTGTTAAATGATGTAGGTACCTTCCAAGACCCAACGATGTAAAGGATTGTGGTATCTTGATAGTGGTTGCTCAAGGCACATGACTTGGGATATCAACAACTTTGTAACCCTATCAAGATACCATGAAGGTGGCACCGTCACCTTCGGAGATGATGCCAAAGGAAAAAATCAACGGTATTGGTAATGTTAAACTTGGTACATCCCCTTTAATAGAAAATGTTATTTTAGTTGATGGCCTCAAGCATAATCTCTTGAGTGTTAGTCAACTTTGTGACAATGGTTTTGATATTATTTTTGATAATTTATCTTGTAGAGTTATTGGTAGACAACCTAACACATGTATATTTTCCAGTTTTCATGAATGCAATGTATACATGATTGACATGTCTAATATGTTTTGCAATGTTACATGTTTGAAAGCCCTCGATAATGACTCTTGGTTGTAGCATAGAAGATTAGGCCATATTTCTTTTGACCATCTATCTAGGTTAAACAACAAGGAAATGGTGAAAGGTATTCCTTACTTGAACTTTGAAAAGGACCGTATTTGTGATGCGTGCCAACTTGGGAAACAAACCAAGTCCTCTTTCAAGTCAATCAAGGATATCATGACATCACGTCCCTTGGAGTTGATCCATATGGATTTGTTTGGCCCTACTCAAACCAAAAGTCTAAGTGGGAATCGTTTTGCTTTTGTTTTAGTTGATGATTTTTCGCGTTTTACTTGGGTTTTCTTTTTAGAGCACAAAAATCAAGCCTTTTCATATTTTCAAGCTTTTAAGAAAAAAGTTGAAAAGGAAAAAGATTCTTCTATTTTAAGAATAAGAAGTGATAGAGGTGGTGAATTCAATAACCTACCCTTTACTACTTTTTGTGAAGAACATGAAATTAGCATGAACTATCTTGTCCTAGAACTCCACAACAAAATGGAGTCGTTCAGAGGAAAAATCGAACATTACAAGAGATGGCTAGGATAATGATAAATGAATATGGTCTCCCTCATTATCTATGGGCCGAGGTCGTTAACACATCTTGCTATATATCAAATCGAGTTTTCTTATGCAAAAATACTTCAAAAACATCTTTTGAGATCTATTTTTCTAGAAAGCCAAATGTTTCATACTTTAAGGTTTTTGGATGTAAATGCTTTATTTTGAACACAAAAGACAATTTAGGTAAATTTGATGCAAAGTCTTATGAAGCAATTTTATTGGTTATTCTAATTCTAGTAAAGCTTATAGAGTTTTCAATAAGTCATCCTTAACTATTGAAGAATCTATACATGTAAAGTTTGAGGAATCTAATGTGTTTGTAAAGAATGTTGTAGAAATAGATTCTTTAAATAAAGACATGGAGAGAGCTACTTTGGAGGACTCACCTACCATTGAAAACATGCTAAAGGATGATGAAAGAAATGAATTTCAAGAAAATGAGGCTCAAGGAAATGAAATTCAAGAAGTTGAAGTGGAGCCTACTCAACCTCTTCCAAAATATTGGAGATACAATCCACATCATCCCAAGGATCTTATTATAGGTAAAGTATCTAAAGGGGTAACTACTCGTTCTAAACTTCATGACTTTTGTGGACACTATGCTTTTATTTCTCACTTTGAACCCAAGAACATCCTCGAAGCGGAGGGCAACTCATATTGGTTGCTAGCCATGCAAGAGGAGCTCAATCAATTCGAGCACAGCCAAGTTTAGCATCTTGTTCCTAGGCCCCACGATAGACCAACAATTGGTACTAAGTGGATCTTTAAGAACAAGTTGGATGAGTTGGGAAATGTTATTAGGAATAAAGCTAGGTTAGTTGCCCAAGGTTACACTCAAGTCTAAGGTATCGATTTTGAGGAAACTTTTGCACCCACAGCATGGCTTGAAGCCATACGGATGACACTTGCATTTGCTTCTTATAAAGATTTTAAGCTTTTTCAAATGGATGTAAAAAGTGCCTTTTTAAATGGATTTATTGAAGAGGAGGTGTATGTTGAACAACCCCTCGGGTTTGTTGATCCTACACATCCGGATTTTATTTTCAAACTTGACAAAGCTCTTTATGGCTTAAAACAAGCCCCTAGGGCTTGGTATGAAAGACTCTCTTCTTTTCTAATTTCTAATGGTTTTAAGAAAGAAAAAATAGATACTACTTTATTTACAAAGCATGTTGAAAATGATATACTTATAGTTCAAATTTATGTGGATGATATCATATTTGGTTCTACTAATGAAAATCTTTGCCAAGCTTTTGAATCATGCATGAAGGAAGAATTCGATATGTCTATGATAGGTGAGCTTAACTACTTCCTTGGACTCCAATTCAAGCAAAGAAAGGATGGGATCTTCATCAATCAAGCCAAGTACACGAAGGAACTAATCAAGAGATTGGGGCTTGAAGGGGTGATTGGTAGTGAAAAGTGCATTTTTATCATCATATTTACCATCACATTTTCATATTTATTCATTTAATTCTGCACATTTATTAATAATTTGTAATTTATTGTGTGCAGGCCTCGAATTCTTATTTTTATAATAAATAAAGCTTAAAGAGCCCAAAAGCCTAGATCCAAGCCCATATTTGAAGCCCAAGAGTCAAAGTGCAAATATCAGATTGTCAAAGTGCAAATATACAAGGGCTAAAGTTGCAATTATTGAAGATGAGGGAAGGATAGAATTCTACCCAACCCTAAACTCTTGCAGGATGAGCATAAAAGCCAAAGATGAGAAGGAAATTCGTTTAAAAGAGATTGGGAGAATACAAAATCTAGATAACTTGATTTTCAAGTTATATCCATATCCCAATATGAAGAGCCAGGATCATACTTCTAGAAGCAGGCGCCCACATTGACGGACCAGGTGAGGCCACACGCCAAAGCGCGTGGCCAGATTCCACAAAAATGCCGCAAATCCGCGGCAAATCCGCGGCACTTTGATCTAATCTGGATACCAGATTTCGTGGGCTACTTCATCCGGGACTCTACTTCCTTCTGCACCTATAAATACCCCCTGCAGTGCAACGTACAGAGTCGTCCAGAGGCGAGCCAAGGGCCAAAAGCTAGGGTTTTAGGTTTTAGGTTAGATTTTCTTTCCTCTGTAAATTTCTATTTTCTTTTTGTAAAAACTGAGAGGAGATGATGTATTCATGGAGGAAGGGATCTACTTGTACTGATGGTGACAGTCGGTGTAAGTTCTATTTTTTCACCATTGTTTAATAATCAAATCGAGGTTTGCTTTTATTTTTGTATTGTTTTCTTCTTATTTAATCTTGTGTATCTCAGTATTTACTTCCTTCTATTTGTTCTCTAATGTCTTGCCCACCATGAGATCCAACTGCTTCGAGAATACCTAGCCGAAGAAGGAACCTTGACGGCCCATGGCGATGAACAGGTCTTCATAGCTTGTTTTTCATTTCGTAGAGTAGATTAAGAAGGCGGACGATCCCTTAAGCCGTGCTTGTACGCCTTCCAAGAAAAGGTAAATCATCGCAACAGTTCAAACGGTAAGCAGACTAAAGAGGTAAGTTTCTTTTCTTTTCTTTTCTTTTTGTAGATTAAATCCCAACTTCTCCACATTCTTTTCTACCACCCATTGTAAATACCACTTCCTTTCTAACTATTTAATAATAAAAAGATAATTTTTAGAGATAACTTTCTTAACGCTTCCATCGCAGTCCCTCCTTGAGGATCACGACCCGCATAGCCCTACTACCGCGGATTAGAACTGAGACTTGCACATCATATTCTAAAATACTATATTTTTGTGTGCAGGAAAATTCAGTCAGCTAAAACAAATAAAACTCCGATTGCAACTACCACCAAGCTTGACAAGGATGAACAAGGTACAAGTGTAGATATTAAGCTTTACCGTAGCATGATTGGTAGCTTGTTGTATTTGATGGCTAGTAAGCCGGATATTATGTTTTATGTATGTCTTTGTGCTCGATTTCAATCGTGTCCTAAAGAGTCCCATTTGTTACGGTAAAACGCATTATTAGATACCTTAAGGGCACATTTGAAATGGGTTTGTGGTATCCGAAGACCGGACAATTTTTCATGATGAGTTTTTCGGATGCCGACTATGCGGGTTGTAGAGTTGATAGGAAGAGTACAAGTGAAACATGTCAATTTCTTAGTAATTGTCTTGTTTCTTGGTCTTCCAAAAAGCAAAATTCGGTAGCCCTCTCAACCGCCGAGGCGGAGTATGTTGCGGCCGGAACTTGTTGTGCACAAGTTCTTTGGATGAAACATACTCTCCTTGACTATGAATTGCATTTTGACCATATTAAAATATTTTGTGATAATACTAGTACTATTCATATGACTAAAAAAGTAAATCAACATAGTAAAACTGAGCACATTGACATTCGGTATCACTTTCTTAGAGATCATTATGAGAAAGGTGATATTGATATTGATTATATTTCTACCGATTTTCAACTTGCCGATATTTTTACAAAACCTCTAGACTATGCTAGATTTTCCTTTATTTGTGGTGAATTGAATATTTGTGTTATGGAATCTTGAAGAAATTTTTTTTTAACCAAGTTTACTTTTTTGATGTATGACAAAAAGGGGGAGAAAAAGTTAGCTTATTTTGAGTTTGGAGTTATGCATTTTGAGTTTTAACACTTTGAAGTTATGCATTTTGACTTTTGAGTTATAACAAGTTACTTTTTAGTTTTGAGTTTTGACTTTTAAGTAATAACAAGCTAGTTAGGAGTTATGCATTTTGATTTTTGGTTTTGAGTTAAGAATTTTGAGTAGTGTGCTAGTTTGGAGTTATGCATTTTGAGTTTTGGCTTTGAGTTAAGAATTTTGAGCAATGTGTTTTGTATCCCTATGTTTTTTTTTATGCCAAAATTCTTAGTTTCTATCTATTTTATATATAGCCATTCATTTATACATATAGCCATTCATTTATACATAGCATGATTTGAGGGGGAGCTTCCAAGCTCTTTTCCCATATTTTTTTAAAATAACTCATATGTTTTTTCATCATCAAAAAGGGGGAGATTGTTGGCCCAAGGTTACAATCAACCGGTTTTTGAGTTTTGATGATTATAAAACATATATAGTTATTTGTACTAATCATTTTTTGGTCTTTAAGTGTGTTTCAGGGTTCTAAGGATTCATGAAGTACTCTTCCCTAAAGGAAAGTTGTTTTGACTCAAGTTGGTTCATTTTGAGTTTAAAGTATCAAGCTATAAAAAATCACATATGGAGAAGCCCGCTTGAAGACCTTGTAGTCACCTAGAACCTATGTAAGACTTAGTTTGTTAAAGAATGAGGCTATGTTAAGTTGGCTCAAGAAAATACACACTTTTCAAATACGGTTTTTATTTTTGGTATTTGATTTAAGTTCATGCTTTAATTTCTATACATGACTCAAATTTTTTTATAAATTTTATATCTTGTTTATATCATGTATACCTACCTTTTTAGCATGATACTTGATCATATATCCCTACAAATTAATTTGAAAATTTTCCAAAGTTCAAAATTTTTCCTATAAAAATCCGGTTTCAGGCCTGTCGGTCGACCAGGCCGGTCGACCGGTCCATTCCAGGCCTGACCGGTCGACCGGGCTGGTCGACTGAGCCTTGAGATCAGGGCGTGCATGTTTTGTGCACGTTTGTCGGTCGACTGGTCGGTCGACCGACTGGAAGCACCATGCTCTCTGGTTTTTGGTCGATCGACCGGGTCGGTCGACCGACAGTACAAAGTGAAAAATTTCTTTGGCTGCCGGTCGACCGACCGGTCGACCGAGTCCAACGGCTACTTTGCCAATTGGACTGTTGATCGACCGGGCCAGTCGACCGACAGCCGCCAGCTGCCATAACGGCTACTTTTTGGAGATTTCTCTCTTGGATTTGGTTGGGATTCATGTGGCAGCTGGTTCTGAAATTTTGGGGGCTATTTTCTAATCTAATAAGCTAGTTGTACTCATGTTTTGATCTCCTCTAATCCTTATAAATAGAGGGGATTTGTCACTTGCAAAGGATAAAAAAAAAAGAAATATACCTAGTTTTCAAGTTTCCAAAAGAAAGAAAAAGTTTCAAAAGCTCTCAATTCTCTTTGTGCATTCTTGGTTACTTATTTTCAGTTATTTTTCAAGCAAATTTTCTTCACAACTGAATTTGTTTTCTCACTACACTTCTTGAGCTAAAATATCCTCCTTATTCTATAAGGAAGTTGTAAAGAGAAGTTTGTGATCCCTTGTTGATCACTTGGTACTTGTTCCTTCTTGTGTTGAGATCCCCCTTCGGTAGAGGATTGTAAGTGGTGGAGTTCGGTACTCCGGTCTTCGGTAGACCTTTGTAATTCCTCGGTGGATATAGTGGAAACTCTTCACGGCAGTGAAGGCGGGGAGTAGAGCGGTGGCTCGAACCTCAAAACAAATCCTTTGTGTTTGCGATTATTTTTCTTATTGCTCTTTATTGCTCTTCATTTCTAGCTTGTGTGATTGCTCTTCATTTCTAACTTGAGTTATATCTTATATGCACTTTATCCATTTCATTCCTTGCTAAATTGTCGATCAGTACTCATACAACAAGATTGCAATACGCACCTCAAACTCTTATCTAGAGGAATCACGAGGAAGGAGTTCAGAGCCCTTCACCGGGTATTCGGCTTCTAGTCTTGTTTTGGGCGATCGTTGCATCATATATTCATACTTGTTTAAAAAGTTCATTAGATTATCATTAACACCTATTCACCCCCCTCTAGGTGTTTTTCAGGTCACAGTCTTATTTTCTTTTATTTTTTTAAATAAACATTAAACTAATATTTTTAATGTATCTTCATCTATAGGTAAACAACAAGTGAAGGTTCGTCCTCTGAGATCGAGCCTAAAGCCTATGTGCGAATTCATTAGGAAATTCAAAAAGTACATTCAGGGTGATTTCATAGATGCGATGAAGAAGATCCCGTTTGGCCCAATCTTCATGACCTTCTACAATGAGAAATTTGGAGGTAAAAAAGGTCTAAAATCAAATATTAGTATACTGAGAATTATAGACCAGTATGATAGGGATACAAGGACCTTTAGAATCGGGGGAAAATAAATTGAGTTAACAGTAGAGGATGTTGCCCTAACTTTTGGTCTACCTATCAATAGGGCGATTTTATTATGAATAAGATGTGTACAATGAAGGACAGAGGGGTTATAAAATATTATTTCTCTAATATAGAGAAGATCATGAAAGTATCCATTGAAGAAGCTTTGGATGATCTTCTGGTCAAGAAAAGAAGGCGGAGTGAATTAGATGTGACCACGGATGAACAACTTGAGCAGCAAGTGACTTTAAATAAAATTATAAGAGACAGACAAAGACTTGCAGCTCAAGACTTTACGACAATAATCATCCTATATATGTCGGCCACTCTATTTTTTTCTGGCAGTAAGTGCACGGTGCCGTGGTATATTGTGAAACATATTGCTAATATACAGCTGATGAGGACAATATGCTGGGCTAAAACTGTTATGCAATTCCTGATTGAGTCAATGGACATCTTCAGGCACACCACGTACGAGCTGCAAGGATGCTCCGTGCAAATTATTGTAAGTATGAATATCATATTTGGTAAACATTGTATGAAATTTCCTTATATATTGTGAATATTTGTATAAACTAATATAATTATGTAATTTGCAGTATTGGCTCTGTGAAAGGGCTCTTATTTTTGAGCCGAGGTCTGGTTTGGAGGACAAAACCCATGGGCAGTAAGATGGGACCTCCAAAACATTAGCAGAACTCTGCTTGAACTTAATCTAAATGAGCTTGATGCACATATCATAAGTTTTTAAATGTTAGCGATCATATATTATTGATTTAAATTTTATACATTAAAATGGAGTGCGACCTCGGTCGTAGTTTAATTTATGTGCAGCACAATGGTGTGCGACCATGGTCGCATTTTCTTGATAAGTCGTTGTTAATAAACTGCGATCATGGTTGTAGTTATATTTATTTCATTGATATGTGCTGCGACCATGGTCGCAGTAAGGATTTATTTGTCTGATTTAATGCTTATAACTGTTACTTAGGTCACAGTTCCTTGTTAGCTATTCTAGTAAATGTTTCATTCATCTGCAGTACAACTATAAGATTTCTATAAGATTTCAGCTTATTTTTTTTATTTCAGATTTTATGTCGGATGGCCAACATTTTTAATGATGAAAGAAATATGATTGGCCTTCCTGTTGAAGGAGAAGAGGTAGAAAAAGAAGAAGAAGAAGAAGAGGTAGAAGAAGAAGAAGAAGAAGAGGTAGAAGAAGAAGATACATATAATGAAGCTAACATCCCGACAGAAACGGAACCAGAACCAGCCGTAATAGTTGAGGAACGAACGAGTGAACAAGAACCAACTATTGCAAGTTATTTGCCAGCACCACGGGATGAACAAGCTGAAGAAATTGAACTGTTGAGGAATGAAAATCAGTACTTGAGAGCATAAATTTATCAGCTAGAAAGAAAAATTTAAAAAATGGAGACTGAGAAAACACTTAAGGCTGAATTAAAGAAAAAAAGAAGAGAGAGATGAGAAAAGAGAAAATTAAAAAAGCAGCAGAGGAAATTAAAAGTGAAAGAAGAAGAAGAAGAGCTACTGAGAGCAGCCACTGTGCGGAGGAGAAGGAGAAGGAGAAGAGAATGAGGGAAGAGGAGGAGAAGGAGAAGAGGAGGAGGTAAGAGGAGGAGAAGGAGAAGGAGAAGGAGAAGAGGAGGAAGGAAGAGGAGGAGAAGGAGAAGAAGAAGAGGAAGAAGGAAGAGGAGGAGCAGGAGAAGGAGAAGAGGAGGAGCAAGAGAAGGAGAAGAGGAGGAAGGAAGAGGAGGATAAGAAGAGGCAGCTGAGGGCGCAGGAGGAGAAAATTCGTAAAATTCTTGAGGAGAAAAGGAAGAAAGAGGTGGAAGAGAAGAAGGAGAGGATGAAAGAAGAGGAGAGGAGAAGGAAGGGGAAAGAGGAGAAGAAGCAGAAAAGGATGAGGGAGCAGATGGAGAAGTAGGCAGAAGAGTAGAAGAAAAAAAGTGGAAGAGGAGGAAATCAAGGGTTCTAAATTTAAAGTGACTATTGCTGGGAAAGCTTTCCCCGCTTTTTCTTTAAATATAACTCAACAGATACTTGAACTCCAAAAAGACAGAGCTTCTGAAGAAAAAATTCAAGAACAGACTCTGACTCGGAAGCAATTCTTAAAAAGAAAAGTTTTAGATTAAAGGAACGATAGAAAGGGGAGTCAAAGAACGCATGCGCGCTTAAAGAGATCGCGATGACTTTGACCTCGTTTATCCAAAACAAAGAAAGAAAATTAATGAAGATCTTCTTCCACAGCCTGTGGCTCAAACTTCTGCCACTGGTTTCGGCTACGAACAAATTTCAGGCACTCAGCCAACAACCAGGGAATTGACTGAAACCACTGCGTATAGAATTGTGCAGCCACATCAACAAGCTCTCATCAAAAATTTCTTGGACAAAGTCTTCTCTGAGTAAGTTAATTAATTTTATGTAAATCAAATAAAAAACTATTAGATATTTATATTAGAAGAATATAATTATTAACTTTTTTCCTTACAGTTCTACTGTATATCAGGATACTGACAACGGAATAATTGTTGCAAAAAATGACATTGAGGACCTGATGCTCAGTAGAGATTTAGATGCCAATATAATTCATTTCTACATGAAGCATCTAGAGAAAAGAGGAGGATTAAAAAGTATATTCTTTCAAAGCGAAGCTTGAGTAAACATCTATTTTCTCCTTTACAGTTAATTGAAATATCAATTTTCTAATTAATTTAGTAAATTAAAATTTGAAGGTTAAATATTCTACTAGTCGCCTTTACTGCCGATAAGGCATAAGGAATGTATTGCGTCCTAGGTCGCAGTCAAGGATATTATTAATCCTACGAATATCAATTGAGTAATGAAGGTTGCGACCTTGGTCACAGTTGTAAGCGACAGTCTTAGTCAATAACAAAACTGCGACCTTGGTCGCAGTGTATGTTAATATAATAGACGGGGTTGCTAAGAAATCCTTAAAAATTAAACATGGATACCGATGAAGGCGATCAAGGTCGCAGCGTAAAGTATATTAACCAAAAAACACTGCGCCAAGATCGCAGTCTGTTGTCTTGTCAGAATAACATCTAGTTTTCATATTATTTTTTATGCTTTGAATTCATTTTGAATTTAATTTTGTTGTTCACAGCACGGTATTGCATCTAAAAGTAGAGATCTTGAAGATTATTTTATCAAGTAGTTATTGAAAAACTGAACAATTGATGTGCAGTACATGTTCTTCCCGATCAATCACAAACACAGTGCCAAGGAACCAGGATTTCACTGGACCTTATAGGTATTTGATAGGCATACACAAGAGTGGATTTTTTACAACTCTTTGGTCCTAACCGAAAAATCAAGTAGTACATTAAAGTTTTATGAAACAGATGCAAGAACAATGGTAAGTTGATTTTTAATATTGCGAATACTGAATGCTTGCATTTAATTTGATTAATATTGATATTTTTTTCTATTGACATTGCAGAAAGAAAGGTTATTACAGATTTTTGAAATTATAAATTAACAAAAAAAACATATATAAAATACGCAAGATGCCCCCAACAAGCAAACAGGTATTTTTTTTGTGACATTTACCTAACATATTTTCTGCTTTTTTTTAGTACAAAAAATCTAATTTCATTTAATGATTTTCTTGTACAATTTTTAGTGTTGATTGCGCTGTATATGTATGCAAGTATATAAAAAGTATAGCATTTGGTAGTCCATCAGCAATTGATACTGTGACGGCTGTTGATGTAAAGAGACTGAGAAGCGAGCTTGTATACATGATACTCGTAGATAGAGAGAAAAGTTGGGATGAAGAAACAGAAATTATAAGAAGGATGGTATTTGAAGACTGACAATTGACATAATTTTTTAATTATAATATTGTTAATTCATTGATGTACCTCATTTTTTTTGATAAATGTAACAATAGATGTAAAAGTGGTCTGTTAGTTTTATTAATTTAATTTATAAACTTTTTTATACATTTGTTATACAATCCACTGAGATTTCTTTATTTCCATTCTACTGCTGTTACACATTGCATTTTACTAATTCGCATTGATATTAGAAACAAATATGAGTTTAGAATTTGTACTGTGACTAAAGTCGCAGTCATGACCTGTGGAGTTGCATCGTTTGCTTATATTGCGATAATGTAATCGAGACAGCAATCCCTGTCACAGTTATTGAATCATATATCAGATCGCACTGCGACCGTGGTCACATTGTCATAATCGGGACACCAAAGTTTTTATACATATAGCCCTTTATATATGTTTTAATTTTATTAACTTCATTAATTTAATGAAACGTAAACATAATCCTCCCTCTCTTTTTCTACCATAAGAAATTAAAAAAATAATAATCTTCACGTGTTCAAAGTACAAAGTAACTTTATGTAATAATATATTAACTTTTTAACTTTTTTCGAAAACTGAACAGTCATCTGGAAAGCATACAATTTATGAAAAAAGGCAGAAAATAAATTTGGGACATGTTCACGTCGTTTGAGAGCATAAACTTTTTGGAATTTCAGGACTAAAAATGTATAAAGGGTCATCATTAGAGGATTACAAACATACTAAATAGGTTTTGCTGAAATTCGTCTCTTTCAATTTTTGAAAACAGATTTAAAAATGTCTTCTCCACCATCTTAACCGGAAAGAAGCTAATCATCTAATGATGATTGGATGTGTAGTTCCGAATCGTTCCCTCACTACGGGTCAGAGAATGAGCTTGATACAGACGACCCGTTTTGGGAGTTCATTGATGAACCAAAATACTGCTATGAAGAGGAAGAAAGCGAAGAGGAGATTATTGGTAAAGAGGAAGGAGAGGAGGAAAGCGATACGAAAGACGAACACAGTCATAATATAGAGGACGAATCTGATTATGATGGTGATGACGAGGACGAGTAGATTAGCACTTTTAAATTTGTATTTTGATTTTTATAAATATATAAGCCTGTTTTGTAATGTTAATTGTGTGAATTATAATTTTTATTACTTAATCTTAGTTGAACTGTTGTACCTTTTTCACTAATTTTATTCATGTGGTAGACTCAACATGGAACTACGGTGCCAAATTTTAAGCCATTTCTTGTCGAAATTGTCAAAGTTCTAAGTTTATTGACAAATATGAACTGCGACCATGGTCGCAGTGTTACTTTATATTCAGTGAACTAAAGCATGACATAGGGCAAAATTATCGAAATGGATGTTAAAATTAAATAAAAAGGGATACACTGCGACTATTGTCGCAGTCAAAAAAAAAATAGCGTCAACCAAATGCGACTCTGGTCGCAGTTATGAAACTGGTGTAGACATCGAGAAAGTTGATATTCAAATGGGCAAATATGATGCGACCATGGTCGCAGTATTACTTTATGTTCAGTGGACTAAAGCACGACATACGGCAAAATTATCAAAATGGATGTTAAAATTAAATAAAAAGGGATACACTGCGACTATTATCACAGTCAAAAAAATAACGTCAGCCAACTGTGACTCTGGTCGCAGTTATGAAACTGGTGTAGATATCGAGAAAGTCGATATTCAAATGGGCAAATATGAATGCGACCATAGTCGCAGTGTTACTTTATGTTCAGTGGACTAAAGCACGACATAGGGTAAAATTGTCGAAATAGATTTTGAGCGAAAAATTTCAACTATATTCAAATGTTATAATAATACCAAGAGACGGGGGACACTTGAAAAGCAACAAATCAATTTCTCGTGCAATGAAACACTGCGACCACGGTCGCGATTATCCCCATACACTGCTTATATTTGCGACCAAAGTCGTTGTCTATGTTCAATGAACTAAAAGGTAAACTATATAGGCCAACATTGTCACAGTGAAACTCTAAAGTACAACTACTTTAAAAAGTACAATAGATGTGAAAAAGGATATAATAATCTACTTATAATGACACGCAGGTCGTAGTATGCGATATGAATCTCTCTTCACTGTGCGATCATGGTCACAATTGATGACTGAAACTGTCAAAATGAACACTTTATTTGTTCTAGGTAGACGCAACATGAAACTACTTCTTCTGCAATTAAAAAGGAAAAGTAAGAATTTGAAACATAAAACTTTAAAAAGAATTATATAACAGGTTTAATTTAATACCAATAATGGACAACCAGTCCTGTAATGGCCCAGCTCTTGACAGTTTTCACATCTTCGATGCTTTACTTCCTTCTGAGATAGAGAATCTTCAAAACCATACTTAAACCTGGATGCTGCTCTAGGCCTCCCCTTAGTTGGTAAAGGACAAATTAGATCGCGTGAAAATCACCTAGAGGGGGGTGAATAGGTGATAATGCTAATCAATGCACAATAAAAAATGTAATGCAACAATCAACCCATAACAAGATTAGAAGCCGAATACCCCGTGAAGGGCTCTGAACTCCTTCCTCCTGATTCCTCTATATATGAGTTGGAGGTCGTAATGCAATCTTGTTGTATGAGTATAAGATTGACAATATGAATATGAAACAATTGAATATAGCCATGAACAAAAAATAAGAGCAATGAAAGTAAAGCAAGGAATAAGAGCAAGTAAACCAAACACAAACACCGAGAATTTTTCCGAGGTTCGAGCACCCAGCTCTACGTCCCCGCCTTCACCCAGAAGGATTTCTAACCACTATAACTTCACAAAGAATTACAATCACACCGGAGTACCCAACTCCACAATCTCAAGTACAAGTTCTCTCTTGGTGATCAAAAGACCACAAACTATCTTTTGCAAAAGCCTCTTTCCCTTACAAGAACCCTGTAGAATAATGGTTAGAATTGAAGCTCAAATATTGTAAGTGGAAAAAGGAAATGAACTTGAGAGAGTTTGGAAAATAAAACTTCTGCGATGAGAGATTCTTCAGCACAAAAACTAAGACCAAACTCTTTTAAAAGCTTTTGAAAACTTTGAATATTTTTGTAAATGCTTGTTGTATTAAAATCTCTCCCTAATCACCCCTATTTATAGGAGAGGGCTAGGGATTAAAGAGTAAACACTCATAATACTAATTAGGAAGTATTAGACCCAGAAAATACCATTTAAACACGTTTAGAGAAGAAAAAGACAAATTTAAAACGTGTTTAAAAACTAGCCATTATGGCTGAAACGGCTCTCTCGGTCGTCCGGTCGGTCGACCGGAGTTCAAATAATACGACCGTTGCAGGCTTCCGGTCGACCGGTCGGTCGACTGGGCAGAAACAGAGAGCAACGCCATATCAGTCGGCCAGCCGCCCGGTCGAACGAAGGACTTCGGTCGGCCGCCCGGTCGGCCGAAAAACGTGCACACAGATATGCACCAAAACTGCCAGAAGTCCAGCCGACTGGGTCGGTCGACCGAACTAACCTTACTAGTGTCGGTCGACCGGCTCAGGCCAAAAATCAAAACTGAACAAGAATTTTGAAGGGGATTTGAAATCTAACAAGATAGTTTTGATTTGAAACATGTATAATACCCAAAATTGAGTTTGTAATCAAAATGCTTTGTATTAAAATATTTTGTATATATTTATAGGAAATATTTCTAGGAAAGGCATGTGCGCAAAAACGTGTGTGTGTGTTGGAATATGGAGCTTCAACTCTATTCACTATTTTTTAACAAAAATTAAAAACAAATCTAATGAAGTCTTGAGCCATGCAAAGCCTAGCTAGAGCCTTCTCTTCTATGTTCCTTCCTTGATGTGCCATAAGCCTTCTTTACTCCATGAACCTAGAATTTCTTGCAAAAGCTAAGCAATGGCCTCCAAATATGGTACAAACCTGAAACTTATGTTGAACAAACTTATTAGTACCAAATGGCTCTTATTTGTTTTGTTATCATCAAAACTCTAACCAAATGGAGAGTGTAACCTTTTGGGCCAACAATCTCCCCCTTTTTGATGATGACAAAACAAATAGGCTATAAAAGAGAGGTGTAAGCTCCGCCTCAAATTATGCTACATTAAACAAATAAAAACAATGTAATATGCAAGCAAAAATCATGAGACTAAAAACCATGAGGTATTAAACACTTGCAAAAACAAAAACAATATAAAACACTTGCAAAAACAAAAACAATATAAAACACTTGCAAAAACAAATTTATATTGGAAATCACACTTGCAAAAACAAATTTATATTGGAAATCAAGACAATAATTAACTCAAACTTATTCTACCCCTTTTTGTCATACATCAAAAAGGGTTAAGAAAACATTTTTATTCAATAACACAAACATTAAGTTCACCACGTATAAAAGAAAATCTGTTGAAATCGAGTGGTTTAGTAAAAATATCGGCAAGTTGCAAATCCGAAGAAACATAATCAATCTCTATATCACCTTTCTCAAAATGATCTCTAAGAAAGTGATAACTAATCTCAATATGCTTGGTCTTACTATGTTGATTTGCATTCTTAGTCATGTGAATAGTACTAGTATTATCACAAAATATTTTTATATGGTTATAATGCAAATCATAATCAAGGAGAGTATGTTTCATCCAAAGGACTTGTGCACAACAAGCCCCCGCCGCAACACACTCCGCCTCGGTGGTTGAGAGAGCTATGGAATTTTGTTTCCTAGAGGACAATGAAACAAGACAATTACCAAGAAATTGACATGTCCCACTAGTACTCTTTCTATCTACTCTACAACCCGCATAGTCGGCATCTGAAAACTCGTCATTGAGAAATCTCCGGTTCTCGGATACCATAGACCCATTCCAATTGTGCCCTTAATATAACGAATGATGCGTTTTACCGCAATAAGATGGGACTCTTTAGGACACGATTGGAATCTAGCACAAAGACACACACTAAACATGATATCCGGCCTACTTGCCGTCAAATACAACAAACTTCCTATCATGCTTCTATATAACTTAATATCAACACATTTACCTTTGTCATCCTTATCAAGCTTGATTGTAGTTGCCATGGGAGTGTTGCAAACTTTTGAGCTTTCAAGTCTAAACTTCTTTACGAGTTCCTTTGCATACTTGGCTTGACATATGAAATTCCCATCTTGCAATTGCTTGATTTGGAGTCCAAGAAAGAAATTCAATTCACCCATGGAAGACATTTTAAAATTATATTGCATAACCTTTTCAAACTCCTTGCATAAAAACTCATTAGTAGAACCAAAGATTATATCATCAACATAAATTTGCACAATTAAAATGTCATTATCAACATGCTTAGTAAAAAGAATTGTGTCTACTTTGCCTTTAACAAAATCATTTGAAATGAGAAAACTAGAAAGCCTTTCATACCAAGCTCTTGGAGCTTGTTTCAATCCATACAAAGCTTTATCAAGTTTAAAAACAAAATTAGGATGAACATGATCAACAAAACTGGGAGGTTATTCAACATAGACTTCTTCATTTATAAAACCATTCAAAAATGCACTTTTCACATCCATTTGAAAAAGTTTAAAATTTTTAAAAGATGCAAAAGCTAGTGTCATCCGTATGGCTTCAAGCCGTGCTACGGGTGCAAAGGTCTCCTCAAAGTCAATTCCTTCAACTTGAGTGTAACCTTAGACCACTAACCTAGCTTTATTCCTAATAACATTTTCGGACTCATCCATCTTGTTTCTAAAGATCCACTTAGTACCAATTATTGGTCTATCATGGGGCCTAGGAATAAGGTGCCAAACTTGGTTACCCTCAAATTGATTGAGTTCCTCTTGCATGGCTAGCAACCAATATGAGTCCACCTCGGCTTCGAGGATGCTTTTGGGTTCAAAATGAAAAATGAAAGCAAAGTTACCACATAAGTCATGGAGCTTGGAGCGAGTTGTTACCCCTTTAGAGACATCACCTAAAATGAGTTCCTTGGGGTGATTTGTAGCGTATCTCTAATCTTTAGGAAGCGGTTGAGAGCTTTCCTCTTTATCCTCTTGAACATCACCAATGGGTTCTTACTTTTCTTCTTGAGCGGGTGAGTCCTTCAAGGATAGTCTCTCCATGTATTCACCTAATGGGTCAATCTCTACAACATTCTCAACAACCACATTAGATTCTTCAAATTTAACATGCATGGATTCTTCAATCGTAAGTGAAGATCGATTGAATACTTTATAAGCTTTACTAGTAGAAGAGTATCCAACAAAGATAGCTTTATAAGCCTTAGCATCAAATTTACCCAAGTTATCTCTAGTATTCAAAACAAAACACTTGCATCCAAAAGCTTTAAAATATGCAATAATAGGTTTTCTAGAATGATACATTTCAAAAGATGTTTTGGAAGAATTTTTACACAAATAAATGCGATTTAAAATATAGCATGCGGTGTTTACGGCCTCGGCCCATAGATATTGAGGGAAGTCATATTCACTTATCATGGTCCTAACCATCTCTTGAAGTGTTCTATTCTTTCTTTCTACAACTCCATTTTATTGTGGAGTTCTAGGACATGACATTTCATGCTTGATTCCCTTTTCATCACAATAAGTCATGAAGAGTTGGTTAACAAACTCACCACCTCTATCACTCCTTATTTTCAAAATCGAAAAACCTTTTTCTTTTTCAACCCTTTTTCAAAAAATCTTGAAATGAGAAAAAGTTTGATCTTTGTGTTCCAAAAAGAAAACCCAAGTGAAACGGGAAAAATCATCAACTAAAACAAATGCATATCTACTACCATTTAAGCTTTTAGTTTTAGTTGGTCCAAAAAGATCCATATGAATTAATTCTAATGGCCTTGTTGACATGATATCCTTGATTGGTTTGAAGGAAGACTTGGTTTGTTTCCCACGTTGGCACGCACTACAAATGCAGTCTTTCTCAAACTTCAAGTAAGGAATACCCTTCACCAATTTCTTAGAATTAATCTTAGAAAGATGGTCAAAAGATGCATGTCCTAATCTTCTATACCAAAGTCAAGAATTTTCATCAAAAATATTCAAGCATTTAGTAGAACAATTCAAATTAAGCATGTCAATGATATAAACATTATCATCACGAAATTCGGTGAGAATACAATCATTGGTTTTGCAATCAAAAATCTTGCAAGAAGAGTCATCAAAAACAACTTTAAGTCCACGATCACAAAGTTGACTTATACTAAGCAAGTTATGTTTTAAACCATCAACAAGAACAATATTTTCTATAATAGAAGATGCACCAATTTGAATGTTACCTATACCAATGATAGTGCCCTTGGAGTCATCCCCGAAGGTGACGGTGCCACCTTTCATGTACCTTGATAGGGTTGTAAAGTTGTTGATGTCCCATGTCATGTGTCTTGAACAACCACTATCAAGGTACCACCGCTCCTTACGTCTTGGAGCCTTGGTGTGTACCTACATCAAATAATTTATGACTAGATTTTGGTACCCACATTTTCTTGGGTCCTAAAGAGTTAGTGCCATGAACCCAAACAAGATTATTTGATCTATTTACTTGGTCATAACAAAACTTAGCCAAATGTTCATTCTTACCACAATAAGTACATCTATACACTCTATCATATTTAAAAGCATAATGAGTGTGAGACTTGTGTGCATGTGTGGATTTAGCATGAGTGTTCTGTGAAGTGTGAGCACCAGGAATCTTAACATGAGAATCTTTAGTAAGAGAAGTGTGCTTTTTAGAAAACAATTCTTCAAGTTTCTTAGTGTTAAAAGCACAATCCTTCAAAACCTTTTCAAAATCAACAATTCTACTTTTTAAAGAAGAAATTTCTTTTTCATCAATCTTAGAAAATTTTGCTTTACAAGCAACTTTGTAAGCACTAAATTCATTTTGAGTAGAAATGAGATTGGAAGAAATTTCATCTTTTTCTCTAGAAACAATAGCAAGTTGATTTTAAGAAAAACAACTTCCTTTTCCAATTTAGAACATTCAATCTTTTTATTATCATAGGTTTCTGAGAGTTCAACAAAAGCATGTACAAGAACTTCTTTACTTAATTCATCTTCTTCATCAAGAGGTTGTGGGTTTACCTTTGGTGTGTTTGCCATGAAACACATGTTCGCCGTGTCCACCTCTTCTTCAGATTCGCTTTTTGAATCCCATGTGGCTTTGTAGGCTTTCTTTTCGACCGGCTTCTTTGGCTTGAAGGAAGAAGTCATCTTTTTCTTGAAATCCGGGCAATCGGCCATGATATGTCTGAGCTTTCGGCAATTGTAGCAAATGATTCTTCTCTCGTCTTTTCCTTCAAATTTTCTTCTAATGTTGAGTTTGTTCTTACGATACATTCTCTTCACGTTTTGCACAAGAAGGGAGAGCTCCTCATCTTCTTCTTCATCTTCTTCTTCGTCATCAAGAGTGGAGAAAGACTTGAAGGCTATGGATTTCTTCTTTAGAGGTGCGGCTTCTTCTCTTGCCTTCTTTTCCATCTCATGAGTCTTCAAGTTTCCAATGAGACTTATGAGATCCATTTCATCCTTGTCATTCAATTCTTTTAAGGTGGTGGCCTTTATCTCCGATGATGAAGGAAGAGCCCGAATCACTTTCCGCACCTTTTGCTTATTGGAAATATCATCACCTAAAGAGGAAAGAGCATTGGTGATTTTAGTAAACCTTGTAATCATGCAATCAATAGATTCATCATCAATCATTTTAAAAGATTCATATTGGGACCTCAAGAGATCTATCTTAGCTCTCTTTACTTATGATGTCCCCTCGTGTGTGGCCAACAAATGTTGCCAAATCTCATAGGCGGATTGGCAATGTATTACCCGTGTAAGGTCATCCTCATTCAAGGCGGTTAGGAGGGAATTTTGGGCCTTTGAGTTAGCCTCATATTCTCTAAAGGTAAAGTCAGACCAAGTGCTTTCATCACTATCGGGTCTAACATAGGGTTTGGTCAAAGATTTAGCAACTAGGCTACCTAAAGATTGTAAGAAAATAGTCATCCTAACCTTCCAAATAAGAAAATTAAGTCCATCAAATTTAGGAGGGGTTTTGATGTTATCGGCCATGTTTACTAGTGAATGAATGGATGAATGCAAATGTTGATTAGCAAATTTTAAGGATCTCTCTAAGGATGTTAAGCCAAACCTAGAGTCCATGCTCTGATACCAATTGAAAATCACCTAGAGGGGGGGTGAATAGGTGATAATGCTAATCAATGCACAATAAAAAAATGTAATGCAACAATCAACCCAAAACAAGACTAGAAGCCGAATACCCCGTGAAGGGCTCTGAACTCCTTTCTCCTGATTCCTCTAGATATGAGTTGGAGGTGTGTAATGCAACCTTGTTGTATGAGTATAAGATTGACAATATGAATATGAAACAATTGAATATAGCAATGAACAAGAAATAAGAGCAATGAAAGTAAAGTAAGGAATAAGAGCAAGAAAGTAAAGCAAGGAATAAGAGCAAGTAAACCAAACGCAAACACCAAGAATTTTTTCGAGGTTCGAGCACCCAGCTCTACGTCCCCGCCTTCACCCAGAAGGATTTCTAACCACTATAACTTCACAAAGAATTACAATCACACCGGAGTACCCAACTCCACAATCTCAAGTACAAGTTCTCTCTTGGTGATCAAAAGACCACAAACTATCTTTTGCAAAAGCATCTTTCCCTTACAAGAGCCCTGTAGAATAATGGTTAGAATTGAAGCTCAAATATTGTAAGTGAAAAAAGGAAATGAACTTGAGAGAGTTTGAAAAATAAAACTTCTGCGATGAGAGATTCTTCAGCACAAAAACCAAGGACCAAACTCTTTTAAAAGCCTTTGAAAACTTTTAATAATTTTGTAAATGCTTGTTGTATTAAAATCTCTCCCTAATCACCCCTATTTATAGGAGAGGGCTAGGGATTAAAGAGTAAACACTCATAATACTAATTAGGAAGTATTAGACCCAGAAAATACCATTTAAACACGTTTAGAGAAGAAAAAGATAAATTTAAAACGTGTTTAAAAACTAGCCGTTATGGCTGAAACGGCTCTCTCGGTCGTCCGGTCGGTCGACCGGAGTTCAAATAATACCACCGTTGCGGGCCTCCGGTCGACCGGTCGGTCGACTGGGCAGAAACAAAGAGCAACGCCATGTCAGTCGGCCAGCCGCCCGGTCGACCGAAGGACTTCGGTCGGCCGCCCGGTCGGCCGAAAAACGTGCACACAGATATGCACTAAAACTGCCAGAAGTCCAGTCGACTGGGTCGGTCGACCGAACTGACCTTACTAGTGTCGGTCGACCGGCTCAGGCCAAAAATCAAAATTGAATAAGAATTTTGAAGGGGATTTGAAATCTAACAAGATAGTTTTGATTTGAAACATGTATAATACCCAAAATTGAGTTTGTAATCAAAAGGCTTTGTATTAAAATATTTTGTATATATTTATAGGAAATATTTCTAGGAAAGGCATGTGGGCAAAAACGTGTGTGTGTGTTGGAATATGGAGCTTTAACTCTATTCACTATTCTTTAACAAAAATTAAAAATAAATCTAATGAAGTCTTGAGCCATGCAAAGCCTAGCTAGAGCCTTCTCTTCTATGTTCCTTCCTTGATGTGCCACAAGCCTACTTTGCTCCATGAACCTAGAATTTCTTGCAAAAGCTAAGTAATGGCCTTCAAATATGGTACAAACCTGAAACTTATCTTGAACAAACTTATTAGTACCAAATGGCTCTTATTTGTTTTGTTATCATCAAAACTCTAACCAAATAGAGAGTGTAACCTTTTGGGCCAATATCGCGTATAGTCAATTCTTCACAATCTCGCAGAACAACGATGGATCCACTGGAACCAATATTAGTTTTAGACTGTGATGATTGATAATTTACTGATATGGCTTTGTATTCATTACTGGTTTCCTCAGTAAATCTTTCCCAAACTGCGTCCAACTTTGAAAGATGGATATCAGAATCGGCGACCATTTCAAGAATTGCATTAAATTTGGAATGAAGTGTCCACAATCTAACCGTCCCTGGAGTGCCTTGACTGGGAAAAGGCCTAATGCCATTTTCAATTGCAACATTTTTGTAACGAACAACCAACCTCTATCTCTAAAGTATATATGATTCTGGTATATGTGTAACGTGATTACGCCACAAAATACACAGAATATGTCTACAAAGGATACCCTTTGTTTCGAATAATGAGCAACTACAAGACACATCAAGTTCATCAGGCTTCTCATAACTGACCTTTTCCCAGCTGTCTTTTGATTCTGAAAAATCACCAACCAGATATTTTGATCCAGGTCCATCGTGTTCCAACTCTTCTGAAAAGAGTATCGTTACAACTGCCCATTTCTTTTGGAACAACTGAAAAATCTTCAGGATATACAGCTTCAAAACCTGTATCTCATTTGGATTCGATGTATAGTTAGGCACAGAATTCAAACCCTGAAAGTCTTGTTGAGATTCAGAACTACGACTGGCAACAACAGCTTTATCATATTGGTGTACAAATTCTACTAGTTTTGTGTTTGCATTAACAAAACCATCAAAGAAAGAATTAATACTCTCAGATCTCTTGCTAGTTATCATTCCAGCACAGAAAACATCCTTGAAATATGCATTGACCCAGTGTCCACGCAGTCTGTGCATCTTCAACAACCAACTGTCTTCTTCTTCTAAATGATATTTTTCATTCATCAGTCGCCATCGCTCCTCGCATGTGCCTATATCACGGGAGGTGTACCAATGATGGAAATTAGAGACCATATCTTCTCCATACTTGTTAGTCATCAGGATTTGTTGCTCAGCAATATGCTTTCGTACATGCCAGAAACAGTACCGGTGCTGAGTATTTGGAAAAACTATCTTGATGGCATCACTAATATGGGCATCCTGATCAGTAATAATCAACTTCGGTGCAACTCCATGCATGCACTTTAGCCATTTTTTGAATAGCCAAACAAATGTATCCCTCTGCTCATCCGCAAGTAATGCACAGCTAAACAAAATTGACTGCCGATGTTGATTTACTCCAGTGAATGGAGCAAATGGCAAGCTCAAGTGATTAGTCCTGTATGTTGTATAAAAAACGATCACATCACAGAACCTCAAATATGAGGAAATAGCACTTCCATCAGCCCAAAAAATGCTTCTAAGTGTGCCCGCTTTATCAACTTCACTTGCAAAGAAAAATCGAACTCGGCTTTCTCTTGGAAATATTTGATGATCGCAATAAACTCATGGCCAATGTTATTTCTATATTGACGAGTAAAATCAATAACTTGTTGTGGGCTTACTTCTTCACAACCTTCTCCGTGGCTCATTGCATTGACAACACGAGAAATATTTGAAGGGCGAATTCCTACATCAACCAAATTATTCATAATACTTCTGCTAATCTTTGATCGATATGTCTGGTGAGAGTAATAGTGATGTATCTTATTCGGGCTAGACAATTCATGTGAATGAGAATCAACAAACTTGGTGACAACCCGATATCTTCTGTCAAATAAAAAACGAAGACGAACATGCATCTCAGCAGGACACGCTATTCTAGTGTCAATTCGACGGTCGACTGTAAGACCATCTTGTCTTTTGTCACACAACTTCTTCACACCCTCCTTGTTGTAATAAAATTTTCTGCAAATAACTTCATGAGGACGCCTCCGTGACTTATCTATTCCTTTTCTTCTCACGCCAAAACCTCTGTTCCTTACATAAGAATTGTAGAAATTGTATGCTTCCACATCCGTAAAAACTGTTTTCCTACAAAATATTTGAGCTTCCAGACATTTCTCTATGTGCATTCAGATCCTACAAAACAAATTAACGAACTACATAAAAATAAATAACTGAATATCACACGTCTTAACTATAATTACTAAAACTGCGACCAAGATCGCAGATATAAAGAAATCTATAACTTCTTAATAACAGATTGCGATCGTAGTCGTAGTCTTCCGTATGCGCAGATTTTTTAAAAAGCTGATTAATAACTATGTAACTCTCTCATTAATATATACTGCGACCTTAAGTCGCATTCTTAAGATTTAGTGTAAAAACTAGATGTAATTGACATTGACACTGTAAGAATTATAAAAATAAGGATTGCGACTTAGGTCGCAGTTCCAAAAATAGTTTTTACAGCAGTAGATTGTTTTAAAACCAATCTGCGACCGTGGTCGCAGTTCTTAAACTTTAGAACAAGTGATTATTTTGTTCTGTAAAACGAAATATAGGTCGTAGTTCCATATATGCTACAGAGAAATCCTTTACATTTAAGAAATTGCGGGGAAAAATTGACCAAATAAAAACCTCTTGATCAGCATGCAAAGATGTCAACTCTTCAATACTTTTAATATTCTGAGAGAAAGTTGAACCAGATGATATATGGTCCATATTTAGATCGGGAGATAGAGATCGCTTATGACTGCGACCAGAATTGGCAGGGGAAGTGGACTGCTCTGACATCGACATTAAATAATTAGGAAAAAAACCTGATCCGAAAATCGCTATTTTCAGAAAAAACTTTATGGCAGGCTAGAAAAGGAGAATCTATATCTGACAACGAGAGGTTAAAAAAAATAGGGGGAATAATAATAATAAACAATAACCTAAATCTGACAACGAGCGTTAAAAAAATAGGGGAAAAAATAATAATAAACAATAACCTAAATCTGAAAACGAGCGGTAAAAAATAGGGGGGAAATAATAATAAACAATGATGGGGCAAGTACCTTTTACCGAGGGGTATTTAGTAATTTAACTTATTCCAATAAGCGGGCCGCAACTTAGTGATGTGGTAAATATTGTGCCACGTCACTGCAGGCTGAGAGAGTCTCTCAGCCGTCGGCTGATATACATCTCTCTCTCTCTCTCTCTCTCTCTCTCTATATATATATATATATATATATATATATATATATATATATATATATATATATATATATATATCAGACCATTGGTATTATATTATGTTCTTATTCTTTTCACTTAATGTATTATGGTTAAGAAGCGATTAACATTGATGAATGATTAATGATTGATTTGAAAAGACAAACTAAGAAAACACTATATTTCAGTTCTAACTGTTGTCGTTGGAGCTAAGAGCAGCTGGAGATACATTGCAGTAGGGTTGTGACCGGCTCAGGTTGCATCCGAACTCGAACCACCCCAACCAAAATTGCGGGTAATATTAGCTCATACATCGATCCAAATACATAAGACCTAGCACTGAAACCGACCCATATCTGCCTGAAACCCATGTCAGCATAAATTTCATAGCGTTATCATTCTTTACCATTCATCTCTAAAGGCTAAGATTAGCTCAAACACCCTTGTAATGTTTGATTTATTGAAAGTAGGGTAGGCTAGATACTTCTCTTGAACCCTAGATACCATCTCTAAAACATACTCTCCAAACACACAACTAGCATCTTGGATAATATGAACTTTTTATGCCAGTAACCAACAACTACATGTATATGTGTGAACATAAACAATACCTTTACCCAACTCATCATTCATCAATTCGAAAATTTCTCCTCTGCTGTATTCAACAATTTCTACATTTTTTTCTTTGGTGTAGTCTAAATATGAACATAAAGATATGGGGATAACTCCCTCCTCTCCCTATAGTGGGGGAAAAATTATCCTCTAATTTTGCTAGTTTTGTCCCATGAGGGTCCCTTCAACCAGTAGCATACAAGGTGACATATATATGCCATGTTAGCAACTCTATAAGTTCCCATTCTTTTAATACAGTACATACTTGTTAAGAAGTTTAAGCCAGGCAAATGTGCATTTTAGAGAGGGTGAGAATTCAGAAAGATCATCCCCATTTCCATGAAAATAAGGTTTTCCACATTGGATATATTACAACTCAGATTTCACCAAACTTCTTCCAGATGTGCGAGGCGCGCATCATTGATCTGAATATTCTATTAAAGAGTTTCTCAATCTACAGCCACTAAACTATGAACCGTACTACACTTTGTGCCAACTACCAAAAGTACCTAGGTTCTCACTTCATCTCTACCACCAGAGGTTGTACAAACAAGTCCGTCTAAAAAATAATCGCATCTTCCATAGAATGGCGAATGACCAACTTGAAAAGAATTCCCTTCGCCGATTAACTTATCTCTCTTCATGTCGACCTCAGAAATGTTCTTACCTAATTTGAACATATGCAACTTATTGGTAGACAGAGAAGACTGGAAGAGTGAAAGATGAATGGGACAGAACAAACTTTTCATGAGCAGCACTATTTCAAGCATTATACCAATATACAGTATTACCATCATTTTATATGAAATGCATTTTTGTTTCGATTCATTTTATACGAAATGCATTTTTGTGTGCTTCGGTTTAAACAGTTACCTACAAAGACGACCATCTCTATTCTGGCCAATACCGGCAGCTGATCGGTACTTACCTAGAATTTACTTAGCCCGTTATGTAAAGAACGTATCCTTCTGTACTTCTATTTTTTATCAGATGGGCTCAGTACACAGTAGCCACATTTCGTATCCATCTATTTTTAACAACCTTTTGTTCAATAAGTTTTATTATTACCAAATAAGACTAATGCCCCTTTCTTGTTTGAATCGTATTCTTCTTCAACTCAATAACTAACCTTCTACGTCTATGAAACAAAATTAAATGAGTAATACTAAACCAACTACAAATATCTGACTACTATCTAACTACTCGAGAGTGAGCTAATCTGGCATGCTTCTATGATGTCATAATAAAGCAAAAGCCAAGACCAAAAACTCTTGTGAATGTCATAATTAGGACATTCCAGAAAAGGAGAATAGGGTTTGAATCCTGAAATGGACGCCTTGTATGGTTTGCCTATTTCATAAAATATGAAATTACTTCCCTAAAGTGGTCATTGCAGAATCCCTCTCGTTTTCGAATATCTACACTTGTTTTCTGCTGAATTTCAAATTTTGAAGACTCAGAATAAAGTAACCATGATTTTTCAATTAAATCACTTCTTTATCAAAACAGTACATAATGTTAATCTCACGTTAAGGTGGCCCCACTTAACCTTGGTTAATTAATTGGATTCCTAATTAAGGTTAACTGATATTAAAGATGCCCATATTAAGTCACATTTATATAGTTTATATAATCTCTTGAGATATAAGGGTACCATGATGGATGGGTTTATTTCAAGGGTTTATTTGCAAATGTGTGACCCACTTTTCTCCTCCTGCAAAGAAATACAAAACCTCTCCCTCAATTTTTGAGAACCCATCAGTAAAAGAAATTCTGAAAGTTTTGTGCAAGGAAAAGGAGACAGAGAGAAGCATGTTATTTGCATTAGGGTTTGTAGGATCAAAGGAAGGAATCGAGGTCTTCTTCAACCTTCATCTATTGTTCATCAATGGCTTCAGGTATGGGAATTTAAGTATATGTGTTTTTGATTATGTATTCAATTCTTGAGATGATTGATTCTAAATTCAAGGCTGTTAATCCGCATTAAGTTTATTTTAATTCTTACATTTGGTATCAGAGCCGGGTTTAGAATCAATACATCTTGGATTAAGGATTATGGTAAATTAGGGTTTTTGATTGATAATTCATAGAAATCAATTTTTGATCCTTTAATTGTAGAATTAGTAGAGGATTACATAACCCTAATATCCTGTTCATACTCCTCTAATTGTACAATCAATTGGGATCAAAATTCAGGAATTAGAAACCCTAATTTTCCCTAATTTTGGATTAAATCGATTAAGCAGAAACTGCCTTTGATAACTGCTTCGTCGACTATTAGTCGACCAGCCCGAAACACTAGTCGACTAATTCCCTTTTCCAGAAAGTTTAAAAGGTCTCTGTTTCAATTCAGGAGTCGACTTAAAATTTAGTTGACATTTTGAGTAGTCTACTAATTAAGGTATAGTCGACTAATCAATTTGCCCAAGTCGACTAACAGAGTGACCCGAAAGTTAAGAGGTCTCTGTTGACTTCAGGAGTCGACTTATAATTTTGTGTAGTCGACTAATATTAAGTATAGTCGACTTATTATTTTGGCCTAGTCGACTAGACTTGATAATAGTTAGTCGACTTGACTTGACTTCAAGTCGACTTAACTTGACCCTAGTCGACTAGGACTTTCACTATGGTCGACTTATATTGGTTCAAGTCGACTAATAGTTCCTTGACCAGTCGACTAATACTTGTTTAATTTAATCATACTGTATGTTACACATTTGAGGTTGTTGTGCTAATATTGATTGATGTTGGTCAAGTAATAGAATTGGAGTATTATAGTATTACTCAAATAAAAGATTAGAGAATATTATTGGTTAGTTTTGTATTCATATGGTTTATTGATTTAGTAGTTGCCAAAGTGACCTATGTTAGTAAGCCTTATGAATATACAACTACATAAAAGACTTGTCAATGTAAGTGACATTAAAGACAATAATACTCTCGATGGCGGTTCTAATTAGGAGATTGGGACTGGCCCAAAGGAAAGTCTCTTTCAAATAATTATGAACCGGGGTAGGGTAGTGTAATTTATGCAACTTAGTGGTGTAGAAGTGGATACCCAAAGCTAACATGACTTACTGTCTAAGTGACATAAATTATATTAGACCTACATAGGTGATAAAAGGTCTCACCTAAAGAGTGAACACTAGATATGCTTAGATTTCGCCCAAAGGAAAAATCAAAGTGATATCAATAGTTCATCTTCATTAAATTTAAAACTTTGTATTGATTCATGGCCTAATGTGAGCAATGTCCTATTATGTTTCAGTGAACGTCCCCACTTCCCTTCACACTCATGCCACCAGCATTCCAGCCCTGGATGGTACAAACTTCTCCGAGTGGTTTGAGCATGTAAAATTTACACTGGGTGTTCTGGACCTTGACATGGCTCTTTTAGTAGAGAAACCTGATGAAGTAACTGCTGAAAGCACAGCAGAGCAGGTTAGCCATGCCAAAGCTTGGGAAAGGTCGAATAGACTCAGTCTCATGTTCATAAAGATGACCATAGCCAATAACATCAAGACTTCACTCCCACATACTACTAGTGCATCTGAACTTTTATCTGCTGTAAGAGACCGATTTAAGTCTGCAGATAAGTCATTAGCTGGCACCCTTATGGCTGAACTCACTACCATGAAATATGATGGTAATAGAGGAGTTCAACAACACATTCTAAATATGACTGATAAGGCTGCTAAGTTAGGATCACTGGGTATGAAAGTGGATGAATCCTTCTTGGTACAGTTCATCCTCAACTCACTTCCTCCTCAGTTTGGGCCATTCAAGATTCACTACAACACTCATAAAGATAAGTGGAATTTGAATGAGCTAACTGGTATGTGTGTACAAGAGGAAGTGAGACTGAGGCAAGAAGGGCATCACTCAGTATTGGCAGTAACTCAAGGAGGTATCCATAAGAAAGGTAAATATGGAAGAGGTAAGAGATTTCCATCAAAAAAAGGGCATGACCATGGGGAAATCAGCCAAGGTCATGGAAAGGCTTTCACTGTCAAATGCTACTTCTGTGGCAGAAAAGGACATGTGTAGAAGGACTGCAACAAGAGGAAAGATTGGTTCGAAAAGAAAGGTATAAATCTTTCTTTTGTATGTTATGAATCAAATCTTGCTGAAGTACCTTCTAATACTTGGTGGATTGACTCTGGAGCCACAACTCACATAACTAATTCAATGCAGGGATTCCTTACAACCCAGAAACCGAAGGAAAGTGAGAGATTTGTCTTTATGGGGAACCGTCTCAAAGTGGAGGTCGAGGCTGTTGGTACTTACCGACTACTCTTAGAGACGGGTCATCAGATGAATCTTGAAGATACTTTTTATGTACCTTCGATTTCTAGGAATTTAATGTCATTATCCAAATTAGATGTTTTTGGATATTCTGTTTTATTCAGTTGTGGAAAACTCAGTTTAATGTATAATTCAATGCCGGTTGGACATGGAATTTTATGTGATGGTTTATATAAAATTTCATTGAATGATGAGTTTGCACAATCTCTTTTATCTCTGCATTCGAATGTTGGTATTAAACGTGGCTTAATTAATGAAAATTCCTCTATCTTGTGGCATAGACGACTGGGGCATATCTCCAGGGATAGAATTGAAAGATTAGTGAAGAATGAGATTTTGGATAACCTAGACTTCACTGATTTTAGTGTGTGTGTGGATTGCATAAAAGGAAAGCAAACCAAACACACTAAGAAAGGTGCCACAAGAAGTAAAGAACTCCTTGAAATAATTCATACAGATATTTGCGGACCACTCTCCATTCCATGTTTTACGGGAGAGAGATATTTCATTACCTTTATAGATGATCTGTCACGTTATGGTTATGTATATCTAATTCATGAAAAGTCTCAGGCCGTTGACATCCTTGAGGTGTTCATTACAGAGGTCGAGAGACAATTAGATAGAAAAGTTAAAGTCATAAGATCGGATCGAGGTGGTGAATTTTATGGTAGATATGATGAGTCAGGACAACATCCTGGCCCATTTGCTAAATTTCTAGAAAAGCATTGTATTTGTGCTCAATACACAATGCCAGGTACGCCTCAGCAGAATAGTGTTGCTGAAAGGCGAAACCGAACTCTTATGGATATGGTTAGGAGCATGATGAGCTTCTCTAATGTACCTAATTCATTGTGGAATGAAGCCTTAAAGACTGCTATGTATATCTTGAACAGGGTTCCTAGTAAGGCAGTCCCACAACTCCTTTCGAGTTGTGGACTGGTAGGAAACCCAGTTTAAGACATTTACATGTTTGGGGTTGTCCAGCAGAGGCTAGAATATATAATCCACAAGAAAAGAAATTAGACTCAAGGACAATATCTGGGTATTTCATTGGTTATCCAGATAAGTCTAAGGGGTACAAATTTTATTGTCCTAACCATAGTACAAGAATAGTTGAAACTGGTAATGCCAGATTCCTTGAAAATGACGAAATTAGTGGGAGTGATGAACCAAGAAGGTAGATCTTGAAGTGATAAGGGTAAATATCCGAATTACCTTTCCTTCAAGAGAAATTGTTGTCCCTCAGCTTGATCATCAAGCTGAGATACCAGAACAACATAATAATATTGGTTCACCACTCCATGAGGATATTGCCATTGAAAATGTAGTAGAACCACCACAACCGGCAGCTTTGAGAAGATCTCAAAGGGAAAGAAGATCTGCCATTTCAGATGATTATGTGGTGTATCTACAGGAATCTGATTATGATATTGGGATAAATAAAGATCCAGTTTCATTTTCACAAGCCATAGAATGTAATGATTCTAGTAAATGGGTTGATATCTATGGACCAAAATAAAGTCTGGGATCTAGTCGAATTGCCTGATCACTGTAAGAAAGTCGGGTGTAAATGGGTCTTTAAGACCAAGCGCGACTCTAAAGGCAATATCGAACGATATAAAGCCAGACTTGTGGCTAAAGGTTTTACTCAGAAGGAAGGCATTGATTATAGAGAAACCTTCTCTCCAGTATCAAAGAAGGACTCTCTTAGAATCATTATGGCACTTGTAGCTCATTATGATTTGGAGTTACATCAAATGTGTTGGCCCAAAAGCCTATCACTCTAGTTTTGATGATGGTCAACTCATGTAGTTATATTTTCTAATGATCTTGTGTTTAATTAGTGACAGATTCTTTATCAAGATCTTAGTAGGTGTGGAGCTTCAACAAAGGATTTAAAGTCAAGTTGGAAGCTAGCACCGGTTGATTCACGAGCCTATGCATCAAGACCACATCTAGAGATGAGCTCGGTGGATTGCACTTGGACCAAGTCAAGAAGATGAGAAGCCTTCAAGGGAAGACTTCAAGAAGTTGAAGACTTGTGTCTAGGTATAAGATTTGTATTTTTGTTTTACTTAAAATGTAAAGGATAGAATAGTTGGTGGATTGCTCAAGTCATATCACACACACACTCTTGATAGAATTGTTTTCATGATAAAAATTTCATTTCATAAAAGATTTTCTTGTTAAGAAAAGATTTTCATTGTGACAAGATTCTATTTGGTTCTTGGTATTTCAAGTTTACATATCTTATATCCAAAACCAAGTTTAGTGCTTTATGTCAAAAACTAGATATTTCATCTTGATTGTGTAGTGGATCATATCCATACACACTATGCTTTAAAGTATATCTTGTTTTTGTATTTGATGAAAATTTGGAAAAACATGTTGTTTTAGAAAAACAGTTTTTATTATGAGCCAATATTTCCAAGTTACAAAAAATAGTCAAATCTTTAATAACATGCCTTGATTTTGTGCAAACATGTTTCTATATCATAAAACTATTTTTTGTAAAATTTCTAAGTATTTATGGGATTTTTTTTATTAAGCCAAAAAGACCAATCTTTAATCCCAAAATTTTCAGGTTCTGGCAGTTCTGATTTTTCAGAACTGACAGTGGCCGGTCGACCGGGTCGGTCGACCGGACGTGCACAGACGTGCACGCCTGTGTGCACTGGAGAACGGTCGACCGTGCCGGTCGATCGCTTCAGAGAGCTTTGCTCTCAGGAAATCTCGGTCGACCGGACCGGTCGACCGACAGAGAGTTTACTCTCTCCTCCAGGTGCGCGGTCGACCGGGCCGGTCGACCGGAGGCTGCAACGGTCAGATTTTTGACCGTTGCCGGTCGACCGGAAGCTCTGACAGAGCCCAACGGTCAGATTTTTCTGGCCTCTATAAAAGGGGGTTTTGTCATTGTTTTGAGCCAAGATTTTAGGAGAGCTTTTGTCCAGTTATTTCTATTCTTTTAGCAGAGTTTTCTCCACAAAATAGAGTGCCAATATTTCCTATCAAAAGGGTTTTTATCAAGAGAGTGTTTATTGTGATTTCTTGAGATTTTCACCAAAGATTCTTTCCTTACTTTCTCACACAAACACTTGAGCATCCATTGAGCTATTCATCCTATAGGTGTTGTAGTGAGAGTTTTTGTAGGTGATCAAGTGTTTAGATCACCAAGATTTCATCTTGTACTTTGAGGAGACGGGCAAGTGTGCTCGTGGTTGTTTAGGGTTCGGGTGCGAACTCTTGTAGCTTGAGGTGCGGCCTCGACGAGCCGGTGGGCTTGTGGTGTGTAAGAGACTTTGGGAGTCCGAGGGCTTGTAGGTGTTGCGGCACCAAGGAGAGATCCGGTTGGATCGTGCATAGTGGAAATCCTTCGTGTGTCGAAGGCGGGGATGTAGAGCAAGTGTGCTCGAACCTCGAAACAAACCCTTTGTGTTTGCGATTGCTCACTCTTGCTCTCTTACTTTTTTTGTCTCACTTATATCTTGCATTACTTTATAGTCTTTATCTTTTATATGCATGATATACCTTTGTGCTCATAATTGCTATACTTGCTTGGGATTGTTATTAACACTAGTATTCAACCAAGAGAGCCAACGCGGCACCTCAACCCATTCAAGGGGAATCTAGAGGAGTTTGTCCAGAGCCTCGCAAGGGGAATTCGGCAACACTCTTGTGTTATACATAAGTGTTCAATTAAAAGAAGTTTAATTTGATCAACTTAGTTTTAATTCCGCATTATTTGTTCACAAGTGACCATTAAATTAGCCATCACCTATTCACCCCCCCTCTAGGTGATCTTACAATTGGTATCAGAGCCAAGTGCTCTTGATATTAGGTCTAACAACCTAGAGTTAAAGATCCTCATTTTTAGGCTAATCACAATATTTTGTACACACACCATGGACTTCATGTCACCACCCACTTTTAACATCCTTAACATCCAAATTTGGAAGGTTAAGATGTCATTGTACCTCAAAGCCTTAGGATTTCATGTCTATCTTGCCACTACTAATAATGCTTATTCTTTAGATGGTAAGAACATTGAGGCTAATGCAAAAGCCCTTCATGCTATCAAGTCAACCCTAAATGATGATTATTTATCTAAGGTTTCTAATGTTGAATCGGCTTTTGTAGTATGGAACATCATCACCTCCCTCGGCGAAAAAGATCTATACTATGCGGGGAGTGACTCGGACGTTAGAAGCGACACCTCAAACGCATGCTTTATGGTCCAAGGGGATGACCCCCTTGAGGTAAATTCCGAATCCGATGATGAGGACATGTCATATGATGAGCTATCTACTTTTTGTCATCTTTTGCTTGAGAAATATGACATGATTAGAAAAGAAAATAAAAATTGAAAAAGAACATTGCTTGCATGCATATAGAACAAGATTCATTTAGAAGTAACATTGCATGTTTAGAAAAAGATAATAAAATTTTGAAAAAGAATTTTGATGCCATGCTTAATGATAAAGATTCTTTAGAAAATAAAATGGCATGCTTAGAAAAAGAAAATGAAGATTTGAAAAATGAGAATATTTCCTTAATGTCTAAATTGAATGATTTATGTGAAGGGAACACTATTTTGAAAAATAAGATTGATTTGGTGGAAAAACAAAAGGAAGTTGTTTTTCAAGAAAATAAATCTTTAAAAAGAAAATTTGTGAAAAAGAAAAGGAAAATGTTTGTAAAAAGAAAAAGAAAATTGTTCATATATCTCATCATGCTTCTCATGCACACATTGATCAAAATGAGATTAAAAATTTGAAAAATAAAATTGATAATTTGAGCTCTAATTTGTGCTTATGTGCATTCAATCATACTAGATTGGAATCCTTGTTTCAAAAGAAACAAGTTCCTCATACTCATGCACATTCACATCATGCATATGCTTATGATGCACATCATGCTCACACTCCCACTCATAAGTATGCTAAGGTGTACACATGTACACATTGTGGCCGCAAAGGCCATTTAGCAAAATTTTGTTATGAAAGGTTAAATGTTCTTATTTTTGATAAAAATAAAAATGTTTGGTTTCCTTACAAGACTAACCCCATAGGACCCAAGAAAATATGGGTACCAAAATCCCCACCTTGTGTATTTGATGTAGGTGAGGAATCTCTCAAAACGTGAGAGATTTGGTGCCTTGATGGTGGGTGCATTTGAACTAAAATGACACATACTTGGAGCACCGCTATCAAGGAATTTTGGTGGGTCAACCACCATGCTAGGAGCTTTGGAGTTGGTAACGATTTCTAAACTCCTATTTCATTTTTGCACATGCTTTTAATTTCATGTAGCATGTTCATATTTTTTTGGTACTTCATGTGGCATTTACATGCTTAAATGTAGAATGTGTCAAAACTTGCATTTATACATATATGTATAGTGAACTACAATTGACTCATACATATTTGAACTTCATGCTCATTTGTATCCACTATATGCATGTGTATAGGCTAGTTTTGATGATTCGGTCATTTATACTTGTTATGCCTATCTTTGATCTTACTTCATGTATATGTGTGTTTAATTCAAATCTAATAAATATACATGTATACCCTTGAGTCATTTGCCTTCATGCAATATATATTGGACTCTTTTCATATTTGGGATATGTATGCATATTGTTAGAATTGGATAAATCATACATATACCATGAAGATTAGTATTTTAAATAAATAATAATAAAAAAAAGGATTTTTCATTTGTACAACAAAATGTGATTTATGATCTTTTTGAGCTTGAATGACTATCTTCATAAAGCATTGCTAAATACAAAATACTTTATGAAAAATATATGATTTGTTTTAAAATGAAAAATAAGATTTTCATGAGATTCATGCTTCACTTTCTATTTTCATGAAAATACCATTTACATAACCTTTGAACACTCATCTTTTATGATAAAAGATAATTTTTGAGCTTTATGGACTATGAGTGCTTGAACTTTTATGTATTTAGTATTATTCATGGAAAACATTTGACTTTGTATTTTTTGAAGGATCTTTAACTAGTTTGTAAAAAAAAAAAATCCATTTAAACTAGTTATCTATTCTTCAAATTGATTCACATGATCCTATTTGTAATCATATGGATAAATTCTTTTGTATTTTCAAAATTTATTTGATGCTTCATGATTTGAATATTAGTTTAAATGTTAGCATTTGTCAACACTTGGATTTATACTTATACACATTATGGATCACAAATAAATCTATATATGATTGGGTTTGAATACTTATTTGTGCCCATTAGGTGTGTTAGTATAGCCTAAGTTTTGATGATTATTACATTTTAAACTTGTATTTCCTTTTTGGATTTATGCTATGATCATGTGCTTTCATTTCATGTATATGTTTGTCTTGCCAAAATATTAAGATATACATGGATACTTCTTGAGTCATTTGCCCTTCATGCAAATCTATATATAGACTCAAATGTGTTTTAAGGATATGTATGTATACTTAATGTCTTGTCAAAACATACATATATCTTGAAATATAAATTTTTGTTTTTAATAAAAATTTTGTAATTTTTCAATAAAATTTTTGTGATGGATTTCATGATTTCAAAATTTTAAGGAATATTGAGTTTTATTGCTATTTTTCATGATACCATGTTCCACATAACACTATCACACTCACTTCTTTTTGATATGGACTTTATGGATAGAGTGCTTTTTAGTGCCTTGTGTTTCATTGATATTTCATGAAAATTTTTTTGCTTTATTCCTTGATTGAAGGATTCCGTACTAGTTGTTAAACACCTTCATTTAACTAGTTCGAATTCTTCATGCGGTCGATTTTATGATATATACACTTAAGCTTAATTTTCAATTGGTATCATTGGATAGTTCCAATTGGTATCAATATGACCTCTTGTTGTATATACTCTTATTTTATTCTTTCATGTATGTATGCATCTACTTCAATTGATATTATCTTTTCATACATATATGTGATCTTTTGTGCTTGATTTACACACGTATATTATATACTATATGTTTGCTTATCAAGATTTTGGTTTTAAAAAAAAAAAAATATTTGATATGAACTTGTGCTTCGTATTGCTTATATGCAAGGAGAGCTTAACATCTCTCTTACATATAGATTCATGTTGAGTGTATTGTGTATTGAGGAGCTTAACATCTCTTCTTTATATGGTACACGTGTGTAGGGGGAGCTTCGCATCTCCTCTTATGCATTACATAATATGTGTTATGTGAGTTAGGGCTTGTCATCCCTTCTTCATGTAATGCATATGTGTAGGGAAGTTAACTTAGCGTCTTCCTCTTCATGAATGTATATCGCATATAAATCTTATTGATTGATTTGATTTTACCCTCCTTGATTTTCTTATTTTTGATAAAAAGGGGGAGAAAATTTGTTTGATGATTTGAACTTTGAACCCTTTGTTGATGATTGACAAAAAGGGGGAGAAGTATTTGAGTTATATGCATGATTTCCTTAAGGGGGAGAAGTATTTGTTCCTTACTTAAGGGAGAGAAAGATTTTGAGATGATTTTGAGTTTTTATACTTGTGCTTTTACTAATGCATAGCAATAATATAATAAGATAAAAGTTTGAGAAAAAGATTTGTGCATTCATTTGCATACATATTTATGTGCTTCATTGAATATCTATTGCTTATTTGATATGCATGAGTTAAGGGGGAGCTTCTTTGAAGCTTTACTTTAATCCATGCATATATAACTTCATGAGTTTTGTCATCATCAAAAAGGAGGAGATTGTTGGCCCAAAAGCCTATCACTCTAGTTTTGATGATGATCAACTCATGTAGTTATATTTTCTAATGATCTTGTGTTTAATTAGTGACAGATTCTTTATCAAGATCTTAGTAGGTGTGGAGCTTCAACAAAGGATTTAAAGTCAAGTTGGAAGCTAGCACCGGTTGATTCACGAGCCTATGCATCAAGACCACATCTAGAGATGAGCTCGGTGGATTGCACTTGGACCAAGTCAAGAAGATGAGAAGCCTTCAAGGGAAGACTTCAAGAAGTTGAAGACTTGTGTCTAGGTATAAGATTTGTATTTTTGTTTTACTTAAAATGTAAAGGATAGAATAGTTGGTGGATTGCTCAAGTCATATCACACACACACTCTTGATAGAATTGTTTTCATGATAAAAATTTCATTTCATAAAAGATTTTCTTGTTAAGAAAAGATTTTCATTGTGACAAGATTCTATTTGGTTCTTGGTATTTCAAGTTTACATATCTTATATCCAAAACCAAGTTTAGTGCTTTATGTCAAAAACTAGATATTTCATCTTGATTGTGTAGTGGATCATATCCATACACACTATGCTTTAAAGTATATCTTGTTTTTGTATTTGATGAAAATTTGTAAAAACATGTTGTTTTAGAAAAACAGTTTTTATTATGAGCCAATATTTCCAAGTTACAAAAAATAGTCAAATCTTTAATATCATGCCTTGATTTTGTGCAAGCATGTTTCTATATCATAAAACTATTTTTTGTAAAATTTCTAAGTATTTATGGGATTTTTTTATTAAGCCAAAAAGACCAATCTTTAATCCCAAATTTTCAGGTTCTGGCAGTTCTGATTTTTCAGAACTGACAGTGGCCGGTCGACCGGGTCGGTCGACCGGACGTGCACAGACGTGCACGCCTGTGTGCACTGGAGAACGGTCGACCGTGCCGGTCGACCGCTTCAGAGAGCTTTGCTCTCAGGAAATCTCGGTCGACCGGACCGGTCGACCGACAGAGAGTTTACTCTCTCCTCCAGGTGCGCGGTCGACCGGGCCGGTCGACCGAAGGCTGCAACGGTCGGATTTTTGACCGTTGCCGGTCGACCGGACCGGTCGACCGGAAGCTCTGACAGAGCCCAACGGTCAGATTTTTCTGGCCTCTATAAAAGGGGGTTTTGTCATTGTTTTGAGCCAAGATTTTAGGAGAGCTTTTGTCAAGTTATTTCCATTCTTTTAGCAGAGTTTTCTCCACAAAATAGAGTGCCAATATTTCCTATCAAAAGGGTTTTTATCAAGAGAGTGTTTATTGTGATTTCTTGAGATTTTCACCAAAGATTCTTTCCTTACTTTCTCACACAAACACTTGAGCATCCATTGAGCTATTCATCCTATAGGTGTTGTAGTGAGAGTTTTTGTAGGTGATCAAGTGTTTAGATCACCAAGATTTCATCTTGTACTTTGAGGAGACGGGCAAGTGTGCTCGTGGTTGTTTAGGGTTCGGGTGCGAACTCTTGTAGCTTGAGGTGCGGCCTCGACGAGCCGGTGGGCTTGTGGTGTGTAAGGGACTTTGGGAGTCCGAGGGCTTGTAGGTGTTGCGGCACCAAGGAGAGATCCGGTTGGATCGTACATAGTGGAAATCCTTCGTGTGTCGAAGGCGGGGATGTAGAGCAAGTGTGCTCGAACCTCGAAACAAACCCTTTGTGTTTGCGATTGCTCACTCTTGCTCTCTTACTCTTTTTGTCTCACTTATATCTTGCATTACTTTATAGTCTTTATCTTTTATATGCATGATATACCTTTGTGCTCATAATTGCTATACTTGCTTGGGATTGTTATTAACACTAGTATTCAACCAAGAGAGCCAACGCGGCACCTCAACCATTCAAGGGGAATCTAGAGGAGTTTGTCCAGAGCCTCGCAAGGGGAATTCGGCAACACTCTTGTGTTATACATAAGTGTTCAATTAAAAGAAGTTTAATTTGATCAACTTAGTTTTAATTCCGCATTATTTGTTCACAAGTGACCATTAGATTAGCCATCACCTATTCACCCCCCCTCTAGGTGATCTTACAAAATGGATGTGAAAACTGCTTTTCTAAATGGAGATTTGGATGAGGAAATTTTCATGGAGCAACCTGAAGGGTTCGCAAAGAAAGGAAAAGAACACTTGGCTTGCAAATTAAAGAAATCCATATACGGACTTAAACAAGCTTCCAGGCAATGGTATATAAAGTTTAATGATACCATTACCTCTTTTAGATTTACAGAAAACACTGTTGATCAGTGTATATATCTAAAGATCAGTGGGAGCAAGTTTATATTTTTGGTTCTGTATGTGGATGATATCTTGTTAGCCAGTAGTGATATTGGTTTGCTGTATGAAACTAAAGGTTATCTTACCAAGAACTTTCAGATGGTTGATATGGGTGAGGCAGCTTATGTCATTGGCATAGAGATCTTTAGGGATAGATCTCGAGGATTGCTAGGACTGTCTCAGAAAGGTTATATCAATCGATTCTTGGAAAGATTTCATATGGAGTTGTGTTCAGTCAGTCCTGCACCCATTCAGAAGGGTGACACATTAAGTGGGAGCCAGTGTCCCAGAAATGACTTAGAAAAGGGTCAAATGCAGAAAGTTCCATATGCGTCAGCTGTTGGGAGCTTGATGCATGCACACACTTGTACCAGGCCAAATATCAGTTTTACTGTTGGGATGTTGGGAAGATACCAGAGCAATCTAGGAATGGAGCACTGAAAATTAGCTAAGAAGGTAATGCGGTATCTTCAAGGGACGAAGGACCATATGCTCAAATATAGGAGATCAGATCAGTTGGAGGTGATCGGCTATTCGGACTCAGATTTTGCTGGTTGCCCAGATAGCAGGAAGTCTACTTCAGGTTTCATTTTCTTGCTAGCAGGTGGGGCAATCTCATGAAAGAGTGTAAAGCAGTCTATCACTGCTTCATCCACGATGGAGGCTGAGTTCATAGCTTGTTTTGAAGCCTCGAATCATGCATTATGGTTACGGAATTTTATCTCAGCACTTTATGTAGTTGACTCTATTGTCAAGCCGCTGAAGATATATTGTGACAATACAGCAGCCGTTTTCTTCTCTAAGAATGGAAAGTACTCTAATGGTTCCAGACACATGGAACTTAAGTACTTGGTGGTTAGAGAAAGAGTTCAGAAACAGAAGGTGTCAATTGAAAGTATACGTACCACTTTAATGGTTGCTGATCCAATGACAAAAGGATTGCCTCCAAAGACATTCAAGGAAAATGTTGTAAGAATGGGTCTTTTGAGCAATCTGTAAATGTATGTTTTGGTACTTGTAAAATTGACAATATTGCGCAAATAAAAGTTTGTTTCTGTGTTTCCTGTTATCCAATTATGTGTGCACATATTATGTATGGATGTTTGTTAAACAGGAAATGTCTTAACAAGACAATTACAGGGGTCATTTTGGTTATGGACTCAATTAGTAAGGGTTATCAATGTTGTGGTACATAGAAGGGAGTATGACATGGAAGTTGTATAACCGCTATGACTCGCATTGGTGGTCCAAGCTAATTGCAGTATTACAGTATTTCATAATTTGGGCTTATCAGTTATTGTTTTTTTTTAAATTCGTGATCACGTGTCAAGGTTTTTCAGTATGGAATCCAATGGAGTCAAAATATTTTGAAAAATGAGTCTTTTCTTTATTTGTTTTCTAAAGTTTTAACCTAATCGGTTAGTGGTCCAAGTGGGAGAATGTTAATCTCACGTTAAGGTGGCCCCACTTAACCTTGGTTAATTAATTGGATTCCTAATTAAGGTTAACTGATATTAAAGATGCCCATATTAAGTCACATTTATATAGTTTATATAATCTCTTGAGATATAAGGGTACCATGATGGATGGGTTTATTTCAAGGGTTTATTTGCAAATGTGTGACCCACTTTTCTCCTCCTGCAAAGAAATACAAAACCTCTCCCTCAATTTTTGAGAACCCATCAGTAAAAGAAATTCTGAAAGTTTTGTGCAAGGAAAAGGAGACAGAGAGAAGCAGGTTATTTGCATTAGGGTTTGCAGGATCAAAGGAAGGAATCGAGGTCTTCTTCAACCGTCATCTATTATTCATCAATGGCTTCAGGTATGGAAATTTAAGTATATGTGTTTTTGATTATGTATTCAATTCTTGAGATGATTGATTCTAAATTCATGGCTGTTAATCCGCATTAAGTTTATTTTAATTCTTACACATAATACATAATACAGAGGACCCAAAAGAATAGATGAATAAATAAACCCTCCTGGACATTCAAATTCCGAAGACTGAGAATATGGTAAACCACAACTTTTCAATCATAGTTTGAAATCTCAGTATCGGCATCAGTATCAGCCATAGGATTTTAGTATCGGAATTGACAACATTAGTCATTTATCGGTCGTTTCATCTCACCATATATGCAATATCAGGTATCGTTATGGGTATTGAGATATCCGTAATATCGATATCGGGTCAAAATATTGATATGGGGCAATATTTCAAACCTTGCTTTCAGTTAAATCACTTCTATATAAAAACACTAGATAATACATAGCACCCAAAAGAACAAATGAATAAATAAAGAAAGTCGCCAACCAACCCATGTGTAATTAAGAGATACCAAATCCGGAGCCATGCATTAGTTAAAGAAATTGGGTTTCATTTGTTTTTTTGCCATAGTCTTTTAGATGATTGAAAAGACAGTATTCAAGAAAGATTGACGAGAACGGAAGGGAAGAACTAGGGTTTATGGTGGATCTCGGAAAAAGAAAAGCGTTTAAAGCTTCACATCCAGGAGAATGCTTCCCACTTTATACTTCACACATAAAGATTCAAAATACAACTTAGTGTTTTAAAAGTTTTCAATAGCTCTATGAAACTCAAATAAAATCCTACAAGAGTATTTATAGACAAAGGTCATGTGCACTACTCGTGATTGCATAAAAGAATAATAAAAAACTAATAAAAACTAATAAAAGACTACTACTCCTTAGATCCAATTTGTAATCCTAATCATATCCAATTCAAGCACTCCTCCTATGAGAATAGGACTTACAAGTCTTAGCTGGATCCTCATTAACTCTCCCCAGGGCGAAAACACCTGTCTTTGGTGAATGGCGATGATGATACTCCTCAAGTAAATCCGGGTTGAGCTGTTGAAGCTCTTCGTTCCATACCGATTTACAGTTGGAATCTAGGCATCCTCTCTAACAGACCAAGTAGCATTGGTATCTGCCATCGGTTATCGAGATCACCTCATCTTGAAGAATGTCCTCAATCCTATTAGTCCGATTTCTCCTCGGTGGCGTCGGTGATGGCAGATGAAAAGAAAAGTGTTATGGGCACACTGCTCTCAACAATGATGGGTCAGGAATGGCATCCAGGTAATCAATAGGAGCACGATATGGAGTTAAGTCTTAATATTGAAGACAGGGTTAATTCCAAGTTCCGGGGTATGTCTAACTCGTAAACATTGGAGCCAATCCTTTGCAAGACACTGTAAGGAACTGTACATCAAGCAAGAAAATCCTTCAATGTCCCAGGAGGAAATCTCTAAGGTCGCACTCGAAGCATCACCTCGCTCCCCACTACAAACTCCTCAACTCTTTTATGCAAACCGTAACAAATTTATAACTATTGCTGTTGCGTGGTATATGTCGTTGAACCACGATATGCAAATCACGAACATGCTGAGCAAAAGACTCGACAGATGCACTGGGCTATCACTTATGGAAATGGGAAGGACTATAGGTTTTTAGTTTTACAACCATAAACTATCTCGAATGGACTCAACCCAGTAGACCTATTAATAGAACTATTATATGCAAACTCAATCATAGATGAGACCAAATGCCAAGTAGACATGTGCTCGCCCTCTAAACATCATAACAAGTGCCTTAAACTCTGATTGACCACCTTTATCTGACCAACAGTCTCGGGGTGGTAAGTCATAGAAAACTACAAAACAATACCTATTGTTTCTTTTCTAGAGAATCCTTCAAAAGTGGCTAGTGAATCTAACGTCTTTGTTAGAAACAATGCATCTATACAAAACATCTAGATGAACAACCTCTCGCAAGAACAAGTGAGCAATATATGAAGCATCTACAGTCATGCTGTATGGGATAAAATGTGCCATCTTGGAAAACCTTGATTACAACTAAAATCAAATCGTGTTTCTTTAGTACAAAATCCATGCTAAGTGCTCCCATGGCTTAGAGGGTATAGACAAAGGATTGTACACTCCGGCTTTCGCTTTCCTACCCTTAGCGACCCTACAAACTTGAAAATGAGACAACTCTCATGACATCTCGCTTGACACTCGGCTAGTAAAACCTATCCTCTACTAAGAAAATGGTCTTATCACGACCAAATGCCCAGCAGCTCCTCCCGCATGCGTTTTACAAATCAAGTGATCACGTGAAGAGGTTTTAGGAATACATAAGTTTACTGCCTCTAAACAAGAAACCATCAACAATGATGAAACCCTCAATAGAAGTGGGTGGATCCTGAGTCAATGGCGAAGAGATTTCACCAAAGTAGTAACGCGACTATCTCAAATTCTGCACTACGGCATAAAACTCTCGATCGTAGTTATCATAGTGTTTCTTACCCTCATTCAATTTCTCACTAAAGAAAGCGACAGGATGGCTCTCTTGGCTTAACATGCCACCGATACCTATTCTCAAAGTGTCACATGCTGTTTTAAATACTTTTGAGAAATAAGAAAAGTGAAGGGCTAGGTTGATTTCCTAAAAACCGCTAATAGTAGATTTAATCTATTTGAACTCCTCTTTCTCAATACAATCAGTAATTAGAGACATAATGGTGCTAAATCCTCTAACAAATCTCTTATAAAAGTTGCTAAGCCATGAAAACTCCTAACTTCATGGATCGTACTAGTAGCAGGCCATTCCTTAATGGCCTTAAAGATCTGATGCTACTCCCTCATGGGAAAGAAAGAACTCTAAGAAGTGAATGGATGAAAACATGAATGTGCATTTCTTCAAATTGATATATAACTTCTTCTTACAGAGTCTCTAAAACTTAAGTAAAATAAAGAAGATGCTCTCTTTAGGTTTGACTGAATACCAGTATGACATCAAGTAGACGACCACAAATTTGTCTAAGTAAGGACACAAAATGTGAATCATAAATCTCATGAATGTACTAAGGTTATTGGACAAACCAAAGGTCATGACTAACCACTCATATAAATCAACCTTAATCTTAAAGACATCTTTCACTTATCACCTTGGCAGATACGGATCGGTGGTACACATTCTGAAGATCAATCTTCGAGAAGATACTAGAGATTAGACAATCATGTCTAAATGATCGTCAAGACCATAAATGAGAAACATATACTTAACTATGATTTTGTTGATGTGTGACTATCCACCCACCTCCTCCAGCTACCATCTTTCTTAGGCGTGATAGCGCAGGAATGCCATAACGACTCAAATTCTCTATCATGTGGCCTTTCCTTGGCAACTTATCTGTCTGACATCTCAACTTATTGTGCATAGTGATTTTCATCCTACAATGAGGAAACTGAGTAATGTGAACCTGCGCATAAGAACAATGGCATGTTTGATGTCTCTAAAGGGAAGAAGTTCATCAGGAAACTCATCTGGCATAATATCTCAAAAAATTTTGAGAATCTGATACACCTCAGGAGGAAACTCTACAAGAGCATTAGGAGACTCGCTAGTGGCAATAATCACATACACAATCTCTTCCTCATGACTTTCATTAAGAAACTATTGTTTGTTCAACATGTGGAGTGGTTTCTTACTTGCCTGTGTAGAGACCATCCCAGAGAAAGAAATATGTATGGTTTTGGCTAGTGTCAACACCATATTTTTCCTATTATAGACGAGTGTGTAAGTGTTTGACTTACTAAAGCTAGTCACATCTAAGTCATACAATCATGTCCTACCTAACAAGATATAGGTTGCGCTCATGGCTAAAGCGTCGCATCAAATACGAACATGATCGCTCAAAAAATGGATAGGCATTAAACAATGTTGGCTAACAAATTGAGAAGTTTTATCAACCAAGTGATGTTGTATGGTTGTGGATGAGGTTTAGCTTTCAAATTCATTCTCAGCTGACTTGGTGATAAATAATGTTCATACAACTACCTCCATCAATCATCATTTTATAGATTTTGTCATAATGTTTGTGTTGGCCCAAGAGATTACAGTCTCCATTTATTTAGAGTTTTGATGATAACAAAACACTTAAGAGCTATATTGGTACTAATAAGTTTGTTCAAGATGAGTTTCAGGTTAGTACCATTCATGATGGCCATTACTTAGCTATTGCAAGGTTTGCAAGGTTTATGATGCTAATAGGGCAAATGGCGCAAGAAGGAATGATCATAGAAGAGAAGGCTTTAGCATGTCATTGCATGGCTCAAGACTTTAGTTTGGCTCAAGAGACTTCATTAGTTTTGTTTTTAGTTTTATAGTTTTGTTAAAGAATAGTGGATAGGTTGAAGCTCAAATACACACACACACAAATTCAATACGTTTGATTTTTGATTGAATCGGTTTTAGATTTCAAGTACATATATCGGGTTTTGGATTTGAACCAGTTTTAGTTCTGCTGATTTGCTTGACACCTTTTTACTTTTCTTATCATAACTTTTTATTATTATATTCAAATAATATGATTCAACTTGCATTTCAAAGATAACTTTCAGATCTAAATTTCTTATTCAATAATCATTTTCAGATTCAAATTTTAAAGATGTCAAATATTTGGTTGAACTCTGTTCTTGTTCTGAAAACAGCTTACAGTTTCTGTTTTGACACCTGTCAGTGTTTTATTGATAATTTATCATCTAAACTGATATTGAGTTTATTTCAGTTGCATTAAAAAGAAGACTTGAATATCTATAAATTATTCCTATATACCTTATTCTGAATTCGAACGTTTGCAGCCTGAAAAATGTGCTCAAAGTTGACCAATCTTCCAGATTGGCAGTAATGGCTGATTTTCTGGAGGCTGATTTTTAACATGTTTTCAAAATGTGTTTTAAGTTCAAATAAAATGTGGTTAGCTGTTTTAGAGGGTCAATTTCTTCCTCTTATATTCAGGTAAAACTTTTCTATGTTTACTCTTCCTCAATCCTATATAAAGGGGTCATTAGGGTAGAGGTTTTCACAACAAGCATTGGCAAAAATATTCAAAGTTTTCAAAGGCTTTCAAAAGAGTTTGGTCCTTGATTTTTGTGCTAAAGAATCTCTCATCGCTGAAGTTTTATTTTCTAAACTCTCTTAATTTCATTTTCTTTTTCCACTTACAATATTTGAGCTTCAATTCTAACCATTGTTCTACAGGGTTCTTCTAAGGGAAAGAGGCTTTTGCAAAAGAGAGTTTGTGGTCTTTTGATCACCAAGAAGTACTTGTGTTCGAGATTGTAGAGTTGGGTACTCCGGTGTGATTGTAACTCTTTGTGAAGTTATAGTGGTTAGAAATCCTTCTGGGTGAAGGCGGGGATGTAGAGCTGGGTGCTCGAACCTCGGAAAAATTCTCGGTGTTTGCGTTTGGTTTACTTGCTCTTATCTCTTGCATTATTTTCTTTATTTCAATTACTTGCTTCAATTACTTAATTCCTCTTCATTTCAATTGCTATATTCACTTGTTGCATCATATTTTTTAATAGGGCATTGATTAGCATTATCACCTATTCACCCCCCTCTAGGTGATTTCAGTTTGATGTAGGTATGAAACACAATAGACCTACACTAATCCTCATTTTTAGGTGTGGCAAGAAGACACATAACAACATTCAACTGGATGCTACATGCTTCTATTTCCCCTCAGCATCACTAATGCCATCCTTGGGGTTATAGACTTCCTCCTCATACTCATGACTCTCCTTATCTAGCGTTCTCTCGACAAGAAGATTCCTAGTTGGACATTGAGCAACAAAATGACCAAAATCCTGGCATATATAACACTTAGTACCCCTATTACCCTGTTGAGATGACTCACCTATGACACACTTACCCTTAGGGTCCTTGGAGTGAAAGTGTCGGGTTTGGTGGGACATTCAAACTGGTTGCTTCCGGGCTACGGACGGGAACGTCCTCTCTGATGGGACTCTAACAGAGACTTCTAGGTCCTGTGCTAATTGGTATGCATCTAGGAGAGAAGTCGTATGGTACAAATTGTTGAGCATGGCACACCGAATCTTAGGCCTCAAGCCCGAACAAAACCTAGATTGAGTCTGGTGAGAGTTCTCTCTAACACCACATCAAAGGATAAGAATTTGGTAAAGTAATCTGGGACAGACATGCTACTTTGATGAAGTTTATTCAGCTGGTCTAGGAGACTCTCCCTATATGACGGGGGAAAGTACTTCTCCTTATGTTTTTCTTTCATTTCGTTCAAAATCTCTATAGGAGTCCTATATTGTCTCTCTGACTGTCTTTCTCTACAGAAGTCCAGCTCGTCTAGGAGACACTCCCTATATGACGGGGGAAGATACTTTTTCTTAAGTTTTTCTTTATTTCATCCCAAAATCTCTATAAGGGTCCTCTGTTCTCTCTCTAACTCTCTATAGGAGTCCAGAAAATCTTGACTGACCCTTACAACTTCATCCTAGTAAATCGGATTCTACACTCATTGGACATGTTAGGAAGGCTGATGAACTTAGGGAAAGAGATAAGAGTAGCGCAATTGGAGGTTTTTAGGTTTTCAGTTAAATAAGAGTACTATAAGACGATTTGTTAGTTTCTTAAGTTGCCAATGTGAAAATTGAACATCTATGTGTTATAGGTCTGCTATACCGAACAGACTGTAATGACTAGAATTTCTTTGTCTAGAGCATGGGTCCTATGTAGGATGGAGACTCAGAGACTAATGGAGACCCCCCCCCCCGGTATCACTCTCTCTCCATTTAACATAATGTAGACGTTGTCAATAACACATGCTGGATAATTTCTCCTATGAAATGAACTTTCCGGGAAACATAGATTAAGGAAGAGGATGAGGGTGCATAATACGGTACGATACACAATATGAAACATGCATCCTCAGATTCGGAGAAGCATATTGAGAACCTCCCTTAAACTATATGATATTAAGCATGTTTCTTATATTATTGAATACATTTTCCTTTGCAAACTTACATACCCACTAGGACCCTCAAAAGGTTTGATGCATACCCTGAGACCCTGCTCTTTTTTAAAGGGTTGGGGGTGAGTTATGGGAAGTCTTAGGTTCAACTCGAGGCTACATGCAAAAAAGCAAGGAAAAGGTGTAAGCGCCTTCACTTATTTTTTGTTTTGTTATTACTTTTAAGAAGTAGGAATTAACAAGGATCTCCATTGACTCTCCTTATGTTTCCCTGTTTAATGATACACTACTCATCCCATCATTGTTATTAGTAAACCAAAAGTATTGTTGGTATTGTGCCAAAAAAGAGTTTATGAGTATACATAGATGATTTCTGTTTCCACAGACATTAGCAACAGGCACCTATAGGAACATAAATATGAGCAGGCAGATCAGCTAATACAATCCTCTTTGTAGATTGCCTGGGAGAAAAACTGTGTGAATAGAAACAGATTCAAAAAAGTATGAGGAAGAGAAGTGATCGGTCGCTAAGATTGCACGTTTATTATCATATTCTCATACTTATTATAAAATAAACTCTGTTTGTTCCTAATTATTGTTTAATTTATTTGTAGGCCCATTCCTAAAGGAGAGTGAAGAAAAATTAGCCCAAAAGCCCATCAAATTCTGAATTAAATCAGAATAAATTCGAAATCAGTGAATCAGGAAAAATCTTGGCAAATCAAAGAGGTTGAAAACCGGTTGAAATTAATCATCCCAAATCAAGCGGTTGAAGCCAAAGATCAAAGGCCATTTCGTCAAAATTTCGGACTTAAACTGCAAATCCAGCTGAAGATAAATACAAATCGCGAAGCCGGGGAGTTCCACCAACAGGGTGTGGCCACCTGGCCACACCCTGGCCACTGAAACGGGGCCAAAGCCGCGTTTCTGCGGCTTTGTTGCTGAGTTAGGGGGAGCGTTTGCTCCCCCTATCTTCATACGCTCTCATAAGGTGGGTTTTGCCTATAAATACTGGAATTTTCAGAGCGTACAGGGGACGACCATGCAGAGATAGGATTTAGTCCACTTTTCTATTTTTTAGTGTAGATTTTTGTTTTTCTTTTCATATAATTTTCAGTTTTAATTTATGTAACTGAGAGGAGAAACGAGTTTCATGGAGGAAGGAGATCAAGCTTGTACTGAGGGTGACACCGTGTAAGTAAGTCCTTTCTTTCATTGTTATTAGAATCGAATCGAAGTTTCTTTTTCTTCTTTACTCTTTTTTTCATTTACTCTCCTCTGATGTGTTTGCAATCCAAGTGAATCCGATAGCCTCGAGACTGCTTCGCCATTGCAAGTGCCCTTGATGGCCTATGGTGATGAATAACCATTCTTTGTTAGTTTAGCTCGCCCTTTTATTCGTAGTGTAGATCGAGAATGGGAAGATCATATACGCCATGCTTGATTGCCTTCAAAGACAAGGTAAGTCATCGCAACGGATCTAAGGTATATGAGCATTGAAGAGGTAAGTAATTTTTAGGTTATCTTTCTTTTCTTTTATTCTTTAGTTTCAATATCACAAGCTCCAACCATCTTTATCACTCTTTTCCATTTCTTTGTATATAATCTATTTTTTATTTTTCCATCTTCTTAATCTACCATCTTCTTCCTAATTCAACTTTAACAATTTTTTTTTCTTTTTTAAGAAACTAAAGAAGAACTTTAACCATTAATGGTAGCATAAAAGAGAACTTGCTAAACAAGCTTCCATCCTAGTCCCTCCTTGTGGATCACGACCTGCATAGCCACTTGCTATAGCGGTAGAATTGAGCACCATGCACTATGATTAGTCTCTAATTTTTCATAATTTTCATCACATTCTCATATTTATTTCATGTAAAATTCTACTAATAAACCTTGCTTGCTTGATCCTAGGTCCATGGTGGGCAAATGAAGAAGAAGATCTAAATCACCATTTATTTGGTGATTAAAAGGCCTAAAAGATAGCCATTGACCTAAGAGGCTGATTTTGTCAAAACCAGAGGTATTTAACCAGAAACCGGGAAATCTAGCCGACAGGGGGACAACTAGGCAGCGCGCAGCAGGCGGCGCGCAAGTACTGCCGCGAAAACGCGGTACAAGCCGCATTTCCGCGGCCATGTGGGCGGGTGGCGCGCCAAGTTTTGGGCCAGGGTTTGTCCCCTGGCCCCCACATCCCTGATGCCTATAAAATCCCTCCTGGGTTCTTCAGTTGAGGGGGATCCAGAGAGCAAGTTGTGTAGTTTGATTTTTTTTGTAGTTGTTGTTGTTGTTCTTCTTCTAGTTCTAGTTTTAGGTCTTAGCCATTAAAGTGAAAGAGAGAGAGTGTGTAATGAGTTGTATTTGAAGGGTGACAAGATAATACAAGTACTACTTCTCTTCCTTCTTTCCATTTACTTGTCTTTGCATTTGCTTGTACTTCATTGTTGTAGTGTAAACTTATTGTTCTTTACTTCTTCCCTTTATTTGTTTCTTGTTGTAGTGTAACTCTCTTCTTTTCCACTTCTTTTCCTTTGTTTCTTTTCTTTTTAAGGCTAACTAACTTTCTCATTAGCGTGGCTAACTAACTACTAACCCACTAGTTTCTAAAAATTGATTGATAACCCGGATGAGTCAATAGTAAAAAAAAAACTTAAGCAAATGAGAGCTATGGCATCTTAAGACGAGGGTTCTAACTCTAATTTACCTACAAGTATCTACTTTCTTATACTTCATGCTTAATGAGTTTTGATGATCTATGAGTTGTGTACTTTACTTGTTATCGTAAGTTAGAGACAATTCCTTTTAACTTTGCCGATACCAATAGTGCACTCGAGTCTTCCCTTATTCTCGCCTTCTATCGGATCTTGATAAGGGAATGTCCGAGTTTTTTGCCGTGTAAGGCTAAGTTTTATGATGAACTTTCACTCGATTTCTACGTGATTAGTTCCAATGCACAAGGGTTGTGTTTGCCTATGATCCATCGTGAGGCTATCTTCAAAAAGTTAGAAATTAGTGGGAGCACTTAGTAGAAAAGTTATCCATGCATTTTTACAACTAAAGAACCCACTTTTACAAACCACCAAAACATTTTCCAACAATTCTTGAAACAACTTGTGTTCACTTTTCAATTCTTTATTTGGAAACAAAGAACATTCTCTTTTCTTGAACATAAAAGCCGCATCAAGCTTCCATCGCTCTCCCTCCTTGTGGATACGACCCGTATAGCCACTTCGCTACTACGGAAGAATCGCAAAAGCAGTAACTTCGACCCACTCCCTTTCTACTTTTCTTGTGCTTGCTTTTTGCCGATCAAATTTTGGCGCCGTTGCCGGGAGGGAACGGCTTTATTGTTCACTACTAATGATTGTTCTTTTTGTGTGTAGGAGAAGTACTAAGGAGCTTACTATCACAGGAAGCAAAAGAGGTGGCCAAGGACATTGCGCGAGGATTCATTTGCCCTCGGAAAACTTCGTGTAAAAGCGAGTTTTTCCGATTGAAGTACTAACAAACTCGTTTGCAGGGTTGCCGAACGCCGCTAAAAAAAAAAATTGCTTTCAAAATTTCTAGTTTCCTTGGATGCTTCATCATATGCATGTGTAATAAATTCAACAGAAATGTACTTGTTGCATAATTGAAATTTGGATTAGACTTTTGCATTTAAGGCACGTGTCTATTTCAATTCATTTCAATTTCTGTTGAAGAGTGCTGGAGACAAGGTACGTGTGCATTCATATAGAATAGGACCAACATTTGAAGTGATTTACCGCTTTGAGTGTTACCTTGTTGTGAATAAACTGTACACTTGCACAATGACTTTAAGGGCAAAACCCAAATAAACAAGATAAGGTGGGGATTTCATCACCCTTAGCCCAAAAACCATCTCCAAGTGCACTCACACTTTCCCAAGCCTTAACTAAAAATCAATAGACGTTGGCCCTAAGGACATCTCGGACTCACTAAGAGATTAACCGAGGTTGAAAATTGTAAGAACTATACTCCAGCAAAATCGGTGTCTAAGGAAAGTGGATTGAGAGGTTAAGCCTCGAAAGCTCCGTGGTTTGGCGTAATTAGGCCCGTGGCTCCGCCCGGATACCTCCCCCCGAGCTTTGCCCTTTCCTGGCTGATTAGCTTGTAGTCGAGTTCCTGCAACAACCTTCCCCGGAGAATCGACCAGTTAGGAGTCGTCTAGGTCCAGGTACCTTAGACTAAGGCTTGTGGTTGTTTTTCTTTCTTTTGTTTATTTTTTTTAATTCTTTTTCGATTGTTTGTTGTCTTCACGTTGTTTGTGGTGTGCTGAATGCAAGAGTGGGTGAGAGATCCTTCAACTTCCAGATTGACAAGAAACACTTCTCTACCCTTGTATCCAGAACCGGTGATGGCGTCACTTCGGGATAGATTTTACCCGATCAGAACTTTACCTCCATCTTGCATAAAACTTCCTGAAGCAAACGGCAATAATTTTGAGTTAAAGCCACAATTCATTAACACTCTTCCCAAATTTCATGGTTTAGAATCAGAGGACGCATACTTCTTTGTTAGGGAATTTGAAGAAGTATGCCTCATGATGCGTATACCCCAGCTAGGAGACGATGCCGTTAGGTTACGTTTCATCCCTTTTTCCCTAAAGGACCTAGCTAAGAAGTGGTTGTACAGCTTCGCAGCAGATTCAGTAACGACCTAGGATGATTTTGTCAAGGCCTTCTTGAAGAAATTCTACCCCATTCACAAGACTGCCCTCATTAGGAAGAACATCATGCAGTTTAAGCAAGACCCGAGCGAACCATTTTGGAGATACTTTGAGCGATTCAAAGATCTCCTCGCTCAGTGCCCTCATCATGGCGTGGAGAAATGGCGTCAATGCCAGATTCTCTACGATGGTCTAGATTATCAGACTAAGACCCTGTTGGAAACGATGTGTCAGGGAGGGTTCTAGCAGAAGGATGAGAATCAGGGTTGGGATTTGTTTGAGGATTTAGCGGAGAAAACCCTGCAATGGGAGCCAGCCTCGGAAAAACCTAGGAATTCACAATCTATAGCTTCAAGAGGAGGGCTCCTATCCCTAGAATCATCCATAGCTGCCGAGGCTAAGATTGCTACCCTAATGAGAAGGATAAAGGCTCTGGAAATAAAAGAGCCTGCTAGTGTCAACCAGATCAACCCACTACCAATTCACAATCCGGGTTGTTCATATTGTCAGGCACCGAACCATGTCTTTGAAGAGTGCCCTGTTTTTCATGCCCAGCAAGTGCCACCGGAACACATGAACGCGGCTTACTCACGGCCGCCTCATAACCCCTACTCACAGACCTACAATCCCGGCTGGAGAAATCACCCCAATTTCTCCTGGGCCCAAAACAATCCTCCCAGGCCTAATTTTTCCAACAACTTTCACCATCCTACTCCGCCACCAACTTTTCCCAGTCAAGCCCCAGCTTCCTCCTCCCAAGGCTCACCAATGGAAAAAAAAATCAGTAAATTGGAGGAGAGCATAGAGGCTTTCATAAAGTCCCAAACCACTTTTATGCAAAATCAGGGACAAACTCTGAACAGTCATTCACAGGCCATATCAAGATTGAAAATGCAGATGAGCCAGTTAGCTAGCTCCCTAAGTGAAAGACCTAAGGGTACTTTGTCTAGTCAGCCATTAGTTAACCCAAAAACCTCCAATCAAGCATATGAAATTCATGATCCATCGATTAACTAGTGTAACGTTGTTCACACACTGCGATCTGGAAAGAAGGTAGACAACCAGGTTTACCAACAGAAAAATCCAGTCCATCCCGATCCCACTCCTGCCTCCACCTCTGCTAGTTCCTCCCAATCCACTCCACAAACATCTGACGAGGACAAAGCTGCTGAACCAGTTCATAAGCCTGTAGCACCCTTTCCAAATAGGCTTAGGAACAACAATAAAAATATGCACATGGAGAAAATGCTAGAGATGTTCAACCAGGTCAAATTGAATGTGCCACTTCTTAACGCTATCCAACAAGTCCCGGCTTATGCCAAATTTCTTAAGGATATGTGTACAAAGAAGAGAAAGACCAATGTGCCCAAGAAAGTGTTCTTGGCCACTAATATAAGCGAAATTCTGTCTGGTCCCATTCCGGTGAAATACAAGGATCCCGGATGTCCCACGATTTCCTGCACCATAGGATAGACTGAAATCAGTAGAGCGCTTCTTGACCTGGGAGCAAGTATCAATTTGCTACCTCTCTCAGTATACCAGCAACTTGGGTTAGGCAAGCTAAGCCCAACTCGAGTCACCATTCAGCTAGCTGACCGATCTGTGAAGATCCCGAAGGGGGAAATCACAGACGTCCTCATCCGGGTCGGGGATTTCATTTACCCCGTTAACTTCATTGTGCTTGAGACCCAACCTGTGTCCAATCTTAGGTCTCAAACTCCCGTCATCTTAGGGCGCCCATTCCTTGCTACAGCCAATGCCATAATCAACTGTAGGAATGGGTCCATGCGATTGACATTTGGAGACATGACGAAGGAAGTCAATGTCTTCAATCTTGGAAGACAACCTAGAGATGTCAATGATCAGACGTTTGAGGTCAATTCTATTGAAAACCTGACCAGTGAGCATGAGGAGAGTATGGAGACAGAAACTGAGGCAGAGTTTGATCTAGAGGCTGAGGATTTTAATCTAGACCAGATCGTAGATTCAGTAGTGGATTAGGCAACAAGCCCCAGTGTACCCTATCCTAGGATTGAAAGCCCAGAGATTGCCTCCAATAAAGCAACACCTTCCCTAGAGCTTAAAGCCTTGCCTGAACACCTCAAGTACGCCTACCTGGACGGAAAGGACACCTTGCCAGTCATCATAGCATCCCACCTGACTGTGCAACAAGAGGACAGCTTAATGTCTATTCTGAAAAGACATAGGGAAGCCATTGGATGGACGATGAAGGACATCAAGGGAATAAGTCCAGCCATAATACAACACAGAATCCATTTAGTCGATGAAGCAATCCCTAGGAGGGACCCACAACGCAGGCTTAACCCTCTGATGCAAGAGGCAGTTAAAGCTGAAATTATGAAACTATTAGATAATGGGATAATTTATCTCATTTCTGATAGTCAATGGGTTAGCCCTGTTCATGCGGTCCCAAAGAAGGTTGGCTTTACGGTAGTAGAAAATGAGAAAAAAGAGTTGGTACAAATAAGACTGCCTACCAGGGTTCGTGTTTGTATCGACTACAGGAAGTTGAATGCAGCTACCCGTAAAGACCACTTCCCGCTACCCTTCATCGACCAAATGCTTGAGCGTTTGGTTGGACATGAGTACTACTGCTTTCTAGATGGGTACTCGGGATACAATCAAATCCCCATTGCTGCAGAAGACCAGGAAAAGATGACGTTCACCTGCCCGTTCGGAACCTTTGCTTATCCGCGCATGCCTTTTGGATTGTGCAATGCTCCTGCAACGTTCCAACGGTGCATGCTTAGTTTGTTCTCTGACATGGTGGAACGTTTTCTTGAGATTTTCATGGATGACTTCTCCATCTACGGAGATTCATTTGATCAGTGTCTTCATCACTTAGAGTTAGTGCTACAAAGATGCATTGAGAAGAACCTAACTCTAAACTGGAAAAAATATCACTTCATGGTGAGACAGGGGATTGTCTTGGGCCATGAGATTTCGAGGAGAGGCATAGAGGTGGATAAGGCTAAGGTAGAAGTAATTGCTAAGCTTCCACCACCCAAAAGCATCAAGGATATTAGATCCTTTCTAGGGCATGCTGGGTTCTACCGACGGTTCATTAAGGATTTTAGCAAAATCGCTAGGCCCTTAACCAACCTGCTCGCTAAGGACGTGCCCTTTGATTTCAACGATGAGTGTTTTAAATCATGGGGAAGCTTAAGCAAGAACTTATCTCTGCACCTATCATTTCTGCTCCTAATTAGACCCAGCCATTTGAAATCATGTGTGATGCATCTGATTTTGCTATTGGCGCTGTTCTAGGACAGCGCATCGACAATAGGCAACATGTGATTTACTATTCGAGTAGGACCTTGAATGACGCCCAACAGAACTATACAACGACTGAGAAGGAATTCTTGGCCGTTGTCTTTGCATTAGAAAAGTTCCGACCTTACTTGTTAGGCTCGAAGACGGTGATTTTTACGGATTACTCGGCTCTGAAATACCTCATGACCAAGAAGGAAGCAAAAGCCCGACTGATTCAGTGGATCCTTTTACTTCAAGAATTTGACTTAGAAATCCGGGATAAACGAGGTATAGAAAATGTGGTCGCTGATCATCTCTCACGAATACCGAATGCACCAACCATCCAAGCTCCGATGAACGAGGATTTCCCAGACAAGCACATCCTAGCCATTCTTAAGGAACCCTGGTATGCGGACATTGTTAATTACCTGGCCACGAGACAATTACCCGCTGACTGGACAAAGCAAGATCAATACCGCTTCTTTGCCCAAGTACGGTACTTCTTCTGGGAAGAACCGTATCTTTTTTAGTATTGTCCCGACCAAATTATTAGACGATGCATACCAGAGGAGAAACAGAGGAGTGTGCTCAGCTTTTGCCATGACCTTGCATGCAGAGGACACTTCGGTCCCCGCAAGACTGCAGAGAAGGTTCTACAAAGTGGGTTCTACTGGCCCACTTTGTTCAAAGACTCATATCATTTTTGCAAGTCATGTGCAAACTGTCAGAAGATCGGGAAAATTACTAGAAGAGACATGATGCCCCTGAACCCAATCCTTGAAGTTGAAATTTTTGATGATTGGGGCATCGGTTTCATGGGGCCATTCCCCAACTCCTTCGGCAACCAATTCATTTTGGTTGCTGTTGATTATGTCTCTAAGTGGGTAGAAGCTGTGCCAACCAAGACGAATGACAACAAAGTCGTTGTCAAATTTCTCAAAGAAAACATCTTCTCCCGGTTCGGCACCCCTGAGCGATAATTAGTGATAATGGATCACATTTCTGCAACAGAGTTTTTGAAGCTCTGATGCGAAAATATTCTATCAATCACAAGTTATCGACCCCGTATCATCCCCAGACAAATGGGCAGGTCGAAGTCACCAACCGATAGATCAAGCTCATTCTGGAAAAGACTATCGGACAAAACCAAAAGGATTGGTCGGTTAAGCTCAATGATGCATTGTGGGCTTACCGTACCGCATTTAAGACAGTTCTGGGGATGTCTCCTTATAGAATCGTGTTTGGAAAAGCCTGTCATCTGCCAGTAGAGTTAGAACACCGGGCCCTCTGGGCAATTAAGCAACTTAACTTTGATCTGACCAAGGCCGGTGAACTTAGGAAACTGCAGATTTCAGAATTAGAGGAGATACGGAATGAAGCTTACGAGAATGCACGAATCACCAAGAGCAGGACTAAACTTTTTCATGACCAAATCATAACCCGAAAAAACTTAGGGTTCTGCTGTATAACTCTAGGCTTCATATTTTCGCGGGGAAACTAAAAACTCATTGGTCGGGATCGTTCATTGTGCGCATTGTTTTCCCACACGGTGCTGTGCTAATTGCAGACCCTAAAAACAACACGGAATTTAAAGTGAATGGGCAACGACTGAAGCCCTTCTTGACCACTAAGCCTATGATTCCGGATGGTAGTGTGCTGACTCTTTTTGCCCCGTCATACACCTAACCACAACAAACATATAAAAAAAATTGTTTATATGCTTCCCCGTGCACATTCTTTTTGACATGTCTTTAGCCTATTCGCACTTGGCCGGCCCGAGTCTACGGAGACGGTGACATCATTTCTTCCCCCTATTTATTGCATTTCCATTTCCATCTGCATTCATTGAGGACAATGCATTAGATAGGCGAAGGGGGTGCTAACACTTTTTCTTTTTCCTTTATTCTCTCTTTCTTCCTTAAAAAAAAAACAAAAAAAAAGAGAAAAATCTCCAGATTGAAAAGAAATTTCATACTCTTTATAAAAATACCAAAAGATTCTAGGAATTACGGGAACCTTATTAATGAATCTTTATTTTTTCCTAAATAAATAAGAAAGATTGGTTTGACTAAAGAGTTAGAAAGGATAAGGAAAATAACTCATACCGTTTATTTAGCCTTAATAGAATATGCATAACTCACACACACATGCTTGGGATTTAGAGACACAACTCTAAAAAAAAAAAAAAAAACCCACAAAGGCTGAATAATTGTGCCTCAAGAAGCATGATCACTCACGTCCAAAAAATATATATATATATATATATATATATATATATATATATATATATATATATATATATATATATATATATATATATATATATATATATATATATATCTTGATTTCGTGGCCTACTCCACTTGCATATTTGACCTGAAGGGTGTTTTCCCACCTGGTGCCCTAAGACCATCTGGTTTGGGAGTCATTGGTTTGATAATGTGTTACATAAGTGAAGTAGAAAGCCTAATGGAACCAAGAATAATAAGTAAATATTAATAAAATTAAATGATATTCAAGGTTGAGTTGAAAAATCCCAAGCACCTCACTCTTACACATATGCATATCTATCTAAAGCAAAATAAAAGAATGAGTTAGAAGTACAAGATCCTTTCTAAATTTAAAGAAAAACCATAGTTTCTTCTTTTATGAAGGCTAAAGTATAAGAGGATTTATGAGGGTTAAACCTAATTCCTACATCATTCGGTCATTTTTACTTAGATGATTGAAAGATCTTTTTCATAAAAAAAAAAAGAAGTTTTTTTTTTCTTTTTCTAACAACTAATTTCTTCTCTTTACTTATTGGATTTTGTGGGTACAATCTACTGAAAACCCACAGAAGACAACACTCCTCCTCTAGGGGAAACCTAGAGGTTTAAAGGCTTGTTGCACATGCTCAGTGCAACCGCGTCACCTGCGAAAGTGGTATAATAATTTTCTTATTTTTGTTTTGCTCGGGACGAGCAAAAAGATAAGTGTGGGGGTGTGATTAGTCTCTAATTTGCATAATTTTCATCACATTCTCATATTTATTTCATGTAAAATTCTACTAATAAACCTTGCTTGCTTGATCCTAGGTCCATGGTGGGCAAATGAAGAAGAAGATCTAAATCACCATTTATTTGGTGATTAAAAGGCCTAAAAGATAGCCATTGACCTAAGAGGCTGATTTCGTCAAAACCAGAGGTATTTAACCAGAAACCAGAAAATCTAGCCGACAGGGGGACAACTAGGCAGCGCGCAGCAGGTGATTGGTAGTCAAAAGTGCATTTTTATCATCATATTTACCATCACATTTTCATATTTATTCATTTAATTCTGCACATTTATTAATAATTAGTAATTTATTGTGTGCAGGCCTCGAATTGTTATTTTAGCAATAAATAAAGGCTAAAGAGCCCAAAAGCCCAGATCCAAGCCCATGTTTGAAGCCCAGGTGAAAAAGCGCAAATACAAAGAGTCAAAATGCAAATACAAGGGCTAAAAGTTGCAAATATCAGAGATTAGGGAAGGATAGACTTCTATCTAACCCTAAACACATGCAGGATGAGGATAAAAGGCCAAGATAAGAAGAAAATTCGTGGGAAGAAAATTTGAAGAAATCTGGATTAAGAGTAACTTGATTACCAAGTTATCTCGAAAATCCAGATTAAAAGACCAGGATCAAACTTCCAGAAGCAGAAGCCCACAGGGACGGACCAGGAGAGGCCACGCGCCAAAGCGTGTGGCCAGACGTCACCAAAGTGCCGCGGATCCGCGGCAAATCCCAGGAATCCGCGGCAATTCAGATGAGTTAGAATCCCAGATTTCGTGGTGATGTTTATCCGGGACTCTGTAGCCTTCTGCACCTATAAATATCACCTGCAGTGCAACGCAAAGGGTGTCCAGCGTCCAGCAAAGGGCCAAAGTTCAGATTTTTAGGGTTTCTTCTAGGTTTTCTTTTCTTTTTGTAATTTTTATGTAAGTGAGGGAGATGGCTTTGTTGAGGGTGACACCGACAGATGATTCTCTTCTCTTCCATTGTAATCAATAAAAAGGTAATTTTTATTTTGTTCTTATGTCGTTGCTTTTCTTTTTTTCTCTTTCTTTTCTACTGTGTTTCTTTTTGTTGATCTTTGACGAGCACGCGAGCGTTTACCGAACCACAAGTATACCGAAGATTAGTAGGTTCCAACGATATTCCATGGCGATGTTCTCCTCCTCGAGGCGTATCAACTCATGCTTGCCCAAGGCTTGATGACCTAATGCGACAACGGACTGAGTTCGATCCCAAGGTTTATACGTTCAATGCCTCCGAAATAAGGTAGAAAGTGTTAGGTTTTCACATATTTTCTCCTACCAAGGTTAGTTTTCTTTTCTTCTCTTTTATTTTATTTTTGTAGAATAAATACAACTCATCTCCATATTCTTTTCTACCACCATCCATTATAAATGCCACCACTGCTAATAATAAAAAGATAAAAACTTTAGAGAATCTTACAAACGCTTCCATCGCTAGTCCCTCCCTGAGGATCACGACCCGCATAGCCCTGCTACCGCGGATTAGAACTGAGACTTGCACATCTATTCTTACAATTAAAATATTTATTTTTGTGTGCAGGAAAAATCAGTCAACAGCAGGCGGCGCTACGCGCGCCGCCCAAGTACTGCCGCGGAAACGCGGTACAAGCCGCATTTCCGCGGCCATGTGGACGCGCGGCACGCCAAGTTTTGGGCCAGGGTTTGTCCCCTGGCCCCCCACGTCCCTGATGCCTATAAAACCCCTCCTGGGTTCTTCAGTTGAGGGGGATCCAGAGAGCAAGTTGTGTAGTTTGATTTTTTTTGTAGTAGTTGTTGTTTTTTGTTCTTCTAGTTCTAGTTTTAGGTCTTACCCATTAAAGTGAAAGAGAGAGAGTGTGTAAAGAGTTGTATTTGAAGGGTGACAAGATAATACAAGTACTACTTCTCTTCCTTCTTTCCATTTACTTGTCTTTGCATTTGCTTGTACTTCATTGTTGTAGTGTAAACTTGTTGCTCTTTACTTCTTCCCTTTATTTGTTTCTTGTTGTAGTGTAACTCTCTTCTTTTCCACTTCTTTTCCTTTGTTTCTTTTCTTTTTATGGCTAACTAACTTTCTCATTAGCATGGCTAACTAACTACTAACCCACTAGTTTCTAACACTTGTTTGATAACCCGCATGAGTCAATAGTGCCAAACAAGCCTTGTGCAAATGAGAGATATGACATCTTAAGACGAGGGTTCTAACTCTAATTTACCTACAAGTATCTACTTTCTTATACTTCATGCTTAATGAGTTTTGACGATCTATGAGTTGTGTACTTTACTTGTTATCGTAAGTTAGAGACAATTCCTTTTAACTTTGCCGATACCAATAGTGCACTCGAGTCTTCCCTTATTCTCGCCTTCTATCGGATCTTGATAAGGGAATGTCCGAGTTTTTTGACGTGTAAGGCTAAGTTTTAGGATGAACTTTCACTCGATTTCCACGTGATTAGTTCCAATGCACAAGGGTTGTGTTTGCCTATGATCCATCGTGAGGCTATCTTCAAAAAGTTAGAAATTAGTGGGAGCACTTAGTAGAAAAGTTAGCCATGCATTTTTACAACTAAAGAACCCACTTTTACAAACCACCAAAATATTTTCCAACAATTCTTGAAACAACTTGTGTTCACTTTTCAATTCTTTATTTGGAAACAAAAAACATTCTCTTTTCTTGAACATAAAAGCCGCATCAAGCTTCCATCGCTCTCCCTCCTTGTGGATACGACCCGTATAGCCACTTCGCTACTCCGGAAGAATCGCAAAAGCAGTAAATTCGACCCACTCCCTTTCTACTTTTCTCGTGCTTGCTTTTTGCCGATCACACTACTGTTTTAAAAATTCTGAAATTCTGTATTTGTGTGCAGGTTCAAACTCAATCAAGAAGTATGTATATGGTAACATAAAGTTGGTGTCATATTAGCAATACTGTGTAATACCCGTATTTTGTAATACATGATAACCGTATTTTAATATGTATAAATATTTATTATTACTTTAATTATTGTTTATTACTTTATGTGTTAAAAATATGAATTGTTATTTAACATGTTAATCATTATGATTTAATTAAATTATTTTTATTTATATGTGATTAGTATTATTATTATTTGATCTTATTTTTCTTTTTCCCACTTTTTTACAATTTTCCTTGAGCCAGTGTGTCATATCTGCAATACTGTGTAATACTCGTATTTTGTAATACATGATAACCATATTTTAATATGTATAAATATTTATTATTATTTTAATTATTGTTTATTACTTTATGTGTTAGGAATATGAATTGTTATTAATCATGTTAATCAATATGAATTAATTAAATTATTTTTATTTATATGTGATTAGTATTATTATTATTAGTTGATCTTATTTTTCTTTTTCCCACTTTTTTGCAATTTTCCTTGAGCCAGTGTGCTCATTACCATATAACTCATTTTCTTCCTTATCTTTTTTTTTTTTTCCCATTTTCATTTTTACTCATTTATTTTCTAGCCCAATTCTTCGAGCCCATGAAGCAAGCCCATAATTCATCCAAACCCAATTCCACTTTTATCCTTTTATTTGTTCATGAAGCTTAGCCCATCAACTAAGCCCACACATCTTCTCTTTTTTTTCTTTAATTCACTTATGCTTTCTTTTCATGCTAAACCCAATCCAAGACACCACCCTAAGCCAACAATTATTCTTTTATTTTGAATTTTCTTCCTTCATTCATAAAACCCATGAAACCCACTCCCCATAATCATAGCACCAAATCCAAATTCCCTAAACCTTTACTCATTAGCTTAACCCATTATCTTTTAACCCTTAACCCTAAACCCTTTAAACCAATAACCCATTTTAACTCATACTTATACCCTATACCCAAGATTCAAACCCAACAACCTAATCTTTTCCTAATAAATCAAATCATAATATTAACTAACTCCATCACTAACCTAATCCAAATTCAAATGAAATATTAAACACCAAATCCCTCCTCCTTCAAACCCTTTCATAGCAGCAACAAACCCCTGCGCCTTGGCAGCTACTCCTCCATTTCCCCCGCCCCACGGCCCTTCCACCATCCACATCCATCTTTTTGAAACCCAATGCCATCACCCTCTCCTTTTTATCCTCTCCAAGATCAAGCACCCCCATGCCTCCATCATCCTCCTCCCTCCAACGTCTCCGCGAGCACTCCGGTAGCCCATGATTTCCTCCGTGGCAGCTGATCCCCTCCGCGAGCACTCTGGCGAGCCTCCGACATCGCCCGACTCCTTCGTCAGAGTCGTGAACCACCCCGGAACTCCGCTGAATCCCGCGCTGCACCCTTGCCGTGAGTTCCCTTCCTTCCCTCCCTCTTTCACTTTTTTTCTCTCTCAACCTGTAAATATATGCGTGTGTTTTCATTGTGTAGAGTGTGTTTAATAAATATGGTGTGTACAATATTTATGCATGTACATAGGATTAAGAATACGTCTGTAATAAATGTGGTTTTGTGTTAATATATGTGTTGTGTGTGTTATTTTCTCTATATGTGTATATATGTTAATGAAGGTGCATGCATACATGTGGGTATATTAGTGTCTACGTGGTGCCTCTTTTTCCCCCATGTTTGCAACCCTCCTCTCTTTGCCGAGCCCCACCGCCATGGCCATCCATCTCCATCTTTGCAATCTCCACCAATCACCGCCGGAGCTTCCCACCTCCACTTCCTTTCCGCGGTACTGCCGGAATCGAGCATCACCTCCATCAGAGCCATCGACATCCTCCGCAGTCTCTGCCTTGCCGCCGAGATCCACGCGCGCATGTCTGCGTGAGTGTTGCCTTCTCAAGTCATTCTATTATTAGAGAACTTTCTGTTTAAATCACTGTGGTTATAATTCTTATCCTTGCATAATTACAATCATACTGGATTCACGCACCTGTGACCGCTTCTAGTGAATTGTATAAGAGTTCCTTCTCTCTGAACACATAGAAAACGGGATTCTATGCGTTGATGATGTGCCATGAAAGGTCCAAGATGAACCAGTTTACCCAATATAGCACATGGCTCTTAGATTCTTCCTGGTTATGTAAGTCGTGCGTGTCATATACGCATAGTGTTGTCTGGTATTCCTTCCCTAATTCAGATTATGAGCATAGCTTCTCTGCAATCTTAATTTCCTGTGTACTATTTCTCAAAATGCATCTTTGTTGGCATACATATATTGACAAATGAATCTGCTCTTTTTCTTGCGCTCGTATATCACTGTCATGAGAAGAATATAGCATGAACTAGCATGCATGTTAAATAGTTACAAATTCTTGTCATAAAACCTTTGAGCAACCTAGAAGTGTAAGATATCATGGTTTAGCATGGGAAGTTGTGAATTGTGAATAAAGTGTGCTTGAAGAGGATGAACAGTTTGCCTTATGAGAATAGACCTATAATTTTACTTAGCAACATGGTTTGGCTCATGCACCATCAATTAGATATTTGAAAAATTATTTTAGAAACTAAGCAAGGCACGAAATTCTCTAGTTAATTTGTAGAATTCCAGATTCTGATTACTTTGAAAATTTGTTAGCGAAACATAATGTTCAAGTATTTAGCAATATGTGGGTAATGATAACTACAGAATCATCTTTCATAATTGCGAATGAACTTAATATTTTTGATCCTGGACATCATGATACCACTTAAAAACTTGTCTGGTTATACATGACACCTACCTGAACTATCATGTCCATATTACTTAACTATTGAGAAATTTTGTTATACGATAGCAACATCGTCCTGCTTATCCAGTTCACTGAAATAATATATCTTATTATACTGGTATCCTGATTACACTGTTGACGTTATTACTGTGATTATCATCGAGTTATCCCAGTGATTTGTTGTGCGCACCGACAACAACCAACAGAGAATCACACTATCTCCACAACCACAAAGAACACCCAAAATCACAGAAATCACAAGAGAAGAACGCACAATCACAAAACACACGATTTAACGAGGTTCGGCCTGAATGCCTACGTCCTCGGGCAATCTACGGAAAGAGTTTCAATTAGGAAGATGATTACAATAGCTCTGGATCTCTATGAACACAAGAGAGTCCGCAGCTTATGTAACGCCCGATCCTGGCGGATACGGAGACATTACTGCAACGTATATACGCAAGTCAGAAGTACCTTCACGTATATACGCTAAGCATCAGTACAGGCAAGAATCAGAGTACGGAAGCAAGTGGTGCATTATACATTCCAACACATGAGTACAATTACAAAGTTATCACCAGAGGTGATCCAATATTACATGAATATTACATCACCGACATGCGCAATTGCGAGATTACAAGTAGATGTACAAGTATGAACAGTACACAGGCACTCACGAGTTTATAAAAGGAAAACTCGAGAGGCACACAAGGGGGCCTGGAAGGATAGAACTCTGAACGGTCTGCTGGAGATCCACGCTACCGCTGCGCCACTCTGATCAACAACAGAGAGAATCCACACGCTCCAAGCTCCTTGACCTGGACATGAGAATCCAGGGGAGTCAGATGAAACTCCCCAGGCGAGTGGTGAAGCAAAAGCCAAGTGGCGAGCAAGGGTAAGCACATGTATAGTGATAAAACCAAATAAAGCCGGGGACGAGCAAATCTGATTGTATGGTTTCAGATCACGGCTCCATAAGACTAGTACGTCGAAGGAATAATCCAAACAAGGAAACCCTCATATATATACCCTTATCTTATGTCACCATAATCTAAGCACATACAACCAGACTGCACTCAAGACATGATAAGATAATAAGCAGGAGGCAGGTGGATACAAGGAATAGAGCAGGGCATGAGCAGTTAATATAATAATAATCATAAAACCGGAAATCCGAAGTAAAATCTCGGACAAGCAAATATAGTAAGGCATATCACAGATTCAAAGCCGTTTAAGCTGCAGCTTCAGTATGCGTCCCATTCCACATACCTCTACTTACAACTTAAAGAGCCGGTTATTATCTTGACACTTTATTATTACTCGTCTTACCCTGATATCTAGCTATGTGAACTAGCGTCCCAGCACACATAGATCCATATCCGAGTAAAGCAAGGTTGTTATTGAAAACCAGCGGGGGTATCAACGAACTATGTTTACAGTGGGTCCCGTGCTTGCCCGGGACCACGGTCCAGGGTGTTCCGTTGCTTGGTGACGGAACCAACCGCAAGCCTATCAGGAGGGACTTATGTATGCCCTTTATCATGATTCAGGAGGAGGGAGCCAGCACTCCCCTCGGTTGCCTGGAGGCCCACAGGTCAGACCGGAAGTTTTAGTTGCACAACATGCCTAATACCACTGTAAACACGAACACATATTGATAGCCGCATGTTTCCCCCGACCCGATGCAAGTTGTTCCTTTTATGATTTATTAGGTTAATTATATATTTACGGGAATAACAGGAACAGGACATGATCAGGAATTCAGGAGTTCAGGTCACTGTATATAATACAGGATAACAGGTCACTGATCATGACACAGGATATCAGGTCACTGTACATAGTACAGGATAACAAGACAGGGTTCCCGTAAATGTGATAATCACAGGTCAAGTATATCATGCTGGGTGTCAAGTGATAGCATGACAGGGTGATGATATTTAGACAGGTAACCAGTCATGTCAAGAGATTGATATAGTCCGGTGGCAAACCATGTCATAACAAGGGGTCTTGCCAAATAGTAGCATGTCTGAGGTCAGGTGATAACACATCAGTTGACAGGTGATATACATGTGTTAAAAGTAATATGAAAACGACAAGTAGTATTGACAGGTGTCAGGCATGAAGTAATGGCATGGGGTAGAATAGTAGCTGAGCACAAAAGCGGAGCTGAGCAAGCTGGAAGTACAGACAGCAAACAGTATTTAACACTGGAGCATCTGGCGAGGTTACCGGGACGACTCGACTGAAGTACGAGCGGTAAATCCGGCAGCAACTCGCCTAGACGAATCTAGTGGTAAAGCGCTGAACGCTGATCATGATAACCAGGCGGAGCTGAACAAGCTGGAGGCATAAGCAGCGAACAGAGTTTAGACACTAATGCGCTCTGCGAGGTTACCGGGATACTCGGATTAAGATACGAGTAGAGAATCCGGCAGCACTCGCCTAGACGAATTTAGTGAATAAGGCACTGAGCGCTAAGCATGCTCACCAGGCGGAGCTGAGAAACCTGACGATCCCAATCACGCCTCTTTCGAGACAGTGAGGGACCGGAGGCTGAACTGAGAGACCTGCCGATCCCAATCACCTCTCTTTCGAGATAGTGAGTGACCGGAGGTTGAAGGATCCGGAAGCCAAGTATGGTATAAGGCAGTGCAATACATCACAGGCATGGTATATGTACAAGAGGAAACTACCCTAGTACAAGCATTCGTCACAGAGCAATACATGTCCAGATATTGGCACTCGGCCATACACAATACAGGGACTCAGCCCAAAACATAATACATGAAATGGAATACATATCGACCCGACGAAGCGGGGAAACCCAAATGGAGGCGAGAGCGAGAACACTCGCCTAAATCACCGGAAAGCCGAAAAGTCTGGAATCCATGGAACTTGCGCACGCGCCATAAAATAATATATATTTATGAGGAGAGAGAAAGTGAAGAGGAGAGAGAAAGAGTGAGAAGCCTAGAGAGAGAAAGGGACACAGGGAGACGCGGGTTCTGGAAAGTGAGACGCGGGGGTTGCAGACGCGGAAGACGCGTCGCAGGAATAACAGACGCGGGAAAGAGCAGACGCGGGAGTCGCGTCGCGGGATCAGCAAACGCAGGAATCGCAGACGCGAGGATCGCGTCGCGAGAATAGCAGACGCGGGATAGCAGACGCGGGATTCGCGTCGCATAGATGCCTCAAACGCGAGATCTGCGTTCAAGTGCGGACGTGAGGAAAACGCGGACGCGGACGTGGGTTCTGCGTCGCGTTAGCACAAGAAGAACACAAACGCGGGAATCACAGACGCGGGGATCGCGTCGCGATGGTGTCATAAACGCGGGGTTCAAGTCCCGTGTCCATGAAGGAAATGCGGACGCGAGTATAAACTCTGCGTCACGCCAATACAGAAACGCGCGGAGCGCGTTAAGGGATTGCCTAGACGCGGGGTGAGATCCGCGTTAGGAAAGTCTTAGCGAGGAAAATCACCCGCCGACAAGATTCCTTGCTGTGCTCGACGAAGGGAAGTTCGGCCCCAATCCAAAAGGAGGGTACCGACCCTTTGCGTCGCACCAACGGAGAAGAACACGGCCCCAATCCAAAAGGAGTGGCCGGTCCTAAGTCTTGCCACGGAGAAGAACACGGCCCCAATCCAAAAGGAGTGGCCGGTCCTCACAAGGTAAGGGAGGGAAGTTGAAGGTGGTGGAGTTTGGTGAAGAAGTTGTGGAGAAGATGGAGTTTGGGTAAACAAAGGAAGCAAGAGAAGGAGCTCTCTCTCTTGGTGGCTTCTCTGTTGGAGGCTGCAGGAAGCAAAGAAGAAGAGAAGAAGAGAAATGAAAGAGGGAGAGGGAAGGGGGTATTTATAGGATTTGAGTTTCTGAAGTGATGCAAATAAATAAAGGAGAGGGGGTTTTTGCAAAATGGGGAGATGAGGTGACTCTCTTGGCCACTTGGCTTGTTGTGATGATGAGAGAGGAGTGGGGTGTCTTGGAAATGACATTTGGAAGAGAAGGAATTAATGAAGAGAGAGAAAAGAGGATATCATAATGGTGTTGCATACCATATAGGACAAAAGCAATAAAGGAGGAGAATCTTGCATTCCCTTCACTCAAAACGCAGCCCTCACCTGCGTTTTGGGCCGAATGGGTTAAACGCAGGGATTAAGCCGCGTTTAGGGAAAGCCAAAAGCTGCGTTTCAAAGAGGAGAGAGAAAGTCATGATAATGGATGGGATTTGATCTGAAGTGCATTAAATGCGGAATGGGGAGGATCTTCACAATAAATGCGGAATCCCAGGTTGGTGAGATCTGCGTTTGAGGAAGAAGAGAGAAAGTGGGAAAAGACAGAGTGGAATATACGGGACAATCTCCTCGGTAACTGGGAAAACACCGGAAAGGCCCAAAAATAAAGTAATCCGGAAAGCTTCCCAAAAATCCTTAAAAATCATAAATATTATAAAATGATTTTTGGTGAAATCGGTTTTCAAAGATTCAATCTCATTTTCAAGATAAAAATCATAAGGTCAACCGTCAATCTTGGTATATGCCGGATTGGCCGGGTTTTCAATGAAATCTGATAAATCCCAGAAAAATGAATTTAGATAGGAAATATGATTTTAAGAAATAATGTCTAAAGGCACTTTTAGAAATTCCAAACCGTTTGTAAATTAAAAATCCGGGAATCGGTCAACGGTACTGGCCGACACCGGTTTTGAAGATTTACCATTTAATCCAAGAAAATTCCAGAAAATCATAGAAAATCTAAAATATTAGAAAACGATGTTTAAAACTGAAATTGGTCAAATCAGAATACCGGAATGTCCAAATCGAGCAATACTCTAGGATCGGGCCTCGGTTCAGACTAGGGCTGACTCCGAGTCCACAAAAATCCAAGACAAAACAATCATATAGAGAATTCATAATACAAAATGAATACAAGAAGTAAATCGAAAAATACGGTCGAGAAATCTGAATACGCATCTAAGTACGTATTCTGGGAGCGGGGTGTTACAATCCATCCACCTTACAAAAAATTGCGTCCTCGCAATTTCGTTAAGGGGTAAATTGAACACAAAGAGGACAAGGGCGGAATTTATACTAATTAAGATACGAAGTACTATAGGTAGGGCTCTCAAGTTGACTGATCAATAACCCGAATATAGAAATCTTCTGCACTTCCGGCTGCATAAGTCTTTGAATGATGCCAGATAATACCGACTGATAACACAGCTCTGCTTTCTGCTGTGCTCCATACTCAATGTCGCTCTGAGAATACGCCAGAATACTGAGGATAAGAAAACCCTGATAGTCCTGAGCATAAATAAAGAAGACCGATATTTAAGAATTCCGAAGACCAGGCATCGATCACTCTGAAGAATATAGCCGAGAACGTAGAATATCCATAGAGAATTCCGACTACTGACTTCTGAAAGATAACCCGTTCGAGATCAATCCTGAGAATACCCGAGCTTCACAGAGTTGGCCGAAGAGATCCTCTCATAGCTTCATCCAGAACCAGCCACTACCTCTCTAGTATATCCATATCTTAAATTGGTATAAGGCTTCGAAAAACCAAAACAGGGTAAGGATAGGAGGGATTAGGAATCAAGAGAAAGATGATCAAGAAATAGATAACTCTGCACTTGTAGTTGGAATGTATAACCAAGACTCAAGCATTCCAGTTGCAAATTTCTTTACCATTAATTTGCCATCTGGACGTACTGAGGAAGTAAGAGCCTAAGCTCTGATACCAACCTGTAACGCCCCGATCCTGGCGGATACGGAGACATTACTGCAACGTATATACGCAAGTCAGAAGTACCTTCACGTATATACGCTAAGCATCAGTACAGGCAAGAATCAGAGTACGGAAGCAAGTGGTGCATTATACATTCCAACACATGAGTACAATTACAAAGTTATCACCAGAGGTGATCCAATATTACATGAATATTACATCACCGACATGCGCAATTGCGAGATTACAAGTAGATGTACAAGTATGAACAGTACACAGGCACTCACGAGTTTATAAAAGGAAAACTCGAGAGGCACACAAGGGGGCCTGGAAGGATAGAACTCTGAACGGTCTGCTGGAGATCCACGCTACCGCTGCGCCACTCTGATCAACAACAGAGAGAATCCACACGCTCCAAGCTCCTTGACCTGGACATGAGAATCCAGGGGAGTCAGATGAAACTCCCCAGGCGAGTGGTGAAGCAAAAGCCAAGTGGCGAGCAAGGGTAAGCACATGTATAGTGATAAAACCAAATAAAGCCGGGGACGAGCAAATCTGATTGTATGGTTTCAGATCACGGCTCCATAAGACTAGTACGTCGAAGGAATAATCCAAACAAGGAAACCCTCATATATATACCCTTATCTTATGTCACCATAATCTAAGCACATACAACCAGACTGCACTCAAGACATGATAAGATAATAAGCAGGAGGCAGGTGGATACAAGGAATAGAGCAGGGCATGAGCAGTTAATATAATAATAATCATAAAACCGGAAATCCGAAGTAAAATCCCGGACAAGCAAATATAGTAAGGCATATCACAGATTCAAAGCCGTTTAAGCTGCAGGCTTCAGTATGCGTCCCATTCCACATACCTCTACTTACAACTTAAAGAGCCGGTTATTATCTTGACACTTTATTATTACTCGTCTTACCCTGATATCTAGCTATGTGAACTAGCGTCCCAGCACACATAGATCCATATCCGAGTAAAGCAAGGTTGTTATTGGAAACCAGCGGGGTATCAACGAACTATGTTTACAGTGGGTCCCGTGCTTGCCCGGGACCACGGTCAGGGTGTTCCGTTGCTTGGTGACGGAACCAGCCGCAAGGCCTATCAGGAGGGACTTATGTATGCCCTTTATCATGATTCAGGAGGAGGGAGCCAGCACTCCCCTCGGTTGCCTGGAGGCCCACAGGTCAGACCGGAAGTTTTAGTTGCACAACATGCCTAATACCACTGTAAACACGAACACATATTGATAGCCGCATGTTTCCCCCGACCCGATGCAAGTTGTTCCTTTTATGATTTATTAGGTTAATTATCAATTTACGGGAATAACAGGAACAGGACATGATCAGGAATTCAGGAGTTCAGGTCACTGTATATAATACAGGATAACAGGTCACTGATCATGACACAGGATATCAGGTCACTGTACATAGTACAGGATAACAAGACAGGGTTCCCGTAAATGTGATAATCACAGGTCAAGTATATCATGCTGGGTGTCAAGTGATAGCATGACAGGGTGATGATATTTAGACAGGTAACCAGTCATGTCAAGAGATTGATATAGTCCGGTGGCAAGCCATGTCATAACAAGGGGTCTTGCCAAATAGTAGCATGTCTGAGGTCAGGTGATAACACATCAGTTGACAGGTGATATACATGTGTTAAAAGTAATATGAAAACGACAAGTAGTATTGACAGGTGTCAGGCATGAAGTAATGGCATGGGGTAGAATAGTAGCTGAGCACAAACAAGCGGAGCTGAGCAAGCTGGAAGTACAGACAGCAAACAGTATTTAACACTGGAGCATCTGGCGAGGTTACCGGGACGACTCGACTGAAGTACGAGCGGTAAATCCGGCAGCAACTCGCCTAGACGAATCTAGTGGTAAAGCGCTGAACGCTGATCATGATAACCAGGCGGAGCTGAACAAGCTGGAGGCATAAGCAGCGAACAGAGTTTAGACACTAATGCGCTCTGCGAGGTTACCGGGATACTCAGATTAAGATACGAGTAGAGAATCCGGCAGCAACTCGCCTAGACGAATTTAGTGAATAAGGCACTGAGCGCTAAGCATGCTCACCAGGCGGAGCTGAGAAACCTGACGATCCCAATCACGCCTCTTTCGAGACAGTGAGGGACCGGAGGCTGAACTGAGAGACCTGCCGATCCCAATCACCTCTCTTTCGAGATAGTGAGTGACCGGAGGTTGAAGGATCCGGAAGCCAAGTATGGTATAAGGCAGTGCAATACATCACAGGCATGGTATATGTACAAGAAGGAAACTACCCTAGTACAAGCATTCGTCACAGAGCAATACATGTCCAGATATTGGCACTCGGCCATACACAATACAGGGACTCAGCCCAAAACATAATACATGAAATGGAATACATATCGACCCGACGAAGCGGGGAAACCCAAATGGAGGCGAGAGCGAGAACACTCGCCTAAATCACCGGAAAGCCGAAAAGTCTGGAATCCATGGAACTTGCGCACGCGCCATAAAATAATATATATTTATGAGGAGAGAGAAAGTGAAGAGGAGAGAGAAAGAGTGAGAAGCCTAGAGAGAGAAAGGGACACAGGGAGACGCGGGTTCTGGAAAGTGAGACGCGGGGGTTGCAGACGCGGAAGACGCGTCGCAGGAATAACAGACGCGGGAAAGAGCAGACGCGGGAGTCGCGTCGCGGGATCAGCAAACGCAGGAATCGCAGACGCGAGGATCGCGTCGCGAGAATAGCAGACGCGGGATAGCAGACGCGGGATTCGCGTCGCATAGATGCCTCAAACGCGAGATCTGCGTTCAAGTGCGGACGTGAGGAAAACGCGGACGCGGACGTGGGTTCTGCGTCGCGTTAACACAAGAAGAACACAACGCGGGAATCACAGACGCGGGGATCGCGTCGCGATGGTGTCATAAACGCGGGGTTCAAGTCCCGTGTCCATGAAGGAAATGCGGACGCGAGTATAAACTCTGCGTCACGCCAATACAGAAACGCGCGGAGCGCGTTAAGGGATTGCCTAGACGCGGGGTGAGATCCGCGTTAGGAAAGTCTTAGCGAGGAAAATCACCCGCCGACAAGATTCCTTGCTGTGCTCGACGAAGGGAAGTTCGGCCCCAATCCAAAAGGAGGGTACCGACCCTTTGCGTCGCACCAACGGAGAAGAACACAGCCCCAATCCAAAAGGAGTGGCCGGTCCTAAGTCTTGCCACGGAGAAGAACACGGCCCCAATCCAAAAGGAGTGGCCGGTCCTCACAAGGTAAGGGAGGGAAGTTGAAGGTGGTGGAGTTTGGTGAAGAAGTTGTGGAGAAGATGGAGTTTGGGTAAACAAAGGAAGCAAGAGAAGGAGCTCTCTCTCTTGGTGGCTTCTCTGTTGGAGGCTGCAGGAAGCAAGAAGAAGAAGAAGAAGAGAAATGAAAGAGGGAGAGGGAAGGGGGTATTTATAGGATTTGAGTTTCTGAAGTGATGCAAATAAATAAAGGAGAGGGGGTTTTTGCAAAATGGGGAGATGAGGTGACTCTCATGGCCACTTGGCTTGTTGTGATGATGAGAGAGGAGTGGGGTGTCTTGGAAATGACATTTGGAAGAGAAGGAATTAATGAAGAGAGAGAAAAGAGGATATCATAATGGTGTTGCATACCATATAGGACAAAAGCAATAAAGGAGGAGAATCTTGCATTCCCTTCACTCAAAACGCAGCCCTCACCTGCGTTTTGGGCCGAATGGGTTAAACGCAGGGATTAAGCCGCGTTTAGGGAAAGCAAAAGCTGCGTTTCAAAGAGGAGAGAGAAAGTCATGATAATGGATGGGATTTGATCTGAAGTGCATTAAATGCGGAAGGGGAGGATCTTCACAATAAATGCGGAATCCCAGGTTGGTGAGATCTGCGTTTGAGGAAGAAGAGAGAAAGTGAGAAAAGACAGAGTGGAATATACGGGACAATCTCCTCGGTAACTGGGAAAACACCGGAAAGGCCCAAAATAAAGTAATCCGGAAAGCTTCCCAAAAATCCTTAAAAATCATAAATATTATAAAATGATTTTTGGTGAAATCGGTTTTCAAAGATTCAATCTCATTTTCAAGATAAAAATCATAAGGTCAACCGTCAATCTCGGTATATGCCGGATTGGCCGGGTTTTCAATGAAATCTGATAAATCCCAGAAAAATGAATTTAGATAGGAAATATGATTTTAAGAAATAATGTCTAAAGGCACTTTTAGAAATTCCAAACCGTTTGTAAATTAAAAATCGGGAATCGGTCAACGGTACTGGCCGACACCGGTTTTGAAGATTTACCATTTAATCCAAGAAATTCCAGAAAATCATAGAAAATCTAAAATATTAGAAAACGATGTTTAAAACTGAAATTGGTCAAATCGGAATACCGGAATGTCCAAATCGAGCAATACTCTAGGATCGGGCCCTCGGTTCAGACTAGGGCTGACTCCGAGTCCACAAACCCAAATCCAAGACAAAACAATCATATAGAGAATTCATAATACAAACGAATACAAGAAGTAAATCGAAAAATACGGTCGAGAAATCTGAATACGCATCTAAGTACGTATTCTGGGAGCGGGGTGTTACAGCTTATTTTTCTCTAGGCACACTACCCTAGAAATTACAATTAGAGCTTAAATACATAACTTCCCGAAACAGCAGTTTTCAGCCTAGACCCGACTGTCGGTCGACCGGTCCGGTCGACCGAAACAACCCGAGAGTTGGGTTCCTGCAGAAAGCCTCTCCGGTCGACCGGTCCGGTCGACCGAAACAACCCGAGAGCTCTGTCTTCTGCAGATAGAGTGTTGCGGTCGACCGGCCGGTCGACCGCTCAAATCCTGTGCACGTTGTGCACGTCGGTCGACCGGACCGGTCGACCGACCTCTGTCTTTTTCTGCTGCTGCTGCTTTTTCCTGCCCGCTGTTCCTTTGCCTTTCGTCGTAGACTCCTTGGCAATCTTCAACAGCACCTGGCATGAATTCACCTCCTCTACTGTACTCTCTCCTCCAACAATTCTCCACCTCGGTGAAGATTTCCAAATCTGAGCCGAACATCGACTCGACAGCGGCTGCACCAATCTGGTTGCCTACGTACCCCTTGCCCAAGGGATCAAGCCATCCGTAGTTCATCTTCATGAGCTTCAGTAAGCTCAATTCACCTGAAGGATCTGGAGCAAGTCTTTACAGTGAGCAAACTTTACTCCCGACACCACCTTTGTAAGCATATCGGCCGGATCTCCGAAGTGTGAATCTTCAACAAGTCAATGTCACATTCTTCCAGAATCTCCCGAACAAAGTGATACCTGACATCGATGTGCTTCGTCCTTGCATGGTAGGCTTGGTTCCTTGCCAAATAAATGGCACTCATGCTATCACAGTTTATCTTCAAGATCTCCTGTTCCACTCCCAAGTCATCGAGCAACCCCTGAAGCCAAATTGCCTCCTTCATGGCCTCTGTCATAGCCATATATTCAGCCTCTGTGGTCGACAAAGCGACGGTAGACTGAAGTGTGGAGCGCCAACTCACCGGTGCCTGCGAGAATGTGAAGACATATCCCGTCGTCGACCGGCGTTTGTCAAGGTCACCTGCATAGTCTGAATCCACATACCCTATGCACTCTTGCTTTCCGGTGTCGTCCTTCTCGAACACTAGGCCTACATCAACAGTTCCCTTGATGTACCTCAGAATCCATTTCACAGCTTCCCAATGACCCTGTCCAGGATCATGCATGTATCTACTCACCATGGAGACTGCCTGTGAAATATCTGGCCTCGTACACACCATTGCATACATCAAGCTACCCACCGCATTGGCATATGGAACATGAGACATATGTTCACGCTCTTGAACACTCTTTGGAGACATCTTCGCTGACAATTTGAAGTGTGGCGCCATTGGTGTACTAACAGTCTTAGTATCTTTCCCGATATTAAACCTCTGCAGTACCTTCTCCAGATAGCCCTTCTGAGTCAAACTTATTCTGCCAGCTTTTCTGTCTCTTGTGATCTCCATGCCCAATACTTTCCTTGCTTCCCCCAGGTTCTTCATCTCAAACTCTGACGACAACATCTTCTTTAGAGAATCAATAGCAGATCTTGACCTAGAAGCAATCAACATATCATCTACATAAAGAAGTAGATAGATATATTCACCTGATGGTAGTTTGTTGTAGTACACACATGGATCGAAATGGCTTCTGTGTACTTCTTCTTCCTGATGAAGCTGTCAAATCGCTTGTACCACTGTCTAGGAGACTGCTTCAAACCGTACAGCGATTTCTTCAGCTTGCATACCAACTCTTCCTTCCCTGCAGCTTTGTAACCTGTGGGCTGTGTCATATAGATCTCCTCCTCAAGATCTCCGTGGAGAAAGGCGGTCTTCACATCAAGTTGGTCAAGATCCAACTCATTCTGCGCCACCAAGGCCAATAGAATCCGAATAGACGAGTGTTTAACTACTGGGGAGAACACCTCGTTGTAGTCGATTCCTTCTCTCTGAGCGTAGCCCTTAGCCACCAACCTTACCTTGTAGCGCACTGTATCTTCTTGAAGAGATCCTTGCTTCTTAGCAAATACCCACTTGCACCCTATGGCCTTCTTCCCCTTGGGCAACTTAGTAAGTTCCCATGTGTTGTTCTTATAAAGAGATTGCATCTCTTCATTCATGGCCTCCTTCCACATATCTGCTTCTGAACTGATCTCAGCTTCTCTGAAGGTAGATGGAATAGCCTCTTCAACAACTGGAAGTGCATATGAAACAACCATATCGGTGGTGAGCCAGCCTGGTCTCTTAGTATTCCTCCGTGGTCTTTCAACTGCAGTAGGATCTGGAACAGTACCCATGACCTGCTCCTGATCCTCTTCAACAACTTCAGCATCTTCTTCTGCAACTTGATCACCTCCCTGTGTCACCTCAGGAATGATCCTCACTGACACTGAATCCTCTAGACATGGTGGATTTGCATCACTCTCCACCTGCTGCAATAGCTCCTTGGTCTTGTTGGTCTCCACCTGCTGAGAGACCGTAGGCTTCATCAACGAAGCCTCATCAAATGTGACATCCCTGCTGAGTATGAACTTGTTGTCCTGTTGATCCCAAATCTTGAACCCCTTAGTTCCTCGCTTGAAGCCAACGAACACCCCTTTCTTTGCTCTTGGATCCAACTTGTCTTCTTTGACATGGTAGTAGGCTGGACATCCGAAGACCCGTAGCAAATCATAGTCCATAGCAGCTTTTCCTGACCAAGCTTCAAGAGGAGTCTTCCCCCTATTGCAGACGACGGCAACCTGTTCACAAGATGGCATGCATATCCCAAAGCTTCAGCCCAAAACTTCTTTGGCAATCCTGCATTTGACAAAATGCACCGAACCTTCTCTAGCAAAGTCCGGTTCATTCTTTCACCCACCCCATTCTGTTGCGGAGTTTCCCTTACTGTGAAGTGTCTCTCTATGCCCTCATCTAGACATAGCTGTAGGAAGGATCTGATTTGTACTCTCCTCCGTTGTCAGAACGGAGGACCTTGACCTTCCTTCCCGTGCTTCTCTCTTGATTAGCCTTCCACTTCACAAACACTTCTAGGACTTCACTTTTGTGTCGCATGGTGTACACCCAACATCGCCTAGAATAGTCATCAATGAACGACACAAAATAGTGGTTACCTCCAATTGATGCAGTCTTGGAAGGTCCCCATACATCCGTGTGAACATAGTCAAGAATACCTTTGGTGCAGTGTGAAGCTGTGCCAAACTTCACTTCGTCTTCTTGCCGATGATGCAATGTTCACATAGATCCAACTTGCAGGTCTCTGCACCCTTCAGCAGCCCTTTCCTCATAAGAGCTTGCATCGATTTCTCCCCTGCATGTCCCAGCCTCATGTGCCATAGCCGGGTTAGATCTTCCTTCTGACTGGTAGAAGCTGCCACCTGTCCTGTCACTGTACTACCCCTCAAGTAATACAGGTTACTCCGGCGATCAGCCTTCAACACCACCATCGAACCCTTTGTCATTTTAAGGACTCCCTCCTTAATAGTCACTCCTAGGCCCAATGATTCCAAAGCTCCTACTGAGATTAAGTTCCTCTTCAGCTGAGGTACATATCTTACTTCTTTCAGCTCCCTCACCATCCCGTCAAACATCCTAATCGGAATAGTGCCTACACCCTCCATGATGCACGGATGATCATCGCCCATGACGACCGAACACCCCTCCAACTTCTCAAGACTGGTAAACCAATCTCGATTAGGGCATACATGATATGTAGCACCTGTGTCCAGGATCCACTCGTTATCCCCCGAGTAACCTACAATAGGAGTAGTCACTGAAAAAGAGAACACTGAAGAATCTGAATCTGCTCCATCTGCCTGTGATTTACCGCTTGTAGCCTTTGTCACTCTTGCCAGATTTGCCTCAGACTTTGATTCCTTCTTCTTCCCCTTGTACTTTGGACAGTCAACCTTCCAGTGCCCAATCTCTTTGCAGTACATGCACTGGTTTTTCTTAAGATCCCTGAAGCCCGACCTAGACTTTGATCTTCCTCTCACCTCCTTGCCTTTCCTTGATGAACTCCTGCCTCTTACTTCCAAAGCCTCCGCTGATGAATTTGACTGACCAGAATGTCTCTCATTCTTCCTTGTCTCATAACTCATCAGTGCAGACGATATTTCATCATAAACTAAGGTTTGCCTTCCATTTATGAATGTCATAGTGAATGTCTCATACTCCTCCGGTGGGAGTGAGTTCAGGAGAATCACTGACTTATCTTCCTCACTTACAGTGACATCCACATTCAGCAAGTCTGTAAGAAGCTTTGTATATCGGTTGATGTGCTCGTTTACTGTGCTTCCCTTCTGCATCCTGAACTGATACAGTTTACTCTTCAGCTGCAACCTAGACTCCACACTCTTTGTCAGGTACTTCTTCTCAACAGTATTCCACAGTTTCTTAGCTGACGTCTCATGTTGTACAATATATTTGATGTCTTGTGACAAGCATGAACGTATCAACCCACATGCCGACCTGTTCATCTTCGCCCACTCTTCATCAGTGGTAGTGGTCTTCTTCTTCTCTAATAGGAGCGTGTCCTCGAGGTTCTGTGCATTCAATGCATCCATAACCTCACACCTCCACATCCCGAAATTATTAGTTCCATTGAACTTAACAACTTCAATCCTTGAGTGATTCATTGTTTTAACGGAAGTAGTTTCTTCTGCCATTGAGATCTACCTTTGATTCTCTATTTATGCGGAAGAATAACCAAATTGAAGATAGATCTCTACTCAGATAAAAAATGAGATTTTTTACCTGCCTCTTGAAACCTTACATCGAGTTTCTCACCGGATCTACTCCAAACACTGATTCAACAAGCCCTCCTTGCGTCCTCCTGAGATCGACACACGATCTCCTCGAACACCAATACCTCTGACCTGAGATCGACACACGATCTCCACCTGATCAGATCTGGAGCCCTTCGAATCCTCAGAATCCCAAGCGTAGCCTGAAGCTCTGATACCACTTGTTGTGCGCACCGACAACAACCAACAGAGAATCACACTATCTCCACAACCACAAAGAACACCCAAAATCACAGAAATCACAAGAGAAGAACGCACAATCACAAAACACACGATTTAACGAGGTTCGGCCTGAATGCCTACGTCCTCGGGGCAATCTACGGAGAGAGTTTCAATTAGGAAGATGATTACAATAGCTCTGGATCTCTATGAATACAAGAGAGTCCGCAGCTTATTTTTCTCTAGGCACACTACCCTAGAAATTACAATTAGGGCTTAAATACATAACTTCCCGAAATAGCAGTTTTCAGCCTAGACCCGACTGTCGGTCGACCGGTCCGGTCGACCGACTCCCTCTTACGGTCGACCGGTCCGGTCGACCGAAACAACCCGAGAGTTGGGTTCCTGCAGAAAGCCTCTCCGGTCGACCGGTCCAGTCGACCGAAAAACCCGAGAGCTCTGTCTTCTGCAGACAGAGTGTTGCGGTCGACCGGCCGGTCGACCGCTCAAATCCTGTGCACGTTGTGCACGTCGGTCGACCGGACCGGTCGACCGACCTCTGTCTTTTTCTGCTGCTGCTGCTTTTTCCTGCCCGCTGTTCCTTTGCCTTTCGTCGTAGACTCCTTGGCAATCTTCAACAGCACCTGGCATGAATTCACCTCCTCTACTGTACTCTCTCCTCCAACATGATTTAGGTAACATATGCATTAAATAATCTTAATAAACTAATAATATGACATTAAATAACTTACACTGGGATTGAAAAAATTGATGGAGGAGACATCATCTGTATTTTGGGTAGACCTAGGATAAAAATTGCGCACCGAAAGATTGTTCCTCTGTAGGGTTCTGATGGAGTGACAACACCCTGTCCTATTCTTGTTCTGTTGTACTGTTATACATGTTACCTGACTACCTTATGGTTAGGGCCTGGTTCAGCGTCAGGAGTCTGGGCCATGGTCCTGTATATGCACGGGACCCATACCAGGGACCCATCTAAAACATAGACAATGTCTCCAACCAGTAAGTTTTAATAACTGAGGACCTCGATTGGCACGTGTAGTAGGTATAGTATGGGATGCGTCTATTATATACGAAATTGGTGTTCACTGGCATAATTAATAATGAAAACTGAATTCTTACATTGATATTATAAACTGAACCTGACATATGCATACATATTATGATAGATATTTGATTATACTCATGATCTGATGTATACCTGACTATAATACTGACTGGCTTAATTACTACTCATTTATGTTTGGCAATCTATTTCAACCTTATCATGTATATTTCTTTCATAGCATGCTCACACGTTACATGCACGTGCACCTACCCCTTTTATTTTATTACTCACAGGTTACTTATGCTCAGATCCAGATCTGGAGATATCGCAGGACCAGTAGTACTTTGAGCGCGTTGCAGATCTCCAGTAGACTATCATCAGTTCATTTTGTGAGAACTCTTTTTATATTTTTAGTTCTACTCCTGTTATGCTTATAATAAGTGAACTTTAAGGCATTTTTGTACTTTCTTTTGAATGCTGGAATAAATTATGAACTTTATGTTTTGATTTAATATATTAAGGTTTAGCGTAATTATTTAGAGAATACGTCGCCGACTCTCGTCACGTACCCAATTGTGTGTATTTTGAGAAGTGGGGCGTGACATACTGCGAAACAACATCTAGCTTATTCTTCTATCTCTGAGTTCAGAACAAAAATATAAACCTCAATGCATCCAGACAGTTAAATAGTCAAGTCTCCATTCGCTGAAAGAACCATCAACCCTAAGGCAATTAATTAGTTAAATCTCTTAATAACACAAGTTAAAAATCCAGTTAAAAAAAAGACGAGCAGACATTGCTGAATCAGAAAAAGAATGCTGCGCTTTAAATAAGGGCCTGATTCAGGAAGCAAGCACAAAAAAAAAAAAAAACAGAGGGAGGGCTATTTAAATTTGTCTTTGCTTTGGATTCTGACCACCCAACTCAAGTGACACAGAAAGTTTGGTCTTGTCTTGGGTAGGTGTCCACAAATAAATAGCTTGAGGAATAATAGTGACTACAATTATAGAGATAACAGCAGTGGCACGTAATGCTACAATAAGAGAATTATATCAGATGTAAACCATGTTTCAAGAGATTGCTTCAACCAGCCTTAAGCTTCTAGACCGATCAACACGAATATTAATCAAATTAAGGTTGCAAGAGACTGATTAGAATGTTCTTCATTAAAGAATGTACAAAAGTATGAATTATCTATGGCAACAACACGAAGGATGCTAGTGAGTGGAGCATACATTTTGGATCATTGCATTCTCTTAAAGCTCATGCCCATCAACCATGCTTACGTAACTTCAACAATCGCCGAGCTTCTAGTTGAAGTTACTACTTTTATTGGATCTCTATGACAGGAGCCACCAACCATTTCTTGAAGATTCATATACATTTGAAAAGGGATTGATTTGGTAAAGTCCTAACTCCTAATTATAGATTAAAAAGTGTTAAGTGGGAAGCTATTCCGTTGCCTTTAACTCTGACCATCCAAATGTCGTATGAAGGTTTGTCCTTGTGACCATGTCACTCTTCTTTCAGTATGAACATTATCCATTTTAAGTCTGTTATTGCCATGTCATCATCATGCTTCTTCAGTCTGTTAATTTGAAGGATTCTTTTCCAATTATAATCACTTGTTTACACTCCATACCTCCTCCACTATAATCTTATCCTTTGTTTTTAACAACACTAGTGGCTTCATAAGAAGCTCTTTTCCTCAAACTTTCCCTTTAGAACTAGAACAAACAGCAGTTTGTCATAGCAAGCTCATTTATATTACACCTCATCATTAGGCAGAAGAATTCCTTCTTCTAAATAATCTTGTCCTAACTTAACTGTACTGATCATCTTTGTCAGATTCCAACAATCTCCACTTTTAAAGAGGAGTCACACTCATGATAACATGGATTGAGGCGCTTAAGAAGGATTCAATGGCTGTGTAACACAGAGCATGCCCCATGCCATAATTGAATGAAGAAAGAGATTCAGGTTTGTTGCATATTTTCTATGAACCTGACATCTTCAGTAAAAGAGTATACTTTATGTAATAATATAAACCTATATATTGATGAGAATGGGAGGATATGTATCCATGATCAAGACAATAGTTAACATTTCACAGATGTAACTGCACTCCTCAGATATAAATAACAAGTTTGTTAGCTATAATGTATGGTGGTACATCCAAAAGCATAATATATGTAGATTATGGTTGCCCACATCTAAAGAAAAGTAGAGAAGATACTTATCTTCTCATTACGAATTGATGATGAATAATTTTCATAGATAACTACGAATTGATATTGAGGGGCCTCCAGTCAGAGGAGATTAGGGAGAGGGGTGACTGCAGTGACTCTGCGGATCAGTGATCAGTGCCTGGCCAGACACCTGAGTTTTGCTTTACTGGTTGACAGGAAAACCATGCCTTGGTTTTATGGTCAGCCAATATTTTCTCTCAGGGAGGGTCCTTGCTCTTCCTGCTTTTGGCGTTTTATCTTTTGTTGTACTTGTCATCCTCCCGAACCTGCTTATGCTTGTTTTGGAGGTTTATGTTGCATATCTTTCTTTTGTATTTTTTGAGTGTTTTCATTAAAATCTTATTAATGGAACGTGTGGGATCATTATTGGCTCACCATTTACAAAAAAAAAAAAAAACATAGATAACTATTACAAAAAAATAAAATTGATAAATGAACAATTGGTGGAATGCCTGGTTGTGAAACTGGAAAGTGGAAAGAAATGGGTATGTATTGTATGGAAAAGAAAAAAGTTCTCTTGAAATTGTTGGTTCATCGAGCTTACAATTGTTTAATGATTAAGATAAAGACATAAAGGATGATAGTCATGAAACCCTGTCAGAAACTTTAAGAAACCATTCAACTCATTACACTAATTACAGTCTAAACTACCTATGTTTATATATTAAAAGTGCCGACCTGCCTTGTTTAAACATAGCCTTGTTTGATTGACCTCTAAGAGCAAGTTGTTTAGAGAAACTACTCCTGAATAAATGTAAGACAAGAAAGGGCTAGTTAGAGCAAAGTTATTGTTAGTTTAATCTTCATATAGAACCCTAACCATCCAAGTTGATACCATTGATGTCTCACTAGGAAATATGAGTAGTACTATGAGTTGTACAGGAATATGAGCAATAGTCTTTTATGTATCTATATAATATAATTGAGATGAGAGATGTCTCACTTTTATTGTGACAAAATTGATTTACTCCGATATCAATTATTGCGTGCATAACCCGGAATACCATACTTACTATGATACCAATAGTTAGGAGATACGGAGGTCCCCACCGACGACCTCAAGCACGTCATTAGATCGATTACCTTGAGCACACAAGATAAATATTAAAAAAAATATAAGAAGAAGAATACACAATTTAACGTGGTTCGGCCCAAACTTGACTTATGTCCATAGAGAGAGAACTTGAAAGATATTTATTAATAAACTTGATACAAAGAGATCTAACCTTCCTCTTGGTGACACAAGAGTATTCACCTTCCCCTTAAATCTATGCCTAAATTACAAGAGTATACTGTTGGCTCAAAGGCTCATCACTCTAGTTTTGATTATGATTAACTCATGTAGTTATGGAACTAATGACCTTGTGTTTAATAAGTTTCAGATATTCAATCAAGATCTTAGTCGGTGTTTAACTTCAATAAAAGATTCGAAGTCAAGTTTTGAAGATAGCACGTGTTAATTCAAGAGATCACACTTCAAGATCTTATCGAGTACTTAATGAGATGTCTAGCTCATTTGGATCGAGTTTGGATCAAGTCGATGAAGAAAAGATTTTCAAGAGAAGACTTGAATCCTAATTTGTAAGTTTTAAGATTTGTGTTTTAGATAATATATAAAGAATAGATTAGTTATAGATTGATCAAGCTCATTTACACATACAAAATTTATATACTACTTTCATGTCAAATCGTTTTAGTTCTTAAAAAAGAAAGTTTTGGTTTTAATTTTCAAGAACACATCTTTTGTTTTCATGTATAGATTTCATCAAAACAAGTTTAACATGGTTTATATGTATACTGGATTCATCCATATACAGTGTTGCTTCATTTTGTCTAGAAACTTATTTTGATGAATTTATATCATGTGTTTAAGTTTTGTATTTATCAAAACTTATTTTTGAGCTTATTGTCAAAAAACAAGTATATTTCATTTACTATGTGTATTGGATTATTTTCATACACACTATACTTCAAATGTGTTTAAAATATCTTGTTTTTGTATTTGTACAAGTTTATGAAAAATCAGATTTTCATTTAAAAGATGGTTTAGAAAAATGTTGATTTTGGTTTATGCTTTAACTCCTAAATCGCAAAAATAGTTCAACATGTTTGTAATATGTGTTGAATTTTTATCACACATATTTGAATTTTAAAGTATTTACATGAACTTATTTTTGTGGATTTTATGAAATTTTATTAAAATTTTTAGGGTTTTTACAAGTCTAAAGGTTTATACCATAAAACGCTGATTTGGGCTGCTGGAGGTCGACTGACCGGTTGACTGAAGGTAGACTCGGTCGACCAACCGGTCGACCGACGTACACAACATGTACAAGCCTTGATCAGTGGACTGACCCGGTCGACCGACTGAGAGACAGTAAGTCTCTGTTGGGTTATGGTCGACCGATGAGCTTGTCGTGGGAAGTAGTCGACCGAGCGGTCGACTTGTAACCCCAACGGCCTGAAATATGACCATTGGTCTATCAACCGGGCGGTCGACCTACAAGTTATTCCTGGCCCGACAGCTAGTTTTGGACAGCCAATAATTTAGGACTTTTGGCCAAGTTTGGGTAAGATTTTTACAAGTATTTTCAAGAGCACTTTCATAGAGTTTCTTAACAAGTTTTCGAGCTTCACTTCCATATCAAATAGTGTTTTTCAAGAGTGATTCTCTTAAGTTTTTCAAAAGCTTTTCTTGAGTTTTTTTATCTCTTCAATCTATCTTGTATTCTAAGACAAGTTTGAGCTATCTATTGCTACATCCATCCTATAGGGAACCTTGTAGTGAGAGTGTTGTTTGGTGATCAAGAGAAGAATCACAAAGTGTTCCAATTTGTACTTTGGAGGAGTTGTAGAGGTTGCAGCCTCGGTGAGCTTGCGAGTTCGTGTGTGTTGTTCTTGTGGGAACAAGTGAGAGACTTGCAGGTCCAAGAGTTCTTAAGGGAGCTCATTGTAGGTTTTGCGACATCGAGTGATCTTGCGGGATCATTATATTGAAAATCCTTCATAGTGGTAAAGGCGGGGACGTAGAGCAAGTGGCTTGAACTTTGAAACAAGTCTCCCATATTTGCATATACTTATCTCTCACTCACTTGTGTTTTATATCTTGAATGCGTATTATATTTATGCTCATGTATTTCATGCTTGATATTCCTTGTGCTCAATTGATATACTTGCTTGGGTTGTTTGATATCTAGCATTGCTCTTATTTCTTACAGCTTTATTTACTTTATATTGCATTTGTCCTCACACTTGTATTTAACCAAGAGAGCTAAAGTAGCACCTCAACTCTTAATCTAAAGGAACCTTAAGAAGAAAGTACAGAACCCTTCACTGGGAATTCGACTTTACTCTTTGGTTATACTTTGTGTGTTAGCCTAATAGTTTTAGTTTGGATAATTATTTTTAATTACGCATTTATTCATTATTTAATTAGCACGTCACCTATTCACCCCCTCTTGGTGACCTACAAGTGATATCAGAGCTTGGTGCTCTTGATTTGGGTTTAACAACCTAGAGTTATAAATCCTATTTTTGTTAATCACAATATTTCTATACACACACATGAATTTTCTTTCTCTCCTATGTATGATATTCTTAACTTTCAAACTTGAAAAGTTAAGATGTCTATGTACCTCAAAACCCTAGGCATTCATGTTTATCTTGCCACTATTAATGATTCATATTTTATCAATGACAAGAACCTTGAGACTAATGCAAAAGCCTTTCATGCTTTGAAACTAATCCCAAATGATTATTATTTATCTAGGATTTCTATCATTGAGTCGACTTTTATAGTTGGAATACTCTCATCTCCCTTGGTGAATAAAAGCAATATTACAAGGGGAGTAACTCGGATGATCGAAGTACTACTTCCAACAAGTGCTACATAGTCCAAAGGGATGACCTCCTTGAGGTAAATTCTGAATCTGAAATTGATGAAGATGATAATATGTCTTATGACGAGCTTGCATTGCTTTGTCATAAACTTCTTAAAAAAATGATTTGTTAAAAATTAAAAATGATAAGTTAAAAAGGAAAACAATTCTTTGTTAAATAAAAATGATTCCATTTTAAAAGAAAAGGACTCTTTTCAAAATAAATTTGAAATTATTTCAAAAGAAATAAGTTTTTAAAAATCAAGTTTCTTTGAATTTTAAAGAAAAAGAAATTTTTTAAATGAAAATAAATCTTTGAAAAAGAAAATATTTTGAAAGAAAAAGAAAGCATTTCTTTTTTAAAAAGAAAAAGAATGTTGTTTCTCATGCTCATGTTTCTTCTTCAAAAATAGAAAGTGATATATGTATTTTGAAGAAGAACATAGAATGTTTGGGCTCTACTTGAGCCAATGTACATTTAATCACTCTAAATTGTGAAATTACACCCAGAGGGGGGTGAATAAGTGTATAGCTAATCAAATAAAAATTTAAACAATATAATATGAAATAATTTAACCGATCACTCAAACAAGACTTGAAGCCGAATTCCCCGTGAAGGGCTTTAAACTTCTTCTCGTGATTCCTCTAGATAAGAGTTGAGGTGCTCAATTACTATCTTGTTGAGATTAGTATTAATCGACAAAAATGAATGAATGACAAACATGTAAATAGAGATAATAAAGCAATCGTAAACAAAAGATTTGTTTCGAGATTTGAGCCACCGCTCTATGTCCCGCCTCACCACCGTGCAGGATTTCACTATCCACTATTGGATCCTCTACAAAAGGACCTTACAATAAGGAATTACAGCCACTCAGAGTACACAACTCTCCAACTTAATCCTCTACACCAGAGGCAGCATAAAGCCAATTGAGTTAACAAGCTCTTGGTGATCAAGAGATCACAAACACTCTCTTTGTAACTCTCTTACAAAAGCCATATAGAGTAAAATATAAACTTTAAGCTCAAAGATGTAAGTGAGAGTGAAAATCAGAAAAGAGAGATTTTAAGAGCAAAAAAACTTAATTAAAATTTTGAAAATAAGAGCACAAAAGAAAACTTTGAAACTTTTTCTCTTTGAAAGCAAAAAACTAAATTTTCAATAGAATTTGTTGTTGTGTCTATTCAATCCCTATGACCCTTTATATAGGCTTTAGAAAAACACTTTAGAATAGTTTTACCAGGTCTAAAAGGAAGAAATTGACCCTAGAAATTCAACTTTTCACGTTTTAAAAACACATGTTTAAAAACAGATTTCAAAAACTGGCCATTACTACCAATCTGGCAGTGCGTCTATTGACCGGCTGGTTGATCGGCCATTCAAAAAATTTGACCATTGGCCCTCGGTCGACCGTGTTTAACCGAGACCAAACTAGTTGCAGTCGGTCGACCGCAATAAGGGACCGGTCGACCGGTCTGTCGAACGAGAATGTCCACAACATGCATTCCCCAATTGCAAAAGGTTCGGTCGACCATGCGGTCGACCGTTCTGGCCTGTAATAGGCACGGTCGACCGCCTGGTCGACCGACCTAGGCCGAAAAACTAGTTCAAGGTGTTTTTGAAGTTAAAGAAGAATTTCAAATAATTTTTTGTTTGAATTTTGAAAGAGAGAAGACATGTATAGCCATGAGATACAAGTTCTAAACAGAGATAGAAATTTTTCATAAAATGTGGAACAAGTTCAAAACCAAACGTGTCAAAACTATACTTTTGAAAAATGTGCACTTTTGTGTGTGTATATATTTGAGCCTCAAATCTATATTCTACTCTTTAACAAACTAGGTTCTTATAAGGTTCTAATCGACTACTAGAATCTTCAAGCAGACTTCTCTGATAGTAACGTTTGAGGGACACAAAGTGCTTTGAGCTATGATCCGTACTTGAGTACTCTTGAGCCATCAACGCCTTCTTTTAGAAGAAGAAACCTGTTAGATCTTTTTGAACCCTGAAATACACTCTTGAACTTGATTAAGAGCAAATAGTTTCATATACTTTGTTATCATCAAAACACAAAACTGGGGATTGTAACCTTTAGGCCAACAAATTGGAATCTATGTTTCGCAAGAAATAAGTTCCACACATGCATGCACATCCTACACGGCATACTGCACATGCACACCTTGATCACACTCATACACTCATTTGTATGCTAGAGTGTACACATGTACACATTGTGGCCTCAAAGGCCATCTTGTAAAATTTTGCTTTAATAGATTAAATTCCTTAAATTTTGCAAAATAAAATATTTGGGTTCTAATTGTCACTAACCCCCATGGACCCAAAAAGATGTGGGTATCAAAATTCACACCACTTGCTTGTGATGTAGGTGTGGGCTCTCACAAAATGTGAGAGGATTGGTGCTTTGGTGGTGGATGCATTATAAGCTTGAAGGTCAAACCAAATTGATGCATCACTATAAAAGAAGCATGGTGGGAGGATCACCTCGTTTTGGAGAAATGAATTGGCTACATCATATCGATAACCATTTCATCCTCCGCTTTTAAAAATATTTTTAATTGCTTATATGATAGTGTAATAACCTAGACACTCAATCATATATTGTTTTGAGCTTAATATTGAGTTGCTCGGTTGTATGCTATGCATGTATGTTTGAAAAACTTTATTCATATTTTCAAATCGATTTACATGCATATCCTTTTTATTCATGTTTTTATATGTTTAGTTAAAGCATATTTTGATCTAAAATGTTTATATCATATGTATGCAAATCATGTTAAAACTTGTATATACATGTACAATTTTTGACTTACATGTTATACATGCTTTATTTCTTTTGTATACTTATTTTATATTTGATTGTACATTGTATATCCTAGTTTTAATGATTCTTGCATGATTATATGATATATCATATTTTGAGAAAAAGAATTTTAATTGAGTTTGTGTTTTGAGCTTTATTGATATCTCCATGACTATGTCTATTATATGATTTTTGAACACTCTATATATTTTTTTATGCTTACTTATGACTTTGTTTTCATGAGCACATATTTTATGTTATATAGGTCTTAAGTGATAATTCTTGTGTAATATACATGTTTTCATGAGATGCATGTTTTGATTCATTTTTGTAGAATCTTGAACTAGTTATTTAAAAATTATTTCAAACTAGTTCTTTATTCTTCACATGGTAGTGTTTTCAATCTATAAAACTATTTAATTCATTATTTTTTGAAATTTCTACCCTAAAGGGCGGCTGATGGGCGACCATGCCTTATATACTCTTATTGAATATTTTTTAAACATGTGCATGATAGAGTGGTAGTTATGAGTTATACACATACTTATAAAGAAAATTAATTTTTGTATACTCGTACTTGTTTTCTATATATGTATGCATCATATTTCAATTGGTATTTTTATTGACATACATACATATATATGATTTCTTTTACAAAATTAAAAATGTTCATACATATTCTTTATAGCACAAATTATTTTATGCTAAGTTTGATTTAGTTCTAATTGTTTAATTTGTATCATTTACAAGCTTATATATTGATTTTGTTGGTATCTCAAAAGAAGGGAAGAAAAATTCTTTGACCTAAAATAAGTTTATTGATTTATCAAAATTTGTTTGTTGATTTCAAGCGGTATTAAAATCTTCAATAGATATCTAATATTTACGTTTATGGTTTAACAAAATTTGTTTTAACAATTGGTATCAAAATTTATTTCAATCAGCTTTCAAAATTTATTTTGTATTGCTTATATGCAAGGGGAGCTTAATATCTGATCTATGTATAGATTCATGTTAAATGTCTTTATATAAAAAGAGTTTGACCTCTTTTTTTTATATGGTATACATGTATAGGGGGAGCTTAACATCTTCGTCTATGCATTGAATATTATGCTTATATGGGTTAGAGTCTAGTCATCCCTTCTCCATGTATTGCATGTATGCAGGGGGAGCTAACTTATGTCTCTTTTCTTCATAAATGTATATCTGATTAGTCTTTAATTTTGCATAATTTTCATCACATTCTCATATTTATTTAGTGTAAAATTCTGCTAATAAAGATTTGCTTGCTTGATCCTAGGTCCATGGTGTGCAAATAAAGAAGAAGACCTTAATCACCATTTAATGGGTGATTAAAGGCCTACCAAGTAGCCATTTACTTTAGTGAGGCGATCTTGTCAGTCCAGGGCATCATATCAGCAAACAGCAGACCAACCTGACAGGGGATAAACTGGGCGACGCGCTGCCCGAAGCCAGGCGCGCACGCGCCTGCGCTTCGGGCCACGGGTCACCCCCTGGCCCCCTTTCCCCTGGTGCCTATAAATACCCCCTGGGGTCTAAAGAAAGGAGATATCCAGAGAAGAAAGTTGTATTTTGTTGCTTTGTAAGGAGTTGTAGTTGTTTTAGTTTTCTTCTTCTCCTAGTTTTAGTTTTAGCCATTAGAGTGAAAGAGAGAGAGTGTGTACAAGTTGTATTTGAAGGTGACAAGCTAATACAAGTAACTACTTATCTTTCTTCTTTTCATTTACTTGTCTTTGTCATTCACTTTACTTCCTTGTTGTAGTGTAACTTCCTTCCTCTTCACTTCTTTTCTTTTACTTTCTTGTAGTGTAACTCCCTTTCCCTTTACCCCTTTTCTTTTGCTGTTCTCTTACTATCATGTCTAACTAACTCTTCCATTACATGGCTAACTAACTACTAACTCACTAATCTCTAACTCTTGATTGATAACCCAAGTTAGTCAATAGTGTCAACAAGCCTTGTGCAAACGAGAGCTATGACATATTAAGACGAGGGTTCTAACTCTAACTTACCTACAAGTATTTACTTTCTTATATTTCATGCTTAATGGGTTTTTGATGATCTATGGGTTGTGTGCTTTACTTATCGATGTAAGTTAGAGATTTTCCTTTAACTTTTTCGATACCATTAGTGCACTTGTGTCTTCTTTATTCTCGCCTTCTATTGGACCTTGATAAGGGAATGTCTAAGTTTTGCCGTGTAAAGCTAAGTTAAAGGAAGGACTTTCATTCGTTCCCAACGTGAATAGTTCCGATGCATAAAGATTTTACTTGCGTATGATCCATTGTGAGGCGACAACTTCAAGAAGTTAGGGATTAGTGGGAGCAATTAGTAGAAAGTTAGTCATGCGTTTTTACCGTTAAGAAAATCCGACTTTACAAACCACCAAATCATTTTCAAACAATTCTTGAAACCGACTTGTTTTCATTTTCCAATTCTTTATTTGAAACAAAGAACCTTCTCTTTTCTTGAACAAAGAAGCCGCATCAAGCTTCCATCGCACTCCCTCCTTGTGGATACGACCCGTAGAGCCACTTTGCTACTACGGAAGAATCGCAAAAGCAGTAACATCGACCCACATTCCTTCACTTATTTTTGTGCTTGCTTATTGCCGATCAAATTTTAGCGCCGTTGCCGGGGAGGGAACGACTTTATTGTTCAATATTAAAGATTTTTTTTTGTTCTTGTGTGTAGGAGAAGTACAAAGGAGCTTACTATCAAGGGAAGCGAAAGGTGGGGCCAAGGACATTGTGCGAGGATTCATTTGCCCTCGAAAAAATTCGTGTAAAAGCGAGTTTTTCCGATTGAAGTATTAACAAACTTGTTTACAGGGTTGCCGAAAATCGCTAAAAAAATTGCTTTCTAAATCTTTTAGTTCCATTGAATGCTTCACCTTATACATGTGTAATAAACTCAATAGAAATTCAGTTGTTGCTTAATTGAAATTTGGATTAGACTTTTGTATTTAGGGCACGTGTCTATTTCAATTCATTTCAATTTCTGTTGAAGAGTGCTGGAGAAAAGGTACGTGTGCATTCATATAGAATAGGACCAACATTTTAGAGTGATTTATCGCTTTGAGTGTTACCTTGTTGTGAATAAACTATACACTTGCACAATTGACTTTGAGGGCAAAACCCAAATAAACAAGATAAGGTGGGGATTTCATCACCCTTCTTTAGCCAAAAAACCATCTCCAAGTGCACTCACACTTTCCAAGCTTTACTAAAAATCAATAGACATTGGCCCTAGGGACATCTCGGACTCACTAAGAGATTAACCGAGGTTGAAAATTGTAAGAACTATACTCCTGCACAATCGATGTCTAAGGAAAGTGGATTGAGAGGCAAAACCTCGAAAGCTCTGTGTTTGGCGTAATTAAGCCCGTGGCTCACACCCGGATACCTCCCCCCAAGCTTACCCTTTCCTGGCCGATTAGCTTGTAGTCGAGTTCCTGCAGCAATCTTCCCGAAGAATTGACCAGTTAGGAGTCGTCTAGGTCCAGGTACCTTAGACTAAGGCTTGGTGGTTATTTTTCCTTCTTTTGTTTGTTTTTTATTCTTTCGATTGTTTGTTATATTCACGTTGTTTGTGGTGTGCTGCATGCAAGAGTGAGCGAGAGATCCTGCAACTTCCAGATTATAAGAAACACTTCTCTACCCTTGCATCCAGAGCCGGTAATGGCGTCATTTCAGGACAGATTTTACCCGATCAAACTTCATTACCATCTTGTATAAAACTGCCTGAGACAAATGAAAATAATTTTGAATTAAAGCCTCAATTCATCAACACTCTCCTAAAGTTTCATGGTTTAGAATTGGAGGATGCATACTTCTTTGTTAGGGAATTTGAAGAAGTGTGCCTCATGATTCGTATCCCCCAGCTAGGAGACGATGCCATTAGGTTACGTTTCATCCCTTTCTCCCTAAAGGACCTAGCGAAGAAATAGTTGTACAGTTTGGCGGTAAATTCTGTCACGACATGGGATAATTTCGTCAAGGCCTTCTTAAAGAAATTTTACCCAATTCACAAAACTGCCCTCATTAGGAAGAATATCATGCAGTTCAGGAAAGAACCGAGCGAACCATTTTGGAGATACTTTGAGCGATTCAAAGATCTCCTAGCTTAGTGCCCTCATAACGGTGTGGAGAAATGGCGTCAGTTCCAGATTCTCTATGATGGCTTAGATTATCAAACGAAACCCTTTTAGAGACCATGTGTCAGGGGGGTTCTTGCAGAAGGATAAGAACCAGGGTTGGGATTCATTTGAGGATTTAGCTAAGAAAACCCTGCAATGGGAGCCAGCCTCAGAAAAATTAAGAATTCACAATCTATAGCTTCAAGAGGAGGGCTCCTATCTTAAAATCATCCATAGCTGCCGAAGCTAAGATTGCAACTCTAATGAGGAGAATAGAGGCTCTATAGATAAAAGAGCCAGCCAATGTCAACCAAATCAACCCCCACCAATTCACAATCCGGGTTGTTCATACTTCCAGGCACCAAACCATGTCTTTGAAGAGTGCCCTGTTTTTCATGCCCAACAAGTACCACCAGAACACCTGAACGCGGCTTACTCACGACCGCCTCACAATCCCTACTCACAAACATACAATCCAGGTTGGAGGAATCACTCTAATTTCTCCTGGATCCAGAATAATCTTCCCAGGCCAAATTTTTACAACAACTTTCACCATCCCAGTCCTCCACCAAATTTCCCCAGTCTGGCTCCATCTTCCTCCTCTCAAAGTTCAACTATGGAAAATAAATTCAGCAAATTAGATGAGAGCATGGAAGCTTTCATGAAGTCCCAAACCACTTTTATGCAAAATCAGGGACAAACACTGAACAACCATTCACAGGCTATATCGAGATTGCAAATACAGATGAGCCAATAGCTAACACCCTAAGTGAAAGACCAAAGGGTACTTTACCTAGTCAACCGCTAGTTAAACAAAAACCTCCAATTAAGCATATAAAATTTAGGATCCATCGATCAATCAGTGCAATGTTGTTCACACACTTCGATCTGGAAAGAAGGTAGACAACCAGGTCTACTAACAGAAAAGTCCAATCCATCCTAATCCTACTCCAGCCTCCACCTCTACTAGTTCCTCCCGAACTATTCCTCAAACATCTGACGAAGACAAAGCTGCTGAACGAGTTCATAAGCCTATAGCACCCTTTCCCAATAGGCTTATAAATAACAATAAGAATATGCACATGGAGAAAATGTCAGAGATCTTCAACCAGGTCAAATTGAATGTGCCACTTCTTGACGCTATCCAACAAGTCCCAGCTTATGGAAAATTTCTTAAGGATATGTGTACTAAGAAGAGAAAGACAAATGTGCCCAAGAAAGTGTTCTTGGCAACCAATATAAGTGAAATTCTGTCTGGTCCCATTTCGGTGAAATACAAGGATCTCGGATGTCCCACATTTTCCTGCACCATAGGACAGACCAAATTAGTAGGGCACTTCTTGACCTGGGAGCAAGTATCAACTTGCTACCTCTCTCAGTCTACCAGCAACTTGGGTTGGGCGAGCTAAGCCTAACTCGAGTCACCATTCAGCTAACTACCGATCTGTGAAGATCCCGAAGGGGGAAATCACAGACTCCTTATCCGGGTCGGGGATTTCATCTACCCCGTTCACTTCATTGGCTTAAGACCGAACCTATGTCCAATCTAAGGTCTCAAACTCCAATCATCTTAGGGTGCTATTCCTTGCTACAGCTAATGCCATAATCAACTATAGGAACAGGTCCATGCGATTGACTTTGGAGACATGACGAAGGAAGTCAATGTCTTCAATCTTGGAAGACAACCTAGGGATGTCAATGATTAGACTTTTGAGGTCAATTCCATTAAAAATCTGACCAGTGAGCATGAGGAAAGTATGGAGATAGAAACGGAGGCAGAGTTTGATCTAGAGGCTGAGGATTTTAATCTAGACAAGATCGTAGATTCAGTAGTAGATTGGGCATCAAGCCCAAGTGTACCTCATCATAGGATTGAAAGCCCGGAGATTGCCTCCAATGAAGCAACACCTTCCCTAGAGCTAAAAGCCTTACCTGAACACCTCAAGTACGCCTACCTGGGCGGAAAGGACACCTTGCCAATCATCATAGCATCCCACTTGACTGGGCAACAAGAGGACAGCTTAATGTCTATTCTAAAAAGACATAGGGAAGCCATTGGATGAACGATGAAGGATATCAAAGGGATAAGTCCAGCCATAGTGCAACATAGAATCCATTTGACCGATGAAGCAACCCCTTGGAGGGACCCACAACGTAGGCTTAACCCACTCATGCAAGAGGCAGTTAAGCAAAAATTTGAAGTTGTTAGATAATGGGATCATTTATCCCATTTCTGATAGCCAATGGGTGAGCCCTGTTCATGCGATCCCAAAGAAAGCTGGCTTTACGGTGGTTGAAAATGAGCAAAAAGAGTTGGTGCAGGCAAGACTGCCTACCAAGGTTCGTGTCTGTATCGACTATAGAAAGTTGAATGCAGCCACCCGTAAAGACCACTTTCTGTTACCCTTCATCGACCAAATGCTACTCGGGATATAATCAAATCCCCATTACTGTAGAAGACCAGGAAAAGACCACGTTCACCTGCCCATTCGGAACCTTTGCCTACCGACGCATGCCCTTTGGATTGTGCAATGCTCCCGCAACATTCCAACGGTGCATGCTTATTTTTTCTCCGACATGGTAGAACATTTTCTTGAGATTTTCATAGATGACTTCTCCATCTACGGGGATTCATTTGATCAGTGTCTTCATCACTAGAGTTAGTGCTACAAAGATGCAAGGAGAAGAACCTAACTCTAAACTGGGAGAAATGTCACTTCATGGTGAGACAGGGGATTGTCTTAGGCCATGAGATTTCTAGGAGAGGCATTGAAGTGGATAAGGCTAAAGTAGAAGTGATTTCTAAGCTTCCACCACCAAAAACGTTAAGGATATTAGATCTTTTCTAGGGCATGCTGGGTTCTACCGACGGTTCATTAAGGATTTTAGCAAAATCGTTAGGCCCTTAACCAACCTACTCGTTAAGGACGTGCCCTTTGATTTTAACGATGAATGTTTCAAGTCACGGGGGAAGCTTAAGTAAGAACTTATTTTTGCGCCTATTATTTCTGCTCTTAACTGGGCCCAACCGTTCGAAATCATGTGCCATGCCTCTGATTTTTCTATTGGCGCTGTTCTAGGACAGCGCATCGACAATAAGCAGCACGTGATTTATTACTCGAGTAGGACCTTGAATGACGCCCAACAGAACTATACAATGACTAAGAAGGAATTCTTGGCCGTTGTCTTTAGTTGGAGAAGTTCCGGCCCTACTTGTTAGGATCGAAGACGGTGATTTTTAAGGATCACTCGGCTCTGAAATACCTCATGACCAAGAAGGAAGCAAAAGCCCGATTGATTCGGTGGATCCTTTTGCTTCAAGAATTTAACTTGAAAATCCGGGATAAACGAGGCATAGAAAATGTTGTCGCTAATCATCTCTCACGAATTTCGAACGCACCGATCATACAAGCTCCGATCAACGAGGATTTCCCAGATGAGCACATTCTGGCCATTCTCAAGGAACCCTGGTATGCGAACATTGTTAATTACCTGGCCACTGGACAATTACCCACTGACTGGACAAAGCAAGACCAATACCGCTTCTTTGCCCAAGTACGGTACTTTTTCTAGGAAGAGCCGTATCTTTTTAAGTATTGTCTCGACCAAATTATTAGACGATGCATACCAGAGGAGGAACAGAGGAGTGTGCTCAGCTTTTGTCATGACCTTGCATGCGGAGGACACTTCGGTCCCCGCAAAAGACTGCAGAGAAGGTTCTACAAAGTGGGTTTTACTGGCCCATTTTGTTCAAAGACTCATACCATTTTTGAAAGTCGTACT